>CM055265.1:88076080-88467839 GCA_029237695.1 Conchocele bisecta | reverse complement strand
TCCATGGTAGCCAAACTTAAATGTTATGGTCCATGGGGTGAAGCCTTTTCAGATTTGTTAAAATGGAGGTCATCGCTAATCCAAGATGGCCGCCATCTAAAAATAGCATAAATTCTTAAAAAATCTTCTTCTCATGAACCGCTAGCCGGGATTTCGACGAAACTTGGTAGGAATGATCGATGTACATTGCTCTTTGAAAGTTGTTGAAATGGTGACCCCGGGGTCAAAAATGGGCGTAGCCCGTGGGGTCAAATTGGGGTCAAATTTTATTTTTGACTGAATATGGTCATGTCATGTATCAAATTGAAGGTATCAATGAGGCGATCACTCTGGTGCAATATTTGTCGGAATCGGATGATTTTGTCATCCATGATGGCCACCAAAAGGTCCATTTATTCAAGATTTTTAACGTCTTTTTCTCAGGAACCACATGGCCGATGCTGGGTGTAGCATTTTCAGATTTTGTAAAATGAGAGTCATCGCTTAATCCAAGATGACCGCCATCTAAAAATAGCACAATTTTTTTAAAACACATGAACTCAATGTCACATTCTCCTCTGGTGTTCATGGAGTCAGGTGAGCGAATTAGGGCCATCATGGCCCTCTTGTTTCATGAAAGTGTCTCTTGAAAAAACAGCTCAAAATTTATTCAAATGTTCCAAGGAAAATGACAATAAAAGACACCAGATTGCACTTACTGGCCTCTCATATTTCAAAAAAAAATTTTGGTGGTGTGGGGGGGCTAGACATAGCACTATGGCTTTCACTACTAGCAAAGAAAATAATAAATGAAAAAAGTCAGATAATGAAAAATAGAAGTTAAGCATAATATAGAGACATGGCATGTTAGTCTAGGGGGGGGGGGGGGGGGGTGGGTGGCATGCCCCTAACCCCCCTAGCAAACTCGTGCCTGCGGCACTCATTTGGTCCTTGAATTATGGAAAAAATGTCCTTGAAAGTCCTTGAATTTGGCCATCCAATAAGGGTGGGAACCCTGGTATAATCTTAGACCAATCTAAGACGAATCTCAGTTAAGATTTGTCTTAAGTCTAAGACAAAGGTCACGCGCATAATACGATTTTTAGCAACACCGGAAATGCTCTTCTGCCATGAAAGTATTTAAGGCATTGTTTATATTAGATACCACGTCAAATAATGGCTTCTATCACGTCCAGCATTCGCTTCGCAAAATGTTGTATGCAATTGTATCAAACACGAGCGAGTGCTTTAGCGAGTGCTTACGACATTGTTGGATATGGCGCCGAAAACATATATGATAATATGAGAGGAAGTTTACTGTGTGCAGCGACAAATTGATTTGAGACCGAGTGCGATACGGTCGCGTACGGTGTATGATAAAAACGTTTGAGAATGAGAGAATATTTTATTCTGATTCAATGCTGCACATTCCCCTAGTTCTGTGTGACAAAATCTCAGCAACTTTGTGTGCAAATAAAGAGAATAACAGATTGCAAAAATAGATTTGCAACCGTTCTATCACATAGAACTACACATTCCCCCACACACGTTTGTTTGTTGGGATTTAACGGCCTATCAACAGCTACGGTCATTTAAGGCCGGGTCAATGGGTTTAGTATTAAATCCCATATATTACCTGTACAAGTAAATGTACGTGCTCCAAGTACATGTACAAATGGGGGAGGGGGGGGGGGGGGTCCCCAAAATCAGAACTTACAATAAAAAAAAAAAAATTATTCAACCCTAAAATCAGAATAATCCTGATTTGATGCCAGGTCCTCGCCACACCAGAATCACTTGTTCCCCTTCAAAAAGCAGTAGGATCAGTACATAGTTTCCAACATCGGCTGGTCAGACGATGGTACGGGAGTAGACTACAAGAGTTATTGTTTGCACACTGATTCAATGGACTTTTTCGAAATGGCCCAGAATTATTAATCCAATGGGACATACTTTAATACCCAATGGGAAATCACACAGAAGCAGCAGAAATAAGATGAGAAGATGGAAATATAGACAATAAAGAACAATACCATATATGGAGTTTAAAATGAATCTGACCAATAGTTGTAGAAGAGTTTATACGCCCATTGAGGCAAGGCCAGCCAACCAGGGGAGATAACTCACTGAAAACCAATAGTGTTCTTCATCTTCACGTGATAAACATGTATACCGAATTTGGTTATGATCCGTCACATAGAACCAGAGTTCTTGCTTAGACAAGGTACAGTGTGCGAAAATTAAAAATGGCCGCCAAGGGGAGATACGTCATCAGAATATTTTGAAAATGCATAGGTTTCTTCATCGTGCCATGATAAACATGTAATGTACAATGTATATCAAATTTGGTTACAATATTTCAAGTAGAACTCTAGTTATGCATGGACAAGCTGTGCCCGCCCGCCGGACGCCCGCCAGCATGTACAAGGTGAATACATAATATGTTCTGTATTTTCAAACGGGAGTATAAAAATGTTAAACCAACATAATTATACAAATAATTTTATTGACAAATTTAAGTTACTTGACCATATGGGTGAACTATAGAATGAACACATGGATATTGATAAACAAACATATGTATGCAATTTAAAGGTATATGCCCACTCAGTAGGCACAAAAAAAATCTTTATATGAAGTAAATAAGTGTATAATTCTGTCACACCAGTTCTAAAAATTACGAGTGCCCGCTGTCCAGATATAATCATTTAGTAATGTTTATTTTACTGATAGTGACGCGAGGTGGTATCAGGCTATTTTCATATGCATTTGAGGCATGATATTCTTTAATTATTTATACTATTAGTAAATTTAATGTGTCACCTGAAAAAATTATATTTTTGACAAATTATAAAGAATAATCTTTTCATATCAAAAAATAAATACAGAGAATAAATATTATTGTCCGTTGACATTTTAAGGAAACACAGTTATCACCCCTGACATCAGCGTGGAAATTTACGTCTGATATAAAATGTATAATAATTCCAATCAATACGTAGGGTAATGGTGAATGAATGTTTATTTGCCAGAAAATGTCTCGGATGATGTCTGATATAAAGTGCATTTTGTGTCTACTCAGAGCTCCAGATAAGGTGCGTATTGGCGTATGTTACGCAATTATTTTAGCTGAATACGCATTGATTATCAAAATTGGGAGTACATATGCACAGCAATGTGAAAATACGCATTGATTTTCAAATTGAGTAATGAAAATACTGTCATAAAGTTGAAAATTCACTTAGTTGAGCTGCATTGCCACTCAAATAAGTGACTGTTTAATTTTTGTATATGCTTTGTTATCATTTGTTCCCTATTTAGTAATGAAGAGAATCAATAATCTATGTGTAAAAGTAAAATACGCAATGATTTTGAAATCAGGGAGTATCTGGAGCTCTGTCTACTGAGTGGGCATGTACCTTTAATATAAAAGGTTTTGACTAAATCCCGACTTATGATTGTAGAGATAATAAGTACCTGAACATGTTGGTTTATACAGGCAGAAGGAACCTTAAATCAGATTGGACATACTAGAACTGTATATCCATCAGCATACTGTATGTACATGCAACAGGGTGTGTGATCATCTGGTTTCCCAAAGGCATGTTGTCATGTTTTTAGATATGGTTACAATAGGTTTCCTTTAATATCTTTCTAACGGAATGATAAAATTTGATGAAACATAGTGCAGCAAATGCAAAATTGTTGGCCCTATATTGTACACTCAATGTAGTTTGGTAAATCTCATGAGAAACGATTACCGTCAATGTAAATACAAATCAAGAACATGTGTACATTGTATACATGTAAGAAATAAACGGTCGACTTGATTCTTCGTGAAAGTTAAATATAAGATTTTGTAAAGACCTTTTACAGCAACATAAAACATGTTTCATATTTGTTGAGCTACATATCATCAAAAGGAAATTTTTTAAAGAAAATCTACTGTTTAAATAATTATGTCACGTCGGACATAATTATGTTGTTCGGAAACTTTTGAAAACCACATGATCCCAATGAGTATAATTAATCCAAATTTTAGCACAAGAGTCTTGAATGAAAACTTCAATCCAAACACTTCACAACAACTAATCAGCTTGCTCCACAAGAGTATGTCCAGAGCATGCACCAGTTTCCGTCACGTCCATTTCAGTCCAATGACAATTCCACAGCAGCCTGTGATACCTGAAAGAAATAGTACAGGTTTAAATCAACTGTTTGAATGTGAAAACAATAACTGTTGCAGTACCGTACTCCATAATCTGACTATTGTCAGCCACAGGCAGTCGTCATGATGATAGGGTGGTGTAATATACTGTTTTAACTTAAAATATGCACTGAATTTGAAATCTGGGGTTCAATACTCTTTAGATACAAAACTTATACATGTATGTAGCTCTGATTACAACATCCTATCAACATACTGACGGCCTGTGCCCACCACCCATAAAATGTGACGCAGGCATTCGTGTCTTATGTCTGTTTAACAAAGTCAAACAAAGCACATTGGGTAAGTGGGTCACATTGGTCAGATAGAGAATGAATGTGTATTGATGATGACAAAGAAACACATGCATTAAAGTCAATCTAAGTTACCGGTATCATGGTTATGGTAGCAGAGATTTAAATGATTTACATTATTAGCCAGTTTTTTAAAAAAAAATCCAGGCTATTGGATTGGCGAAAGCCGGGCGGGCGGGCGGGCGGCGGGTGGCGTCCACAATCAATGTTAAGTTTTCGTGTTTGAATCCATTTCTTTGTTACTGTACCACCTAGGACCACCAAACTTTCACAGTTTCATAATCAAGGGGTGCCCACCACATATCACTATCCAACATGTTTCTTTTTTTTTTAACTTGACCCATTTTTTCCGCGCAGTCGACTTAGCCATTTTCAATGTTAAGTTTTCGCGTTTACAATGTTAAGTTTTCGTGTTTAAGTCCATTTCTTTGGTACTCTACCACCTAGGACCACCAAACTTTCACAGTTTCATAATCAAGGGGTGCCCACCACATATCATTATCCAACATGTTACTTTTTTTTTTTTTAACTTCACCCATTTTTTCCGCGCAGTCGACTTAGCCATTTTCAATGTTAAGTTTTCGCGTTTACAATGTTGAGTTTTCGTGTTTGAGTCCATTTCTTTGGTACTGTACCACCTAGGACCACCAAACTTTCACAGCTTCATAACAAAGGGGTGCTTACCACATACAACTATCCAACATGTGACCATTTTTTTACCTTCACCTATTATTTCTACGTAATTGACTTAGCCATTTTCAACGTTAACTTTTTAACGTACGTCTGGTTAAAGTTTTTTGGTTAAAAGTTTTTCGTTATACTATATCTCTGCAACTGCTTCGCCCATTACCTTGAAACTTCACATGGGTGTTTATCATCATCCATATTTTCATTCTAACCCCCAACCGTGCGGCCCCTGTGCCCAATGTCAAGGTCAAATTACTTTGAATTTTTTTGTTAAAAGTTTTTTCGTGTACTATATCTCTGCAACTGCTTCACCCAATACCTTGATACTTCACATGGGTGTTTATCATCATTGTCACACCTGCTTGCGGAAAGCGCGATATCGTCCGTCCGTTCGTCCGTGTCCGGTTAAAGTTTTTTGGTTAAAGTTTTTCCATCTACTATATCTATTTTTTTAGTGTCCATGCCTCGCCCCAAGGCACGACATGCAGGCCACGGCCATCTAGTCTACAAAAAGTGGGTATAATTATGTTATCCAAGTGTCTATGCTTGGAAAAAACCTGGCCTTCGTGGCTTTGCCTCGTTTCTTGTTAATAAAATTTGTTGAAATTAGTATTAATAGAAAACAGTTACCGCTATTAATGATTTTTCTTCAAATATAGGAAAATAAACGATTAATCTGGCATTATTGTTTGGTGACGTGCACGGATGATATTAAAGGTACATGCCCACTCAGTAGGCACAACATATTCTTTATAATATCAGAGACATTTCTGGCAAAATAAACGTTCTTTCACCATTACACCACGTTTTGATTGGCATTATTATACATCTTATATCAGACATAAATGTTCACACTGATATCACGGGTGATAACCGTGTTTCCTTAAAATGTTAACAAACATTACTATTTATTCTATGTAGTTATATTTTGATGTGCAATGATGAAACTTTATAATCTGTCGAAACAATAATTTTTTCAGGTGACATTTAATTAGCATAAATAATTAAAAAATATCATTCCTCATTTGAGTATGAAAATATCCCGATACCACCACGAGTCGCTATCAGTAAAATAAATATTACTAAATTGTTTTATCTGTACATGTATATCTGGCACTCGTAATATTTAGAACCAGTGGAAAAGTGAGACAATTTAAATACATGTACACTTATTTAATTCCTATAAAGAAAAGTTTGTGCCTACTGAGTGGGCCGTGTACCTTTGAAGTAAATTAATGTTATATGGCCATAAGCAGAGCAACATACACTAAGCAACAGCTGAACTACATGTACATAGACATTAGTATATAACTAAGTTCATTCAAAATTGTCTTGCTGTCACGCAGGGCAACTTACAGCTGGAAGGCTGACAGGTTCTTTTTATGTCAACACATTCAGTTCAGTGAGATACATGTATGACTTTAAAAAATCAACTAAATAATTCAAATATCACAATTATATTCACCGAGACATTTATCTTTTTAAAACAACATGTACTTGAAAAGACAAATCTCTTAAACTGTACTTATTCACATTATTCCAACATCATGTCAGAAGAAAGTGTTCTATTTTAGTATTATTTATATCAAAATAATTACCATTATTCATTACGGATAATTAAAGTGAATTAAAACATACATGTACTATTGGTGTTTTTAGCTCACCTGAGCAAAGCTCATGTGAGCTATTCTTATGGCAAAGTGTCCGTCGTCCGTCGTCCGTGAACATTTTCAATCATCTTCTTCTCCCGAACTGCTGAGCCGATGTTGGTCAAACTTTACAGGGATGATATATGGGTGATGCCATTTCAGATTTGTTAAAATGAAGGTCATCGACCATCCAAGATGGCCGCCGTGGAAAAATAGGTCAAATTCTTAAAAAATCTTCTTCTCGCGAACCGCCAGGCCGATTTTGACGAAACTTTGTATGAATGATCGATATAACGCTGATTCAGATTTGTTCATATGGTGGCCCCTGGGTCAAAAATGGGCGTGGCCCGAGGGGTCAAATATGGGTCAAATTTTATTTTTGACCAAATATGGTCATATAATATATCAAATCGAAGGTATCGACTAGTCGATCACTCTGGAGCATTTTTTGTCTAAATCAGATGATTTTGTCATCCAAGATCGCCACGGAAAGGTAAAACAGTTGTTCTTTTACTAAAGATTTCAAACGTATTCTTGTGAACTGCTTGGCCGATATTGGCCAAACTTAACTGTAATGGTCTGTGGGTGAAGCCTGTCCATTTTTGTTAAAATGGAGGTCATCACCAAATCCAAGATGTCCGCCGTTGAAAAGTAGGTCAAATTGTCAAAAAATCTTCTCACAAACCTCCAGGCCGATTTCGACGAAACTTGGTGTGAATGATTGATATTTAACGCTGTTTCAGATTTGTTCATATGGTGGCACCTGGGTCAAAAATGAGCATGGCCTGAGGGGTCAACTAGGGGTCAAATTATATTTTTGACAGAATATGGTCATATAATATATCCAATCCAAGGCATCGACGAGACGATCACTCTGGAGCATGTTTTGCCAAAATCAGATGATTACGTCATCCAAGATGGCCACCGACAGGTCAAAAGGTTGTTCTTTTACTAAAGATTTCAAAGGACTTCTTCTTGTGAACTGCTTGGCCGATATTGACCAAACTTAACTGAAATGGTTTGTTGGTGAAGCCTGTTCATTTTTTGTCAAAATGGAGATCATCACCAAATCCAAGATGTCCGCCGTTGAAAAGTAGGTAAAATTGTCAAAAAATCTTCTTCTCACAAACCGCCAGGCTGATTCTGATTCAGATTTGTTCATATGGTGGCCTCTGGGTCAAAAATGGTCATGGCCCGAGGGGTCAAATAGGGGTCAAATATTATTTTTGACCGAATATGGTCATTTTTTTTTTTATCAAATCGAAGGTATAGCAGTAAATCACATGCACATTCACAATATATGTTAGATCAGAAGGTACCAACAAATTCTGTGGAACATTTGAAGTTGTAAGTGAAGAGTCTTTGTGAAATCAAGATGACCACTATGGAGGCTTTTAGGTGAGCGATACAGCCCATTTATATTAGTGTACAACTTGCTGCATAATAATATTTGTTGTTTTGTTTACCAGAGAAATAATTTATACAGGATGATCTGCATTACAAATGCCATTAGTAATTACTGTTATCATTAACTGAATTCTTCAGCCAAGTATAAAATATGCTGAAAAATTGACGCCATTTACGGAAAATATTGTAAAAGTATTTAATGAAATTACGCAGATGTCCGAAGGTACAAAATCACATGGCGTGTCCAGGGACCATACATACAATTCTTCGTCCCAGGCGTGTCTCAGCATGTCAACTACTGTCTGTTTCACGTTAACCTGCCCAACTTTTACACCTATTTAAACACCCTAAAACTCTTATTTTTTGGCATAAAATCATTTTTCAGCAAAATTTAGCAATGAGCCATCTTTTTATTATTTTAAGTTCGGTCCTATAATGAAGTAATAGCCATAAATCAAGAATTGAATGCAGGGTTGCAATGTTAAAATGTCACGTGCGATCAGATTTTCAACATTTTTCTAGCATCGAACTGCTTGCTGGATTTCATCATTAAAAACAAGACACTAACCTTGTATTTATGAGAGCAAATCTTGCCAGGTTGAAAAATAAAGGAATCTAGCCTCCATTTCTCGGTGTTCGTACCAGAATTACAGAAGAAATTGCCGAGAATTTGGTCAAAATACAACATGATGTCATCATCATCTGCTACAGCTTTCGTATCTATTGACAACGCCAAGCTGAGGTTGGCACGCTGTTCCTACCACGCAAAATTAATTGCACATATCCTGGCACATCGACACATTCTCTAATGGTATGACTTGGGAACACCATATATACGTCATTTCCGGCGGAAGTATATAGTCACTTCCTGTGAGCCAGTTTCTTTGCCGGACGAATTTCCGGCGGACAACTTGGTTTACTAAATGCTGATTGGTTGGTGAAGGTCACGAGTTTAATCGAATCAAGTTCGTTAGCATTCACAATTTACAATACATTAGGACGTATTAGCAATAGTATCAGATCGACTTGGATGAATGATATTCGCTAAATATATGAAGATTAAATGATTAATTGATATATTTTAATGCAAATTGTTTAAATTATATGCCAGAAAATGATGTTAATAAACAAATTTATTAAGAATTTGTGTTCAGTTCGCAAAAATAGTTGTTGTTGTCAACAACTAAAATTCGGTGAAATTAATTTATAAGGCAAAAGCCCATCCATGACTGTTTATTCGAAATAACTTTGTTATTAGACGTATTTTCTTGAAATAAAAAGTAGGCTCATTTCTAAAAAATAGTTTTACATTGTTTTATATAAAAAAATAAGCAGTTTGGAGTGTTTTTATAGCGATAAATCTTGGGCAGCATTTCGTGGAACAGACAATAAGTAATAGGCATAATCCCCGATTGAATGACGATAGAATTTATACGCAAAATTACATTTTACTATGGACGTTCGTGAGACAAAATTTGTTTTTCACGGCGCAACACTAATATATACCCAGCAATTTTACCCGCAGTCAGCTTTATTTTCAAAGGTCAGTAACTGTTACGAAGTAAAATCGAATGACTGCATCCACTAAATGCGCAAGTTATGAGTTCACTTTCAGAATTACCTTCTGAAATGGATTTTATAAAGTGCAAGCGGGGCACGATACTTGGTGGACGCCATTGTTTTTTAAATCTTAACTTTTTCTTAAAATTAAGATTGCTTTAAGACTACCCATGAGGTGTCTTAAGTTGTTCTTAGATTTAACAGTGTTTAAGATAATTCTTAGTTGAACTTACCTTTATGAATAGGACTTAAGATTTTCTTAAAATTTAAGACGACTGTATGTCGAAAACTAAGTCGAAGCAGCAAGTTAAGATCAACTTTAAGTTTAAGACGTGACTAAGATTCTTTATGAATACGGGCCCTGTAGTGTTGAAAGGGTTAACCCTGCTTAAAATGACTGTAGCAGTCGACAGGCCATTAATCCTTTCAACACTACAGACCTGTATAGTGGTATCGCAAATATTGTAGATCCAGATGAGCCGGCACTTTTTGCAAGTAATTTTCATATTTTTGATAACAAAAACACCCCCGTTTGATAAATGGACAAGTCTGAAAATCATTTTGTGACGGTTGAATTGTTTGCAAAATTAACATATCAAAATCCATTCCAGTTATTTAGTGTTGAAAGGGTTATACACCATTAAATAAATTGTGCTTATGAACCCCAGCCCGATAAATTATACAAAAAAAAAAAGAAAGTTATTTATTCCTATAATGATCGTTTTATGTTTTGTTTCAGTTACATCTGTCGTACTGACCCGGCCGATGTGGCGAGAGTCGAGTCAAAGACTTGGATGTGCACAAAAGACAAACACGACACCGTGCCACATGTTAAGGAAGGCGTACATGGCATTCTGGGTCAGTGGAAGGAACCGAAGGAAGCTAAGAAACTGATGGAGCGATATGAAGGCAGCATGGCAGGTATGTTAGTTGAGGCTGTGGAATTTGTGCCCATCTCTTTCCACTCGAGAAAATAAGATGTTCGCCACTTTTTTTCAAATCACATGAAAAACCAAAGCCACAGTTGAGAAGTTCTGTGTGGTTTTATGGCTAATTACTGTGTTTGGCATATAAAAGTGATATGTAATTTTCTTACATTTCAGCCAGTAATTTACAGAAATGTAACAGAAGTAGTTTACACCACTCTCGTGTTTGCCATATATCATATGGAGAAATGACGTCGGTAGCGTAGCAATCGCGTTCTCGGACACACTCTGAATCACGAGACAGTCACCTTCACTATGGCCTGCCTCCAGCAATTAATTTGCATATATCTTTACCATATTTTACTCTTGATTCACTTTGTTTTTGTGAAATGTAAGAAAATGTTTATTTAACCAGGTGAGCTGATTATCTTGAAATAATGCCCTGATGATTGGGTCCTACCGTTTAAATAAACTCAGTTCGCTACGCTCACTCGTTTATTTAGTGTCGGGACCCAATCATTCGTGCATTATTTCATGATAATCAGTTCACCTGGTTAAATAAACGGTATACATTAAGTATTAAAATAATACTTATAATATCATGACAAACACGTTAGTGTTAAACTCCTTTTCGGGGTACATATAGTCACCACCCTACAGAAGCCCATTAGGCCCACAGTTGATTTCCCCCCATTTATTCAAGATAACAACTTGAATTTTTAAGATTTTTTCTTGAATTTTCATGACTTTCTTGGATTTTCTAAGATATCATGGATTTTCAACATCTTTTCTCGAATTTGCAAGTAATGTCATGAATTCATGATATTTTCTTGCACTTTCAAGATATTTTCTTGAATTTTCAACATATTTTCTTGATAATATCATCATTATCACTAAGTTAATCCCCTCGCTGGCAGCCTTGACAATACTAGCACAAGTCCTCAGTGACGTTGACATTGCCGAGGGAATTTAGCGATAGTCCATATTAGTAACACCTTTCATTTCCTAATAATTAGACCTTGGTTGACCATAAGCATAATCAATCAGCAACCCATAACAAACACTGTAGCCTAATATTATTAAGGTCGGTCTAGTGGTTCATAAGTTGTTACTGTATTTTTGTGTTTATAAGACACACTTGTTTTACCCAGATTTTCATCCTGAAATATTGACAGAAACGACCAAAAATTAATAAAGATTGTTTCTACATTTGTTGTTGTTGTTAGTCTTTGCGGTACTTCCGCTTGGAAAAGGTAGTACACATATGTGATTGCCTATTGTCTGTTATAACCATATGGTGTATGTTATTCCACAATGCAGGCCGTACGATGTATGTGATTCCGTTCTGCATGGGTCCGGTCGGCTCTCCACTCAGCAAGATCGGTGTGGAGCTCACAGACTCGAACTACGTACTGCTGTGCATGCGAATAATGGCGCGCGTCACCCACGACCTCTGGGACATCCTGGGCGAGGGCCCTTTCGTCCGCTGTATTCACACCATGGGATCCCCGCGACCCTCACAAAGTACAGTACAACCGCGATTAAATTCAATCTACATCGGCCATTTTGAATGTTGAATTTCAGAGGCAATTTTCATTGTGCGACCTTCTATTTTACTTTATAGTTTTACATAGCAAAATTTACGTTGTAAATTCCAAGATTCAAGAGTGAATTTCGATGGTCAAAATGCCCTAAACGACCACTATTGAAAACCCTGCTCGAAACTAGACAAGGACATGTCTATTATTATTTTAATTCTTATTATGACAACTGTGACCGTCCAAAGCAAGCCAATATTAAAACTCTGTAAATAAATCGGCCATTTAATCAAATACAATACCGAATGTACATTTTGCTTTGAATGATGTCACTAGATTTGCGATGTATGGCGAAGGAATGACGTTAAAAACATGATGTCACACACGTTCAAACAATTAACTTCACATATGCGGTATAAATTAAATACATGATTAGTGCCGTCGTATATGTTCGATTCCACCCAGACAACTTTATAGGGGCTTTCTAAAGCTTGCCCCAATAAAGATGTCGAAGGCTCAATCGAATATATTTTAAATTTGACGGCACTAACCATGTATTTACTATATATCTCATGAAACATATGATGTCAAAAGTTGACAATTTTTTTTTATAGCAAATGCGGAATTATATTTTCCGTATTTGATATGAATATTTTGTCATCTTTAGACTTCATTTACAGACAATATCAATGTTTCTATAAATATATTTCATGAAAAGTCGCATATGTTTAAATACATGTAGGCACAATATTATATGACCTTCGCTGTTGCTTGGACGCTGATCCTTTCAGTTTTACCTTTGAAACTTAACTGACCACTGACTATGTTCCAGGAAAAACAATTAACCACTGGCCGTGTAACCCGGAGAAGATCTTCATTGGCCACTTCCCCGTTGACCGAGAGATCTGCTCCTTTGGCAGCGGCTATGGTGGCAACTCGCTGCTTGGCAAGAAATGTTTCGCCCTCAGAATTGCCAGTAACATCGCGAGAGATGAAGGCTGGATGGCAGAACACATGCTGGTAAGATGATGCCCAGCCACCAGTGTGTTAGTGATGCTAACTGATATTCTGTGTGGATTGCCCGTAAACGATGGACTGTAACACCATTCCATTGATCTTTATTAGGGTGGCGCAGGAAAACAATGTTTTTGACTGAGACTGGAGAAATAGTGGATCTTACATGTGTGATGCGTGGAACATACTGTCTTTCATGAATTTTATATAAACAATGCAAAACAATATTTTGTTTGATAATATTAAATTTTATCAAAATTTATAATATTAAATTTTATCAAAATTGAAGAATGAGCCTTCTTTTTATTTCGTCAAATTTGGTCAAATATTTATTTTATTGCGAAAAATTGATTTGTCTATGGGAATATAACATGATGGAAAGGAGGTAGAGGAGCTGAGGGAGGAGTCAAGAAACAAAAAAAATTGAAATTAACTCCGAAACCTGGCTAGATAGCTAACAAATAAAAAAAAAAGGAAAATTTTGAAAATCGGTCCACTTTTTCTGAAATTAGAAAAATTTCCCCATGTAAAATCCCATTGACATCTCACACTGTGAAGCTGTCTATAGGGATTTAACATTGGGAAATTGTTTTTTCGTAATAAAATCAATATTGGACCAAATTGCACAAAATATAAAAAAGCTCATTCTTCAATTTTGATAAAATTTAGCATTATCAAAAAAAATATTGTTTTTGCATTGTTTATATAGCCGTAAAATTTGGGCAGCTTTCGTGAAACAGACGGTAGTACAGTCATACTTGCATTAAGCGACCACCCAAGGGAGACACCAAAAATGGTCGCTTAGAACAATGGTCTCTTAACACAAAAACGAAAAAAAAATAAATAGAAATCCGGGTACTGGTATGTCCGGTTACTAGTACCGGTGTATGGTTTGATATTCGGAATCAGGAAATCGTGAATATTAAACATTAACATAGAAATAAATACATTAAAATACTAGCGTTAATGTTTACTGTGCACTTTTCTGCGATATGAGTGCGATCACTTCGGACCAGACGTGTTTCGTCCCTGTGATTTTCACGAGTCGTTGACTGACAACCAAACCAGCTGATAGAATAATGATTTATTAACTAAGTGTTCGGTATATACCCGTATTGTTGCGCGTCAAGAAAATTGAAATGGGTAAAATAAAAATGCGTGCGTATTCTGTACACAACGATAACAAATATTTGTTTTGAAATATGCAGATGTTTTTCCATGTGCTAAGCGACAAGTCCTCTTGTTCCCATGTGCTACCCTTTAGTAATCACTAAGGAAACAGCGAATCAGAATGAGGTTTCAGGTCAATAATCATAAAAAAATGCACCATTCACACTTTGACGGTGACAGGGGATTTGTTTCCTTTGTTTGTCGCACGCTTCAGGCTAATTTCACCTGGAGAAAGTGACATCCTGTCAATTAATGGTCGTTTAATGCAAACAAACTTTGTTTTCAGTTACAAAATATTTGACTGCTGGTCGCGTTAAAGAAAAGTCGTTTAATAAACTGTCATTATATAGGCCAAATGGTTGGGGGGAATTGAAAGTGGTCGCATAAGACAAACGTCGTTTAATGCACGTGGTCGCTTGTGCCAGTTTGACTGTATTTATTATACCCCCCGCAACGAGTTGTGGGGGGGGGTATACTGGAGTCGGGTTGTCCGTCCGTCCGTCCGTCCGTCCGTCCGGGCACACATTAGGGTACTTATGTGGCTAGCCCCACAGGGTTATGGACTTGTTAAAGGATAGGGTTGGTTACAATTAGCCACCTAAAAAATCGTTTTATGTGGCTAATATTTAACATGTGATAAGCCACATAAGTACCCTAATGTAAGAACGTCCGTCCGTCCGTCCGTCCGTCCGTCCGTCCGTTCCCGTCTGTCCGTCCGTCCGTCCGTTCGTCCGTCCGTCCGTCCGTCCGGGCACACATTAGGGTACTTATGTGGCTAGCCCCACAGGGTTATGGACTTAGTAAAGGATAGGGTTGGTTACAATTAGCCACCTAAAAAGTCCTTTTATGTGGCTAATAATCGTTTTATTTAACATGTGATAAGCCACATAAGTATCCATTTGTAAGAACGTCCGTCCGTCCGTCCGTCCCTTCCGTCCGTCCGTCAAGAAACTTTAACACTCGGGTAAATGTCTCATAATTTCTTCATCCTTTGACCGATCTGCTTCATATTTCATATACACATTGCTCTAATGGTCCTCTACCGCCCTGTACCAAATCCACGTTCGTCTTGCCCCCGCCAAGCCCAGGGTCAAGGTCACATACTTGGTGCTTCAAAAACTTTAGCTCGGGTAAATATCTTATAATTTCTGTTTCCTTCCATGGATCAGCTTCATACTTCATATACACATTGCTCTAATGGTCCTCTACTGTCCTGTGCCAAATCCACGTTCGTCCTGCCCCCGCCAAGCCCAGGGTCAAGGTCACATACTTAATGCTTCAAAAACTTTAACGCTCGGGTAAATATCGTATAATTTCTGTTTTCTTTCACGGATCAGCTTCATACTTCATATACGCATTGCTCTAATGGTCCTTTACTGCCTTGTGCCAAATCTACGTTTGTCCTGCCCCTGCCAAGCCCAGGGTCAAGGTCACATACTTGGTGCTTCAAAAACTTTAACGCTCGGGTAAATATCTTATAATTTCTGTTTCCTTCCACGGATCAGCTTCATACTTCATATACGCATTGCTCTAATGGTCCTCTACTGTCCTGTGCCAAATCCACATTTGTCCTACCCCCGCCAAGCCCAGGGTCAAGGTCACATACTTGGTGCTTCAAAAAATTTTAACGCTCGGGGGAAAAATAAAAATCACTTGGAATTTGGCCTCATTTATTATCAAAGCGATATATGGGGCATCCGTGTTCTATGAACATATCTTCTAGTTTTGTAAGGCAAATGCGTTAAAGTTATTGTTTTTTCACAATATCTCTTTAACCCCTTGCCAGACTTTGATAATATTTCACATCAATGTTTGTCTAGGGATGATGCTTCATCGGTCTGTCTGTCGGTCTGTTGGAAATTCCCTTCCGCTCTATATCTTCTACACCCATGCATGGATTATCAAATGGCGTGGCACAAATGTTTCTCATGATGAGAAGGTGTATCGCGATCAATAACCACCCACCTACGTCCAAGGTCAAGGTCACAGTTGAAGGTCAAAGGTCAAACCTATCGAAATTCCCTTCCGTTCTATATCTTCTACACCGATGCATGGATTATCAAATGGCTTTGCACAAATGTTTCTCATGATGAGAAGGTGTGTCGCGATCAATAACCACGCACCTATGTCCAAGGTCAAGGTCACAGTTGAAGGTCAAAGGTCAAACCTATTGAAATTCCCTTCCGCTCTATATCTTCTACACCGATGCATGGATTATCAAATGGCTTGGCACAAATGTTTCTCATGATGAGAAGGTGTGTCGCGATCAATAACCATGCACCTACGTCCAAGGTCAAGGTCACAGTTGAAGGCCAAAGGTCAAACCTATTGAAATTCCCTTCCGCTCTATATCTTCTACACCGATGCATGGATTATCAAATGGCTTGGCACAAATGTTTCTCATGATGAGAAGGTGTGTCACGATCAATAACCACGCACCTACGTCCAAGGTCACAGTTGAAGGTCAAACCTATTGAAATTCCCTTCCGCTCTATATCTTCTACACCGATGCATGGATTATCAAATGCCTTGGCACAAATGTTTCTCAGGATGAGAAGGTGTGTCGCGATCAATAACCACGCACCTACCTCCAAGGTCAAGGTCACAGTTGAAGGTCAAAGGTCAAACCTATCGAAATTCCCTTCCGCTCTATATCTTCTACACTGATGCATGGATTATCAAATGCCTTGGCACAAATGTTTCTCATGATGAGAAGGTGTGTCGCGATCAATAACCGCGCACCTACGTCCAAGGTCAAGGTCACAGTTGAAGGTCAAAGGTCAAACCTATTGCCGGCGGCAGACAGATAAACTGCATAGTTTGTGTACACAACTCCTCTGAAACCGTTCAGTGGATTGATCTGAAACTAAACACACTTTTTATGCCGAACAAATATTTTTTTTACAAAAAATATCATTCTTTTAACATAGCCATTTTTTCTATTTTTAGCCAGGTTTTTGGGAAAAAAATCCAGGCTATTGGATTGGCGGGCGACAGGCGGCGGGCGGCATCCACAATCAATGTTAAGTTTTCGTGTTTGAGTCCATTTCTTTGTTACTGTACCACCTAGGACCACCAATCTTTCACAGCTTCATAATCAAGGGGTGCCCACCACATATCACTATCCAACATGTTACCTTTTTTTAACTTGACCCATTTTTTCCGCGCAGTCGACTTAGCCATTTTCAATGTTAAGTTTTCGCGTTTACAATGTTAAGTTTTCGTGTTTATGTCCATTTCTTTGGTACTGTACCACCTAGGACCACCAAACTTTCACAGCTTCATAACCAAGGGGTGCCTACCACATAAAACTATCCAACATGTGACCATTGTTTTTACCTTCACCTATATTTCTACGTAATTGACTTAGCAATTTTCAACGTTAACTTTTTAACGTACGTCTGGTTAAACTTTTTTGGTTAAAAGTTTTTCGTTATACTGCAACTGCTTCACCCATTACCTTGAAACTTCACATGGCTGTTTATCATCATCCATATTTTCATTCTACCCCCGAACCGTGCGGCCCCTGTGCCCAATGTCAAGGTCAAATTACTTTGAATTCTTTTTTTTAAAGTTTTTTCGTGTACTATATCTCTGCAACTGCTTCACCCATTACCTTCATACTTCACATGGGTGTTTATCATCATTGTCGCGCCCGCTTGCGGAAAGCGCGATATCGTTGGAATATTGGCATACGTCCGTCCGTACGTCCGTGTGTCCGGTTAAATTTTTTTGTTCCGCCTGCTTTAGCAGAAGCGGGACATAGGTATAGCTTTTCCGTCGGCGTCGTCGGCGTCGTCGGCGTCGTCGGCGTCGTCGGCGTCGTCGGCGGCGGCGTCGGCGGCGGCGCGTCAACATTTCACGTTAAGTTTTTGCGTTTAGGTCAGTTTCCAGAAAACTATAACACCTACGACCTCCATACTTGGTATACATCAACACTGTGGTGTAACCATCTCACACGGAGGGAGTCCATGTGACCTTGACCTACTTTTCATGGTTGATTGACCTACTTTTCACATGCATTCAACGTTAAGTTTTTGCGTTTAGCTCTGTTTCTAAAAAACTTAACGCTCAGGTTAATTCATTGTAACTTCTGTTTCCCTCAATGGAATGCTTTAATATTCCATACATGCATTTGTAACAACATCCCGCATCATTCTCCAGAAAGCCCATGGTGCCCGCTAACCCCAAAGGTCAAGGTCACTGACTTAGAAATTTCCGTGTTTGCAAAAGTTAATGCTCAGTTTATGCTTTAATATTCCATACATACATTTGTAACAACATCCCGCATCATTCTACAGAAAGCCCATGGTGCCCGCTAACCCCAAAGGTCAAGGTCACTGACTTAGAAATTTCCGTGTTTGGAAAAGTTAACGCTCAGTTTATGCTTTAATATTCCATTCATGCATTTGTAACAACATCCTGCATCATTCTACAGAAAGCCCATGGTGCCCGCAAACCCCAAAGGTCAAGGTCGCTGACTTAGAAATTTCCGTGTTTGGAAAAGTTAACGCTCAATTTATGTATGCTTTAATATTCCATACATGCATTTGTAACAACATCCCGCATCATTCTACAGAAAGCCCATGGTGCCCGCAAACCGCAAAGGTCAAGGTCACTGACTTAGAAATTTCCGTGTTTGGAAAAGTTAACGCTCAGTTTATGCTTTAATATTCCATACATGCATTTGTAACAACATCCCGAATCATTCTACAGAAAGCCCATGATGCCCTCTAACGCCAAAGGTCAAGGTCACTGACTTAGAAATTTTCGTGTTTGGAAAAGTTAACGCTCAGTTTATGCTTTAATATTCCATACATGCATTTGTAACAACATCCCGCATCATTCTGCAGAAAGCCCATGGTGCCCGCTAACCCCAAAGGTCAAGGTCACTGACTTAGAAATTTCCGTCTTTGCAAAAGTTAACGCTCAGTTTATGCTTTAATATTCCATACATGCATTTGTAACAACATCCCGCATCATTCTACAGAAATCCCATGGTGGCTGCTAACCCCAAAGGTCAAGGTCACTGAATTAGAAATTTGCGTGTTTGCAAAAGTTAACGCTCAGTTTATGCTTTAATATTCCATACATGCTTTTGTAACAACATCCCGCATCATTCTACAGAAAGCCCATGGTGCCCGCAAACCCCAAAGGTCAAGGTCTCTGACTTAGAAATTTCCGTGTTTGGAAAAGTTAACGCTCAGTTTATGTTTTAATATGCCATATATGCATTTGTAACAACATCCCGCATCATTCTACAGAAAGCCCATGGTGCCCGCTAACCCCAAAGGTCAAGGTCACTGAATTAGAAATTTCCATGTTTGGAAAAGTCAGTGCTCAGTTTATGCTTTAATATTCCATATATGCATTTGTAACAACATCCCGCATCATTCTACAGAAAGCCCATGGTGCCCGCTAACCCCAAAGGTCAAGGTCACTGACTTACAAATTAACGCTCAGTTTATGCTTTCATATTCCATACATGCATTTGTAACAACATCCCGCATCATTCTACAGAAAGCCCATGTTGCTCACTAACCCCAAGGTTATTACAAGCTCCATATATACTATCAAACTGCGTCAGGCGGGACATTTTGCTCCGCGGAGCTCTTGTTGGTTAAAGTTTTTCCATCTACTATATCTATTTTTTTAGTGTCCATGCCTCGCCCCAAGGCGCGACATGCAGGCCACGGTCATCTAGTCTACAAAAAGTGGGTATAATTATGTTATCCAAGTGTCTATGCTTGGAAAAAACCTGGCCTTCGTGGCTTTGTCTCGTTTCTTGTTATTAAATTGATTCATTGCGTTCTTGACAAACTCAGCACAGAGTTTTTAATCAAAATCATATTAATCCATTACTCGTGTAAGATCCTCTATAACTGATGAATGAATTTTCAAATGTTTTCAGATTATCTCATTTTCATTGACCACGTACGCAGGTAAAAGGTCAATGTCACACATCTCTAAGGCCAGCATTAAATAATGATCATGAAATTTTTATTCAAACCTATAAAACTCTTCTAATGTTAAGCTATTTGTAAGTCCAACTCTTTGTGGGGGTATTATGATCACTCCTGTGATTGTTCTAGTTTACTTTTAATCTTCACCGGTTTTGTTTTTTCACAATATCTCTTTAACCCCTTGCCAGACTTTGATAATATTTCACATCAATGTTTGTCTAGGGATGATGCTTCATTACGCACACCCCTACATCCAATTCTCAAGGTCAAGGTCATTTATTTACTTGTAATGTTCACGGTCAAATGCCTCGGCAGGCGCGATACCGCTTCCGTGGCGGAATTCTTGTCTTTGGCTGCCAGCGGGGGCATTCGTGTGCCGACAGGCCACATTTCTAGTAACATCTGTTTCCTTTCATGGAACGCCTTGATATTTCATACATGCATTCCTCAGATGACCCTCTATCATGCTGTAGCAAATCCACAACCCACCACACAACCCTTACCCCAAGGTAAAGGTCACAAACTTCATAAACTTAACATTGGTGTAAATGTTGTGTAATTTTTGTTTCTTTACAGGGAACGCTTTGATATTTCATACATGCATTCATCTGATGATCCGCCCACCCTTATTCCAGGGTCAAAGTCACAAACTTAGCACATTCATAAACTTAGCGTTGTGGTAAATGTCTTATAACATCATGGAACGCCTTGATATTTCATACATGCATTCCTCAGATGACCCTCTATCATGCTGTAGCAAATCCACAACCCACCACCCAACCCTTACCCCAAGGTCACAAACTTAGCATGTTCATAAACTTAACGTTGGGGTAAATGCATTCATCTGATGATCCTCTATTGTGCTACAGCAAATACATGACCCACCCCCACCCCTTTCCCCAAGATCAACATCATAACCATAACATTGGAGTAAATGTCTTTTTATAACTTCTGTTTCTTTACAGGGAACGCCTTGATATTTCATACATGCATTCATTTGATGATTCTCTATTGTGTTGCTGTGGGTGGTGGTCGGGCGAACGAGATGGCATAAATTAACGGTATGGGTTCCTCCTTATAGGAATCACGATTTGCCTGATTTGACCCTCAGCTACGTTTTTATCTTTGGCTCTTTTGTTACCTGGGAGTTGAATAGGGTTATTGCCCATTATAAAAGTAGTAAGATTATTACTGATCCTACTGCTTTTGGTGTGGCGAGGACCTGGCATCAGATCAGGATTATTCTGATTTCAGGGCTGAATATATAGTTTTGTTATTGTAAATATTCAGTTCTGATTTTCGGATTTTTCCCCCATTTGTACATGTACTTGAAAATTTACATGTACTTGTACAGGTAATATATGGGATTTAGTACTAAACCCATTGACCCGGCCTTAAATGACCTTAGCTGTTGATAGGCCGTTAAACCCTAACAAACAAACAAACAAATCTATTGTGTTACAGCAAATCCATGACCCACCTACCCCACCCCTTTCCCCAAGGTCAAGGTCACAAACTTAGCACATTCATACATGCATTCCTCATGTGAATAACTATCGTGCTGTAGAAAATCACCAACTTCGTGCGTTCATAAACTTAACGTTGGGTTAAATTTTGTTTTACTTCTGTTTTCAGGGAGCGCATTGATATTTCATACATGCATTCATCTTAATATGTTATATCATGCTATAGCAAATCCACGACCCACCTTCCACCACTGACCCCAATGTCAAGGTCCACCGCACACCCCTTAACCCAAGGTCAAGTTATATAATATTCATGTTTTTTTATACAACTGTGCCAAGTTTGAGTGGAGGTTGCCAACAGGCGAGCTTCGTTGTCTTCTGACAACTCTTGTTATAACTTCTGTTTCTTTACTGGGAACGCCTTGATATTTCATACATGCATTCATCTGATGATACTCTATCGTGCTATAGCAAATCCATGACCCACCTCCACCCCTTTCCCCGAGGTCACAGTCACAACATTCATAAACTTAATGTTGGGTTAAATGTCTTATAACATCTGTTTCCTTTCATGGAACGCCTTGATATTTCATACATGCATTCATCTGATGATACTCTATCGTGCTATAGCAAATCCATGACCCACCGCCCACCCCAGGGTCAAGGTCACAAACTTAGCACATTCATAAACTTAACTTTGTGGTAAATGTCTGATAACATCTGTTTCCTGGAGCGCCTTGATATTTCATACATGCATTCCTCTGATGACCCTCTATCATGATGTAGCAAATCCACAACCCACCACCCAACTCTTACCCCAACGTCAAGGTCACAAACTTAGCATGTTCATAAACTTTATGTTGGGGTAAATGTTGTGTACGGTAACTTCTGTTTCTTTCGCGGGGACGCTTTGATATTTCATACATGCATTCATCTGATGATCCTCTATTGTGCTACAGCCAATCCATGACCCACCCCCACCCCTTTCCCCAAGGTCAAGGCCACAACTTAGCACATTCATACATGAATTCCTCATGTGAATAGCTATCATGCTGTAGAAAATCACCAACTTAATGCGTTCATAAACTTAACGTTGGGTTAATTATAATCAAAAATTATCATTTTATACACTATTACCAGATTACTCGATTGAATATTACCTAAACTTGCAGGAAGATCATCATTATGCTGTAACTTGTCTTGTCCTTCCTGTATCAGTTATCTGAAATACTCAATAATCCCACTCCATCCCTCTGGCCCACCAATCCCCACATCATGCAACTGTATATAGAAAACATGACATATCTTATTAAGCTAACATAGTACTGGTACTATCATATATATTACATGACCACATATCTAACATATTTGGCTCCTCATTGGGGGCTACCTGCTATTTGGTGTTGTGCTTCATCAGACACGCATGTGCCAGACCAGATTTCTCTGAGCAAGAGGTGAAATGTATGCAGTAGCTATCCTCTTGCACGACTATGGCGGAGTGAATGTGTAGAGCTAATAACTCGCATGAAACGACTAGAGGGTGACGAGTTGAGTGAAAGACTAGAAAGAGGTGAGTCGAGCATACGACTAGAAAGAGCTGAGTTGAGTTAACAACTCGAATGCGAGTCGAGCGTACCGACTAGCGAGTCGAGCGTACCGACTATAATGAGGTGAGTCGTCAAAATTGTCGAGCGTACCTACTGGCGAGTCAAGCGACTATAATGAGGAAATTGGTGCAAGGTAGTCGAGCGTAACCGACTGGCGAGTCGAGCGTACTCGGACTATAGAGAGGTGGGTCGTCCAGGGCAGTCGAATGTACTCACTGGCGAGCCGATAATGAGGTGAGACGAGCGTACAGAATGTCGTGTCGAGCGTACGTACTGGGACGAGTCGCTTCAGGCGAGTGAATGATGTATCAACAAGTCTGGCAAATGTTTCAACTGATGCCGCACATAAATGTACATATGAATTAATTTATCGAAAAGGGGGCAAAATAGTCTGCGACATAACCTATGTTGCAGTAGCCCCAACCCAACATAGGCATGCACAGTCAAGGTGCCAATGCTGTAATTTAAACTATTACGAACACTTGTCTTCAAATGTAAACAAACTGCGCATGTTTAAAATCAAAGGAGGAGATGGGGCGGCGGCAGGTATGTCAAGAATCCTCAGAAACATCCACGCCGACTACGCATTGTGCAAAACTGAATTCCCGGGACAGCGGATGTCACTCCCTGCTCCCGTGACCTTTGAACTATATAATTTAACCATTGTCCATTGTCAAAATTAGCATATCTAAAATGATCATGCACTCTCGCTAGCTGGGACACTGACCTACATGTAGATCAGGCCTGCCACCACAAAACCACATCTGTCAAAACTGGGAGAACTGCATGACAGTCTCCAATATAGTGTATAAAATATTGTTTTACTTCTGTTTTCAGGGAACGCATTGATATTTCATACATGCATTTAGTGGGTGGCAGGTGGGAGAATGTGATGGGTAATTTAACGATCAGGGTTCATCATTACCGGAATTCCGACTAGAGACCTGGTTTGGCCCTCATATACGTCTTTGGCATTTTGTATGTGACAGTTGAATCTGGTTATACCCCTTATGTGAGTATTATGATTATTCGTAATCCTAATTTAGGGGAAGGGGCCATGTGACTTTGGTGTGGTATGGACCTGGCACCAGGTCAGGTTATTCTAACCTCAGGGCTGAATATATTTTTTCTCGATGTTAATATTCCATTCTGATTTGGGGATTTTCCCCCCAATGCAGCAGGTTGAAACGGGATCGAACCCGTTTGCCCGGCCTTACATGACCTTAGCTGTTGATAGGCCGTTAAACACCAATAAACAAACAAACAAACATACATGCATTCATCTTAATATGCTATATCATGCTATAGCAAATCCAAGACTGACCTCAATGTCAAGGTCCACTGCACACCCCTTAACCCAAGGTCAAGTTATATAATATTCATGTTTTTTATACAACTGTGCCAAGTTTGAGTGAAGGCTGCCAACAGGCGAGCTTCGTTGTCTTCTGACAACTCTTGTTATGAAATCAGTTAAAAGACTTTAATAAATACCATATTAAATCTTCACGAATGTGATTTTATATAATCCAATCCAAACAGTAAATAGTATCTTGTAAAATTTCTTAACTCTTCGCATGCTGGGAAAATTGAGAGAGAGAGATAAGAAACGTACTCATAAATTGTTGGATGTTATTTTCACCGCTAGCATGCAAAGAGTTAAAGGATATGAATAGTCTCTCCTATGTTCGGGACAGGATAGCTATTTAAATTTTGGTGGGAAACTTTCAGTGCAACTGTATGTGCAGGTCAGCATGTAGTAAATTAGGTGGCTTCTTTGGTTTACTGAATGTCACTCGCCTTCAATTGTAAATGGAAATGTCTCTTGTGATATCCACCATAGTGATGCATATGAATACACAATATTGCTGGCTGGTTGGGAGCAATGTGTTAAACGCCATTCAACAATCAAAACTAACGCAATAGTGGTCGCCATGTTTCAGATCATGGGTATAACGGAGGAGAAATCTGGCCGAGAAACGTTCATCGCTGCTGCGTTCCCGAGCGCCTGTGGTAAAACCAACCTGTCCATGATATTGCCATCTGTAGCAGGCTTCAAAGTCCAATGTGTCGGTAAGAATTCCTACTTTTTTCATCAAGAAAATGAGGCAACCAAACTGTTCATAGTCATAGGTTTCAAAATGAGGAGTAAATATTCACCAAAACATTTTGCCTTCTTCAGAGCTACTTGCGTCTCATTTTGAAAATCAATGAGCAATTACATTTGCTGGTTAATTATGTTAGCTCCATGGGTGTGGACCATAAATTCACAAAAATCATAAAAACTTTTTTTTGATCATACAAAGTTTACCTTCCCGATATGACCTTGGCTATTGCTTGGACGTTAAACACATTAGCTTTCACTTTCATACAAAGTTCAGTGAAACTCCTGGTGGCTGTGACATGCCTCCGTGAAATAGCTACGATACTATTTCCTCATGTTGCCCAGGTGACGACATTGCCTGGATGAAATTCGATGAGGACGGCAACCTGTTCGGTATCAATCCGGAAGCGGGATTTTTCGGCGTGTGCCCAGGCACAAACAACAAGACGAACCCGAACGCCATGAGGGCGTGCGATAAGAACTGTATCTTCACCAACGTAGCGGAGACTGCTGCTGGTGACATTTTCTGGGAGGGGCTCGAGGATGAGGTGGATAAGGTGCGTGGTTGGTTTACACACAGCATTATAAGTGGTTCTTACATTCCAACCAATTGTTTGTACAAATATGAGACAAGTAACAGAGCTCCAGATAAGCTGCGTATTTGCTTAAATACCCAATTAAAATTACAAAAAAAGAATAATAATTTTGTGGTACCTTTATCATGCTGCAGAAAACAATAAACAGACTACAAATATAGCATATTTTTCTTATTTTCCATGAAAACACATCTTGGTATTTCATTAGAATTCTAATGAAATGCCAAGACATATTTTTATTTCGAAGCAAACTATTCAATAATTGTTGTCTGTTGATGTGTAAACAGTAGTGTGATTTTATTTTACCCAATTAAAATTTTGAAATACCCAATTGCTTCAGAAATGATGGAGTGAAAATACTCTTCAGAAATGATGGAGTGAAAATACTCAATTACTAATTCCTTATCTGGAGTGATTTTGTACCTAAGATGTGTGAATTTTCATGAAAAACATATTTTCTGTAAATGAAGTTGAAAGTTGACATAGCAAATGCGGAATTCGTTGTCGATAGTTGACAAACTTTTCATAGCAAATTCTATTCCGCATTTGCTATGCATATGTCATAATTTTCGCTGACACACCCTACTAATCGCAAGGCAGTCACCTTCACTACATTTTTACTTTTGATTATCTTTGTTTTGAAAAAAATATTGTGTGAAATGTTTAACCAGTTTACAGGTGACCGTGAGCTATTAATTATTGTGAATAAAAAATCATAAAATTAACAAATAAAAACATTTACAGATCCATTGACTAAGGATACTTATGACCATACTTAGCTGTCTGCAAGTTTCGATTGGAAACATCTAATATATATACATGTATGTATATATTTTTATATATTTATATATATATATATGTATATACATGTATGTATGTATTTTTATATATTTATATATATATATATACAGGTAATTCTCGTTATTTCAAAGTTGACCGGGCTGAGCAAAATATATCGACATATCCGAACTTCGAGATAAAAATTCGCCAATTTAGCGACCATTCTAGACAAAATCCGAACAGAATTGTTTCAAAATACCGACTTAACTTTACTTTCGGGTATTCATAAATCACGCACTTTCTTTTATTAACGAAACGCACATGCGTTGTTACTAAATATATCGCATATGCATGACACAATTTCCGGTGCACAACAAATTGTTTTGCATACCCAATACACATCAATGAATAAGCGCTACATCTAAATGTCTTTTCTGACTATTATTCAATCGCAAAATGCAAGACCCGCATTTCGTCCCCAAATTACGTCAAACTTGGACTCGTCGGCCACTGGCACAAACAAATTCGGCCCAATTCGAATCAAATTGGCGTTAAAAAATGACATGTTCGCTTGTCTTGATTGCCACGCCGTTTATTTCATCTTCATGTTAAAGTGATCCGATGTTAATTATGGTTTAAGTGAATTCATCCAACATGTTTGTGCAACGTTTAACACAATTTTTAGCGGTTGTGTTTTTGATTTCTATAGACGTGTGAAAACTTACCTGAGATAATCACTCTGAATCAGACTTGGTGGTGTCAGGCTCTTATTTTTCACATCGAGTTATCAGAATACAAATAGAAGGAAATATGCTATCGGGACTCGATTTCCACCTCGACATAACCGAAATATCGACATTTCTGATATCGATTTATCAGGAGTAAAATACATGATTTGTATAGGGAATTCGGCCGGACCTCGGACATATATAGAGATAAGCAGGTATATCGAGATAAGCGATATCGATATAACGAGAATCAGCTGTATAAACATTATAGTTATTCCCTTGCAACCCAATTGGCATTGGTAATAAGCGACAGGTTGTTATGCCACCGGGTTTCGAAGAAACGGGTGGCATATAGTGTTTGGACCGTCCGTCTGTCCGTCTGTCCGTCCATCCGCCCATCCGCCTGTCCATCCGTCCGTCTGTCCGGGCACACATTAGGGTACTTATGTGGCTAGCCCCACAGGGTTATGGACTTGGTAAAGGATAGGGTTGGTTACAATTAGCCACCTAAAAAATCCTTTTATGTGGCTAAAAATCGTTTTATGTGGCTAATATTTAACATGTGATAAGCCACATAAGTATAGTACTGTAAGAACGTCCGTCTGTCTGTCCGTCCGTCCGTCACACTTTTCGGTTAACCACTTTGTCACAGTTTCTCAAATATGCTGCAGGTGGCATCCGCGTTCGACAGACGCATTTTTTGTTATGCCACTGGGTTTCGAAGAAACGGGTGGCATATAGTGTTTGGACCGTCCGTCCGTCTGTCCGTCTGTCCGGGCCAACATCGGGGGTTTAGGAGCTTAGGGTAAGGGTTAGTACCTTTGATCTCTTTGATATTGTCGGTGCCTCATAAATTTAGGAGCTAACTCTTTGATATTTAGGAGCTAACCCTTTGATCTTTTATATAGCGGTGCCTCATAACTCCCAAATGTTTGAACGTCCGTCCGTCCGTCCGTCCGTCCGGGCACACATTAGGGTACTTATGTGGCTAGCCCCACAGGGTTATGGACTAGGTAAAGGATAGGGTTGGTTACAATTAGCCACCTAAAAAATCCTTTTATGTGGCTAAAAACCGTTTTATGTGGCTAATATTTAACATGTGATAAGCCACATAAGTATAGTACTGTAAGAACGTCCGTCCGTCCGTCCGTGTCCGTCCGTCCGTCCGTCACACTTTTCGGTTAACCACTTTGTCACAGTTTCTCAAATATGCTGCAGGTGGCATCCGCGTTCGACAGACGCATTTCTTGTTTTATATATGTTATCGAGACGCTGCGCGGTACTGGCCACGTTTCACCTCGGTGAATTGGAATCGAATGCAACGAAAACTAAGTGAGAAACAAACATGTTTTATTTTTAATTTATTCCGACCACATACCCAGCTTGATTTATTTCACCTGCTAGACACCCACCTTGATGTATTTCACCTGCTAGACACCCACCTTGATGTATTTCACCTGCTAGACACCCATCTTGATGTATTTCACCTGCGCAATATTGTCGGCACTTTGGCATACGTGTGTCCGGTTAAAGTTTTTGTCGCGCCCGCTTGCGGTAAGCGCGATATAGTCGGCACTTTGGCGTACATACGTACGTACGTGTGTCCGGTTAAAGTTTTTGTCGCGCCCGCTTGCGGTAAGCGCGATATAGTCGGCACTTTGGCGTACATACGTACGTACGTGTGTCCGGTTAAAGTTTTTGGTTAAGTTTTTTTCAGGTTAAGTTTTTTGGTTAAAGTTTTTCGTTATACTATACCTCTTTGTTTAGTGTCCATGCCTCGCCACAAGGCGCGACATGCAGGCCGCGGCCATCTAGTTTGGTTAAAGTTTTTCGTTGAGTTTTTTGGTTAAAGTTTTTCGTTATACTATATCTCTGCAACTGCTTTGCCCATTACCTTGAAACTTCACATGGGTGTTTATCATCATCTATATTTTCATTCTACCCCCCTACCGTGCGGCCCCTGTGCCCAATGTCAAGGTCAAATTACTGCAACGTACGTACGTGTGTCCGGTTAAAGTTTTTCGTTAAAGTTTTTCGTTATACTATATCTTTTTTTTTAGTGTCCATGCCTCGCCACAAGGCGCGACATGCAGGCCGCGGCCATCTAGTTAGGAACACCCCACCATGCACAAAATTCATTTTTAGGAAAACCCCACCGTGCACAAAATCCAATTTTTGGAACACCCCACCACCCATCCAAATTTAAATAAGGTGTCCCCACCCATACCAAAAATTCTGGAAAAGCCCTCGGCCATTTTTTCTACATTTTTGTATACAATTCTATATAGGGTACAGAGTTCGTGTACGCAACTCCTCTGAAACCATTCAGTCAATCGATCTGAAACTATACACACGTCTTCTACACATATTGAAGATGTGCACCTTGGTGTTTTTATGCATTAAAACTATTTTTAACAAAATATCACCTTTTTAACTTGGCCATTTTTTCTACATTTGTGCATACAATTCTATATAATTTCTACTTTACACATATCGCTCTATAGATTTTCAAATTCTCATTAATGTGTGTTGCCTTGGTATCAGCTTCACATTTCTGCATTTCTGCATCTTCGCTGTCTGACCCACCTTCGGCGGGCGTATTTTGTGACTTATGGCACTCTTGTTGTCAAACTATGTTGTTGTTTTTTTTTGTCAAGAAATATTGGTGTTCACATTTGTTCTACTTAATAAAAAACATGTTTCAGCAGCACATGAGAATCGTCTCCTGAGACTGTGTTTACGTGTCCTGTTAGGGACATGCTACAATCTCGCGATATCGTGCATAGGTTGATCGCAAAAAAACTCGAAGTATGATCGCGAGATTGCGAGACGAAAACACGAGATTCTATCATATTCAATCTGTCGTTTACTCAACCTCATCGCGTGATCTCGCGTTTTTGCTTCGCGATCTCGCATCAATATGCATGAGCAAAACTAACTCAAATTTTCTGTGTAACGCAGCTGCGTTTTATAAATCGGGTTACAGCAAACTGTATTTCCAGCGCAGTCGACTTAGCCATTTTCAATGTTAACTTTTCGCGTTTACAATGTTAAGTTTTCGTGTTTAAGTCCATTTATTTGGTACTGTACCACCTATGACCACCAAACTTTCACAGCTTCATAACCAAGGGGTGCCCACCACATAAAACTATCCAACATGTGACCATTTTTTTTTACCTTCACCTATTATTTCTACGTAATTGACTTAGCCATTTTCAACGTTAACTTTTTAACGTACGTCTGGTTAAAGTTTTTTTGGTTAATGTTTTTCGTTATACTATATCTCTGCAACTGCTTCGCCCATTACCTTGAAACTTCACATGGGTGTTTATCATCATCCATATTTTCATTCTACCCACCAACCGTGCGGCCCCTGTGCCCAATGTCAAGGTCAAATTACTTTGAATTTTTTTCTTAGTTTTTTCGTGTATTATATCTCTGCAACTGTTTCACCCATTACCTTGATACTTCACATGGGTGTTTATCATTATCGCGCCCGCTTGCGGAAAGTGTGATATAGTCGGCATTTTGGCATACGTCCGTCCGTCCGTCCCTCCGTACGTCCGTGTGTCCGGTTAAACTTTTTTGGTTAAAACTTTTTCCATCTACTATATCTCTTTTTAGCTCACCTGAGCGAAGCTCATGTGATCTATTGTTACCGCAATGTGTCCGTCGTCCGGCATCCGTCGATCCGTCCGTGAACATTTTCAAACGTCTTCTCCTCGGTAACCATTGGGCCTATAGTCACCAAACTTCATGGTCATGGTCCTTAGGTAGGGGGATTACAAAATTGTTAAAATGACGTCATTACGTAATCCAAGATGGCCGCCATCTAAAAATATCACAAATTCTTAAAAAATCTTCTCCAGAACCGCCAACCGGATTTCGACAAAACTTGGTAGGAATGATCGATGTACAATGCTTTTTCAAAGTTGTTAAAATAGTGACCCCGGGGTCCAAATCGGATGGTTATGTCATCCAAGATGGCCGCCAAAAGGTCAAAAGGTCGTTCTTTTATTAGAGATTTCAAAATTCTTCTTCACATGAACCGCTTCACATTAAGCCAAACTTAAAAGTTATGGTCCATGGGTGAAGCCTTTTCAGATTTGTTAAAATGGAGGTCATAGTTAATCCAAGATGGCCGCCATCTGAAAATAGCATAAATTCTTAAAAAAATCTTCTTCTCATGAACCGCTGGCCGAATTTCGACGAAACTTGCTAGGAATGATCGAAGTACAATGCATTATGCTCTTTCAAAGTTGTTAAAATGGTGACTCCGGGGTCAAAAATGGGCATGGCCCTTGGGGTCAAATTGGGGTAAAATTTTATTTTTGACCGAATAAGGTTCATGTCTATATCAAATCAAAGGTATCAAAGAGCCGATCGCTCTGGTACATTTTTTGTTGAAATTGGATGGTCATGTCATCCAAGATGGCCGCCGAAAGGTCAAAAGGTTGTTCTTTTATTAGAGATTTCAAAATTCTTCTTCACACGAACCGCTTGGCCCATGGTGGCCAAACTTCACAGTTATGGTGCATGGGTGAAGCCTTTTCAGATTTGTTAAAACGGAGGTCGTCGCTAATCCAAGATGGCCGCCGTCTTAACATAGCATAAATTCTTAAAAAATCTTCTCATGAACCGCCAGCCGGATTTCGACGAAACATGTTAGGAATGATTGATGTACAATGCTCTTTCAAAGTTGTTCAAATGGTGACCCCGGGGTCAAAAATGGGCGTGGCCCGTGGGATCAAATTGGGGTCAAATTTTGTTCTTGACCGAATATGGTCATGTCTGTAACAAATCGAAGGTATCAAAGACACGATCACTCTGGTACATTTTTTGTCGACCCCGGGTCAAAAATTGGCGTGACCCATGGGGTCAAATTTTATTTTTGACAATTATGCTCATGTCATATATCAAATTGAGGGTATCGATGAGGCGATTGCTCTGGTGCAATATGTGTCGGAATCGGATGATATGTCATCCATGATGGCCGCCAAAAGGTCCATTTATTCGAGATTTTTAATGTCTTTTTCTCAGGAACCACATGGCCGATGCTGGCCAAACTTCATAGTAAGTTAAGATCCTTGGGTGAAGCATTTTCAGATTTGGTAAAATGAGTCATCGCTTAATCGAAGATGACCGCCATCTAAAAATAGCACAATTTTTTTAAAACACATGAACTCGATGTCACATTTGGTGTTCATGGAGTCAGGTGAGCGAATTAGGGCCATCATGGCCCTCTTGTTTTAGTGTCCATGCCTCGCCCCAAGGCGCGACATGCAGGCCATCTAGTCTACAAAAAGTGGGTATAATTATGTTATACAAGTGTCCATGCTTGGAAAAAACCTGGACTTCGTGGCTTTGCCTCGTTTCTTGTTTTTATTTTAAAATCATCAAAAATGGCGAGTCTAACAAATCATGCATCTGTAGATTCTTTACGCTAAAGCTAGTTCTATAACATAAAACGTATATATTCAATTATTTTTCGTCTGTTATTATACCCCCCGCAATGAGTTGTGGGGGTATACTGGAGTCGGGTTGTCCGTGCGTCCATCCGTCCGTCACTAAGCTTAGCATCAGAGAAATATTGTTATAACTTCTATTTCCTTCATCCAAAATGTTTAATATTTCACACATGCATTCCAGTAAGGCTCTACTACCATGCTGTGCCAAATCCACGACCGTCCAACCCCCGCTGATCCCAAGGTCAAGGTCAAATACTTAGTCTCTTTACAAAACTTAACATCAGAGAAATATTGTTATAACTTCTATTTCCTTCATCCAAAATGCTTAATATTTCACACATGCATTCCTGTAAGACTTTACTACCATGCTGTGCCAAAATCCACGACCGTCCAACCCTCGCTGATCCCAAGGTCAAGGTTAAATACTTAGTCTCGTTACAAAACTTAACATCAGAGAAATATTGTTATAACTTCTATTTCCTTCATCCAAAATGCTTAATATTTCACACATGCATTCCTGTAAGACTTTACTACCATGATGTGCCAAATCCACGATCGTCCACCCCCTGCTGATCCCAAGGTCAAGGTCAAATACTTAGTCTCTTTACAAAACTTAACATCAGAGAAATATGTCGGGTTGTCCGTGCGTCCATCCGTCCGTCACTAAACTTAGCATCAGAGAAATATTGTTATAACTTCTATTTCCTTCATCTAAAATGCTTAATATTTCACACATGCATTCCTGTAAGGCTCTATTACCATGCTGTGCCAAATCCACGACTGTCCAACCCCCGCTGATCCCAAGGTCAAGGTGACATAGTTAGTCTGTTTACAAAACTTAACATCAGAGAAATATGTTATAACTTCTATTTCTTTCATCGAAAATTCTTAATATTGCATGCATGCATTCCTCTAAGGCTCTACTATCATGCTGTGATAAATCCCCGCTGATCTCGAGGTCAAGGTCACATACTTAGTCTTTTTACAAAACTTAACATCAGAGAAATCGGTCAAGGTCACAGACTTGGTGCATTCGAAACCTTAATGCTGGGTAAATGCCTTATGCCCCCGCCACCGAATGGTGAGGGGGGCATATAGTGTTACCGGCGTCCGTACGTACGTACGTAACGTACGTAATGTACGTAACGTACGTAACGCTGGGTGACGCTGGGTAAATGCCTTATAATTTCTGTTTCCTTGCTCGGATCTGCTTCACATTTCACACACGCATTGCTCCAATGGACCTCTACCACCCTGTAGCAAATTCACGTTTGTCGCCCCCGCTAAGCCCAGAGTCAAGGTCACAAACCCACACACTTGGACTTTTTTGTTACATATTTAGGGGTATCTGGGCCCACGCGGGGGGTATTCCGTAAGCCTCGCTTACTGACCAATTTAGTTTCTGATTGAATATCAGATAGCAAAACCCGATCTGCAGGCCAATGCTCTACTTTCTGAGCTAATCCGGCCACTTTATTGGACTACGCTACAGCCAGTCTATTTATAAACCGCTAAGATCAGCTATCAAGATCTACATCCGTCACCATGCGCGTGTTATGAAAAAATCAATACTGGGAGAAATATGTTGAAATTTGTCCGAACACACAATGATTTATTACCCGACAATGTTTTAACACAAATATGCCCCGGGTATGTGTCATAAAATGGCAATACTTGGTGTCAAAATCGGTACATTTAGACGGTTGATACCGAAACAGCAGCCGATTTGGCATTATTTTCGGACCGAATTTTAAGGATAGGTTGGTCTGAGATTTAAAAATTCGGTCCAGAACCGACAAACTGAAAATTTTAGAAGCCCTGCTGAGTCGAGACTAAATTTCAGTGTAAATAGATACATTGTATGTAATATGCTTTACATTGCAAATTGACCATATGCTGCAGATTCCACGAATCAAAATCAAATTTCAAGTGTCAAAATTCCTGAAAGATTCGCTATTGAAAACCCTGTGAACACTGAATGCAATATCTAGTGACATGCTGCCTGACTACAGGGCGTTGCCATAACGACGTGGCTGGGTCAGAACTGGAGGATCGGGATGCCAGGGAAGGCGGCCCACCCCAACTCCCGCTTCACGGCGCCTGCCAGCCAGTGCCCCATCATCCACCCTAAATGGGAGGACAAGAAGGGAGTGCCAATCCATGCTTTGTGTTTCGGCGGCAGGCGGCCCACTGGTGAGTATTATACTTCAGAGAAACTTTTCGTCAACCGTTATACACAGACCAGTTTCTTGACAAAAATCCACATTGAATGGCGAGTATACTTCGGAGAAACTGTCGCCTGTTTTCTCGCCACATATCCATGTCTTCTAAATCTTGTTTGGACCGTTGTTTCATAGTGAAGCTTAACCATTTCACCCCTAAATAACTAGAATGGATTTTGATATGTTAATTTTCCGATCAATCCAATTGTTACAAAATTATTTTCATGTTGTTTTTTTAATGTGACAATTACTTCCAAAAGTGCAGATCCTGATGAACCTGCTCGTTACAAGTCGGCTCATCTGAATCTACATTGTTTAATTACAAACAGCGCTATAGAGGGCTGTAGTGTTGAAACGGTTATGGCGTATTGCTACTGATCAGTAGCCCATTTCACCAACATTGCAAAGTATATTTTTCGAGCAAAGTAAACTTTGAGGGAGTAATCATTTATTTTTTCCTAAATGCATTATGTCATATAGAACTAACGACTTCATATATTTGATGATTAAAAGTATGCAGACTTATACTGAATTTATTACATTATCACAGCCATTTTGGCTATGATAATGTAATCAATTCAGTATAATTAAAATTAATAAATTTATCCTAAAATTTAAAAAATTTCCCTCAAAGTATACTTTGCTAGATAAGTATACTTTGCAATGTTGGTGAAATAGGCTACAGGTGTTCATTGCACAATACTTATTAGTGCAATGGGACACATGAAAATCTTTTGTTCTATCCGAGATTCGTATTGATATAAAGTGACCATGATCTGAGAAACCCGGGATTGTTTATTTCCTCACAAGTGTAGATCCTGTTCAGCCTGCGAACAGTGTAACTTGATTATAAACCGCTTTGTTGGATACATTATGATTATTCATAACGGTTGATTGATGTCATATACAGATGTGGTATTGATACTACCAGTATCCTGGACTGCTCATAATTTCGAGACTCTAACGATATTAAACAACATGCGTAATAAATAATAGATTATAAACCTTTTTTAGCTCACCTGAGCAAAGCTCATGTGAGCTATTGTTATGGCAAAGTGTCCGTCGTCCGTCCGTCCGTGAACATTTTCAATCATCTTCTTCTCCCGAACTGCTGAGCCGATATTGGTTAAACTTCACAGGGATGATATATGGGTGATGTCATTTCAGATTTGTTAAAATGGAGGTCATCGACAATCCAAGCCATGGAAAAGTAGGTCAAATTCTTAAAAAATCTTCTTCTCACGAACCGCCGGGCCGATTTCGACGATACTTGGTATGAATGATCGATAGTTAGCGCTGTTTCAGATTTGTTCATATGGTGGCCAGTGGGTCAAAAATGGGCGTCGCCCGAGGGGTCAAATAAGGGTCAAATTTTATTTTTAACCGAATATAGTCATGTAATATATCAAATCGAAGGTATTGACGAGACAATCACTCTGGAACATTTTTTGTCTAAATCATATGATTACATCATCCAAGATGGCCACCGATAGTTCAAATGGTCATTCTTTTACTAAAGATTTCAAACGTCTTTTTCTTGTGAACTGCTTGGCCGATATTGGCCAAACTTAACTGTAATGGTCTGTGGGTGAAGCCTGTTCATTTTTGTTAAAATGGAGGTCATCACCAAATCCAAGATGGCCGCCGTTGAGAAGTAGGTCAAATTGTCAAAAAATCTTCTTCTCACAAACCTCCAGGCCGATATCGACGAAACTTGGTAAGAATGATTGATAGTTACCGCTGTTTCAGATTTGTTCATATGGTGGCCCCTGGGTAAAAAATGGGTGTGGCCCGAGGGGTCAAATGGGGGTCAAATTTTATTTTTGACAATATGGCCATATAGTATATCGGATCGAATATATATAGTATATCGGATCGAATGTATCGACGAGACGATCACTCTACAGCATGTTTTGTCTAAATCAGATGATTTTGTCATCCAAGATGGCCACCGAAAGGTAAAAAAGTTGTTCTTTTACTAAAGATTTCAAACGTATTCTTCTTGTGAACTGCTTGGCCGATATTGGCCAGACTTAACTGTAATGGTCTGTGGGTGAAGCCTGTCCATTTTTGTTAAAATGGAGGTCATCATCAAATCCAAGATGTCCGCCGTTGAAAAGTAGGTCAAATTGTCCAAAAAAATTTCTTCCCACAAACCTCCAGGCTCATTTCGACGAAACTTGGTGTGAATGATTGATATTTAACGCTGTTTCAGATTTGTTCATATGGTGGCACCTGGGTCAAAAATGGGCGTGGCCCGAGGGGTCAACTAGGGGTCAAATTATATTTTTGACCGAATATGGTCATATAATATATCCAATCCAAGGTATCGACGAGACGATCACTCTGGAGCATGTTTTGCCAAAATCAGATGATTACGTCATCCAAGATGGCCACCGACAGGTCAAAAGGTTGTTCTTTTACTAAAGATTTCAAAGGACTTCTTCTTGTGAACTGCTTGGCCGATATTGACCAAACTTAACTGAAATGGTTTGTTGGTGAAGCCTGTTCATTTTTGTCAAAATGGAGGTCATCACCAAATCCAAGATGTACGCCGTTGAAAAGTAGGTCAAATTGTCAAAAAATCTTCTCACAAACCGCCAGACCGATTTCGACGAAACTTTGTATGAATGATCGATAGTTAACGCTGATTCAGATTTGTTCATATGGTGGCCTCTGGGTCAAAAATGGTCATGGCCCGAGGGGTCAAATAGGGGTCAAATTTTATTTTTGACCGAATATGGTCATTTTATATATCAAATCGAATTTATAGCAGTAAATCACATGCACATTCGCAATATATGTTAGATCAGAAGGTACCAACAAATTCTGTGGAACATTTGAAGTTGTAAGGAAGAGTCTTTGTGAAATCAAGATGACCACTATGGAGGCTTTTAGGTGAGCGATACAGGCCCATTTGGGCCTCTTGTTATTAGTTACATGCAAATATAATCCAATTATCTGTATGTATATTGCGTTTACTGGCTTCAAAAGCACGGAGAAATGCAATTGTTTACTTTCAAAACACGCTCGTCTACAAATGGCCGCCTCCAGCGTACCGTGAAAGGTCGAGACCTCTGACCCTATGACGTCATATGCTCTTCCGGTGCAGGTGCCCGGTTAGAAAACACCACATATGGTGTCTGCATTATGTACTATTGCATTCAGGGGTCACGATACATATTGTTTCCAATTTAAATGATTAGACAAACGATTGCCAACTTGGAAAATATAATTTGCTAGATTAAACAAATTAAACAATATGAAGTTTCAACTTGTTGGTTTTAATACTTTTTAGCTCGACTATTCGAAGAATAAGTAGAGCTTATGTTGTCACCCCGGCGTCGGTGTTGGCGTCGGCGTCGGCGTCAGCATCACCGTCACGCCTTGGTTAAGGTTTTTACTCAAGCTTGTATATGGAATACTACTGGCCCTACACCCACCATACTTGGACAACTTCATCTCCTAGTGATGTACATCAATAACCCCTGATCTATATTTGACCTTGACCTACATTTCCTCTTGAATTACTTGGTTAATTCCCCTTGGTTTAAGGTTTTTAGTCAACCTTGGTTAAGGTTTTTAGTCAAGTTTGTATATGCAATACTACTGGCCCTACACCCACCATACTTGGACAACTTCATCTCCTAGTGATGCTCATCAATAACCCCTGCTCTATATTTGACCTTCACCTACATTTCCTCTTGAATTACTTACTTAATTCCCCTTGGTTAAGGTTTTTAGTCAACCTTGGTTAAGGTTTTTTTTCAAGCTTGTACATTGAATACTATTGTGCATCCAGACACCATACTTCGACAACCTTTTCTCATAGGTATGTCATCAATCACCCCTGACTATATTTGACCTTCACCTACATTTCCTCTTCAATTACTTACTTAATTCCTTTTGGTTAAGGTTTTTTAGTCAACCTTCTATATGGAATACTACTGGCCTTACACCCACCATACTTGGACAACTTCATCTCCTAGTGATGTACATCAACAACCCCTGATCTATATTTGACCTTGACCTACATTTCCTCTTGAATTACTTAATTCCCCTTGGTTAACGTTTTTAGTCAAGCTTTGTAGATTGGAAATACTCCTGGCCCTACACCAACCATACTTGGACAACTTCATCTCCTAGTGATGTACATCAACAACCCCTGACCTATATTTGACCTTGACCTACATTTAACCTTGAATTACTTACTTAATTCCCCTTGGTTAAGGTTTTTACTCGACCATGGTTAAGCTTTTTACTCAAGCTTGTACATGGAATACTATTGTGCATACAGACACCATAATTGGACAACCTTTTCGCATAGTGATGTACATCAATAACCCCTGATCTATATTTGACCTTGACCTACATTTCCTCTTGAATTACTTACTTAATTCTCTTTGGTTAAGGTTTTTAGTCAAGCTTGTAGATGGAATACTCATGGCCCTACACCAACCATACTTGGACAACTTCATCTCCTAGTGATGTACATCAACAACCCCTGACCTATATTTGACCTTGACCTACATTTAACCTTAAATTACTTACTTAATTCCCCTTGGTTAAGGTTTTTACTCAACCTTGGTTAAGGTTTTTAGTCAAGCTTGTAGATGGAATACTATTGTGCATACAGACACCATACTTGGATAACTTTTACTCATAGGGATGTACATCAATAACCCCTGACCTTTATTTTACCTTCACCTACATTTAACCTTCAAATACTTGGTTAATGTTTATAGTCAAGCTTGTATATGGAATACTTCTGGGCCTACATCAACCATACTGGGACAACTTCATCTCCTAGTGATGTACATCAATAATCCCTGACCTATATTTGACCTTGACCTACTTTTATCCTTGGATTACTTAGTTATCTCCCCTTGGTTACGTTTTTTACTCAAGCTTGTATATGGAATACTCCTGGGCCTACAGCAACCATACTTGGAAAACCACGCATCTACGTCCAAGGTCAAGGTCACTGTTGAAGGTCAAAGGTCAAACCTATGAAATTCCCTTCCGCGCTATATCTTCTCACCGATGCGGATTATCAAATGGCTTGGCACAAATGTTTCTATGAAGAAGGTGTGTCGCCATCAATAACCACGCACCTACTCCAAGGTAAGGTAGTTGAAGGTCAAACCTATTGAAATTCCTTCCGCTCTATATCTTCTACACTGATGCATGGATTATCAAATTGCTAACCACGCACCTACGTTCAAGGTCACAGTTGAAGGTCAAAGGTCAAACCTATTGAAATTCCCTTCCGCTATCTTCTACACCGATACATGGATTATCAAATGGCTTGGCACAGATGTTTCTCATGTTGAGAAGGTGTGTCACAATCAATAACCACGCACCTACGTCCAAGGTCAAGGTCACAGTTGAAGGTCAAAGGTCAAATCTATTGAAATTCCCTTCCGCTCTATATCTTCTACACCGATGCATGGATTATCAAATGCCTTGGCACAAATGTTTCTCAGGATGAGAAGGTGTGTCGCGATCAATAACCACGCACCTACATCCAAGGTCAAGGTCACAGTTGAAGCTCAAAGGTAAAAAATATTGAAATTCCCAAATGGCTTGGCACAAATGTTTCTCACGATGAGAAGGTGTGTCGCGATCAATAACCACGCACCTACGTCCAAGGTCAAGGTCACTGTTGAAGGTCAAAGGTCAAACCTATTGAAATTCCCTCCTAAATCTCTCTTCTACAACAAAGATGCATGGATTATCAAATGTGGCTTGGCACAAATGTTTCTCATGATGAGAAGGTGTGTCCCGATCAATAACCACGCACCTACGTCCAAGGTCAAGGTCACAGTTGAAGGTCAAAGGTCAAACCTATTGAAATTCCCTTCCGCTCTATATCTTCTACACTGATGCATGGATTATCAAATTGCTAACCACGCACCTACGTCCAAGGTCACAGTTGAAGGTCAACGGTCAAACCTATTGAAATTCCCTTCCGCTCTATATCTTCTACACCGATGCATGGATTATCAAATGGCTTGGCACAGATGTTTCTCATGATGAGAAGGTGTGTCACAATCAATAACCACACACCTACGTCCAAGGTCAAGGTCACAGTTGAAGGTCAAAGGTCAAACCTATTGAAATTCCCTTCCCCTCTATATCTTCTACACCGATGCATGGATTATCAAATGCCTTGGCACAAATGTTTCTCAGGATGAGAAGGTGTGTCTCGATCAATAACCACGCACCTACGTCCAAGGTCAAGGTCATAGTTGAAGGTCAAAGGTCAAACCTATTGAAATTCCCTTCCGCTCTATATCTTCTACACCGATGCATGGATTATCACACTATGCCCAGGGTCAAGGTCACAGACTTGATGCGTTTAAAACCTTAACGCTCGGCTAAATGGCTTATGATCAAAAATGCCTCGTTTTCTTTGGCTGCCAGTGGGGGTATTCGTGTGCCGACAGGCCACATTTCTAGTTTCCCTTGGTTAATGTTTTTAGTCAACCTTGGTTAAGGTTTTTATGTAGGCCGCAGCCACCTTCTTGAACAAATAAACATTGTGATTATTAGTGTGAAAACGATGTACATGTATATGCTCAGTAAGTTTTCGTACTCGAAATCATGCAATGCCTCAGCACAGCTCATCCTTGACCAATCAAACTTCATGATTTCAAGCATATCAATTGAGTAAGAATGCAGAAAATTCTTGAAATTCATTCTCAAAATCAGACAGCTCCGCTTCAACCCATCAAACTTCATGAATGCGAGTATTTCATCTCTAATTCACGCATATTGATTTGCCTAGGCCTCAACAGGCTGAACAGCCTCGGCAAACTAACCTGTGTGATTTCGAGCTCAGTAATCCCCGCCCATTACCAGGTGTGCCGCTGGTGTTTGAGGCGTTCAGCTGGGAGCATGGTGTGATGGTGGGAGCCTGCGTAAAGTCCGAGACCACCGCGGCTGCCGAACACACGGGCAAGCAGATCATGCACGACCCCATGGCCATGCGGCCCTTCATGGGATATAACTTCGGCAAATACCTGGATCACTGGCTGTCACTCAACAAGCCACCACACAAGGTAATTTATTTTTCCCCAATATTTAGGGGTGCATATAGACGCCACCCTGTCCATCTGTCGTCCGAGATTTGCATTTAAGTTTTCGGCTACTGTCCTACTATCTCTGTTACCGTTAAGTCAGATTTGTATCAATTTTTAAATGCTTATTTATCATCATCCATATTGTCATTTTATAGCCCACCCCATATGGCCCCTTTGCTGAAGATCAAGCTACCTAGAAATTTTTGTTTAAGAATATTTAAGAATGACCCTTCTTTTTATTTCATTAAATTTGGTCCAATATTGATTTTATTGCGAAAAAACTATTTCCACATGTAAAATCCCCATAGACATCTTTTTTTCAAACCCCACCACCCATCAATAACAATTTTCGTTGACCCCCAGCAACCATCAATTTAAAATATTACCGAACCCCACCACCATCATTTAGAAAGAAGAAAACGCCCCCCCCCCCCACCCCCCCCCCCCCCCCCCTGTTAATAAAAAAAAAAGAAGCCAGCCCCACCACCCATCCATAAAAAAAAATGTCAACCCCACCACCCATGAATAAAAATTACTGACCCACCTTATAAACGAAGTAAAGTAATGCCCATAACGAGCGACCATACGTACTTAGAATAACAGCTGACGTAACGCGCGGTAAACTGAAATGGCTTACGTGACAATAGACATTTACGTTCAAACAAGATTTTCACGGTGTGTAATCGATCGTATTTCCTCGCCACCATATGAAACTCGACTCGAGAAACACAAATTAAGTTGTTTATTTCTGAATTTGTCAATTGTTTGCACGGTCTAAGAAATCAAACAAATGTGAAAACAATTTTGTTTTTACAAAATATTAGACTCGTCTAAGGAGACGATTCTGTTTTATTAAGTCATCGGACAAATGTGAAAAGAAAACCTGAATATATTGGTATTTCTTTACAAAAACATATTTTGACAAAATATGAGAATCGTCTCATGTGCTGCCAAATCCTGCTTTTATCAAGAAATCAAACAAATGTGAAACTGCACAAGCTAATTCGTCAATTCGATGACATGAGCGACTACATAGCGTGGTTTTGGTATGTTCGTTTCCGCCGAGTTCTAAAGGTCAGTCACACTTTGCACGTGAAAATGTATTACCGACTGATGATTGTAAACACCATGTGCAGCTAGACCGAAATTGATATGTCGCAAATGTGCCAGTTGTGGATGGGTGGGTACGGTGGTATATTTTTTTTATGTTACAATCTCGCGTATTTGCGATCTCGATCTCGCCTTCCGCTTTTGGAAATACGATTTGCCCATGCATGTGTAGACAGCATGTGTGTTGGATTTGCATTCTACATGTACGTACGCACATATTTATAAAAGCTTGCTAGTTCGAATTGCGTTCTACGTACGTACGTGCATGTAATGTATGCGGAAAACTCCATTTCACCCGAAATTTAGTGCAATAAATAGCATTAATAGGAACCTGCCAATCTCTGTATTCTATGTCTCTGACGAGACGTATGGTAATTACCGATACCACCATTAATTGTATCCCCCGGACTCCGTCGGGGGATACTATGGATTTGACTTCTTGTCCGGAGCATAACTCGAACACCCTTTGGAATATTTTCATGAAACTTCACACATGCATAGACCACGACCCGAAGGTGTGTCGCGTACAAGAATGACAACTCTTGCATAGCTAATTTTTTAATTATCTCCCTTTTTTGTTTCGCGCACTGATTGACCATAACCCGACCACCCTTTGGAATATTTTTATGAAACTTTACACATTCAATTAGACCACGAACCGAAGGTGTGTCGTGCACAAGAATGACAACTCTTGCATAGCTAATTTTTTAGTTCTCTCCCTTTTTTGTTTTCGCGCACTGATTTCCTGTCCGGAGCATAACTCGACCACCCTTCGAGTGGTCAAGGTCACATACTTAGTGCTTCAAAAACTTTAACGCTCGGGTAAATATCTTATAATTTCTGTTTTCTTTCATGGATCATCTTCATATTTCATATACGCATTGCTCTAATGGTCCTCTACCGCCCTGTGCCAAATCCACGTTCGTCCTGCCCCCGCCAATCCCAGGGTCAAGGTCACATACTTGGTGCTTCAAAAACTTTAATGCTCAGGTAAATATCTTATAATTTTTCTTTCCATTCACGGATCAACTTCATATTTCATATACGCGTTGCTCTAATGGTCCTCTACCGCCCTGTGCCAAATCCACGTTCGTCCCGCCCCCGCCAAGCCCAGGGTTAACATCACATACTTGGTGCTTCAAAAACTTTAACGCTCAGGTAAAAGAAAATTTTGACTTGGAATTTGGCCTCATTTATTATCAAAGCGATATGTGGGACATCCGTGTTCTATGAACACATTTTCTAGTTTATTAAACTTCACACATGCATAGAAGACGACCCAAAGGTGTGTCGCACGTAAGAATGACAACTCTTGCGTCGTTAATTGTTTAGTTATCTCCCTTTGTTGTTTCGTGCACTGATTTCGTGTATTTTCATGAAACTTCACACATGCATAGACCACGACCCTAAAGGTGTGTCACGCAAGAATGACAACTCTTGCATCACTAATTTTTTAGTTATCTCCCTTTGTTTTTTCTGTCACTGATTTTGTCTCCGGAGCATAACTCGAACACCCTTTTTTCAAACTACTTGTGTATCTGGGGAGGGGGATACACATGCGCTTGTCGACAAGCGTCCATTTCTAGTTATTTTTAATTTTTAAACTTTTTTTTTCAATTTTTTTTTTTTCAATTTTTTTTTCAAATTCTTTTTCAATTTTTGTCTAGTAGCATAAGGTCGTAAGTGCTATATACAGACTATTATCATATAATAAAACAATTATTGACTAGTGAGCCATAGAATATAATCTGATATTCTATGGCTCACTAGTCAATAATTGTATAATATGTTCGGGCCAGTGAAAATTGCTTTCGGGCCCAGGCTCGAGGTCAAGGCTGGACAAGGCGAGGCATTTTGATTCCGCGGAATTCTTGTTTACTTATCTCCCTTTGTTGTTTCGTGCTCTGAATTTGTATCCAGAGCATAACTCGAACACCCTTTGGAATATTTTTATGCCCCACCACGATAGTGGAGGGGGCATTTAGTGTTACCCTTGTCTGTCCTCCGTCCGTCCGTCCGTCCGCCGCACACACGAATGGGTACTTGTTGTAAGCGTACGGGGATCTTATTGGGTAGGGTTAGGATAGTGTTGGGTACTCTTGTTGGGTATTTTTATAGAGTAAAAACCCAACAAGTATTCATTCGTAGGAACGTGCGTCCCGTCGTCCCGCCGCCCGTCCGTCACAAAACTTTAACACTCGGGTAAATGTCTCATAATTTCTTCATCCTTCGACCGATCTCCTTCATATTTCATATACACATTGCTCTAATGGTCCTCTACCGCCCTGTGCCAAATCCACATTCGTCCTGCCCCCGCCAAGCCCAGGGTTCAGATCACATACTTAGTGCTTCAAAAACTTTAACGCTCAGGTAAATATCTTATAATTTCTGTTTTCTTTCACGGATCAGCTTCATATTTCACATATGCATTGCTCTAATGGTCTCTACCGCCCTGTGCCAAATCCACGTTCGTCCTGCCCCCGCCAAGCCCAGGGTCAAGGTCACATACTTGGTGCTTCAAAAACTTTTAACGCTCAGGTAAAAGAAAATTTTGACTTGGAATTTGGCCTCATTTATTATCAAAGCGATATGTGGGACATCCGTGTTCTATGAACACATTTTCTAGTTTATTAAACTTCACACATGCATAGAAGATGACCCAAAGGTGTGTCGCACGTAAGAATGACAACTCTTGTGTCGTTAATTTCTTAGTGATCTCCCTTTGTTGTTTCGTGCACTGATTTCGTGTCCGGAGCATAACTCGAACACCCTTTGGAATATTTTCATGAAACTTCACACATGCATAGACCACGACCCTAAAGGTGTGTCACGCAAGAATGACAACTCTTGCATCACTAATTTTTTAGTTATCTCCCTTTGTTTTTCCGTCACTGATTTTGTCTCCGGAGCATAACTCGAACACCCTTTTTTCAAACTACTTGTGTATCTGGGGAGGGGGATACACATGCGCTTGTCGACAAGCGTCCATTTCTAGTTTTTTGCAGTTTTACACTGCGAACCCACAATTAAGTAATTGCCGTGTTTCACTCGATCCCATAATTAAATAATTGCCGGTTTTCACTGGAGCCCATAATTAAATAATTACTGTTATTCACTGGCCCCCACCATGCATCAATTAGAATTTCCTGTGGACCCAACCACCCATACATTTTAATTTCATGCAGACCCCACCACCCATCAATAAATAATTTGGGTGCCCCCCACACACGTTTAATTTTGGAATCACCCTTACTACAGTAACTGGAAAATTAGCATGGAATAGAAGTGTCTTGATATGAATGAAATGGTATAATGGTCTGCTTTCTATGCCAGGTACCCAAGATTTTCCACGTGAACTGGTTCCGACTGAATTCTGAAGGCGAGTTTATTTGGCCCGGGTTCGGAGAGAACATCCGTGTACTCGACTGGATCATCCGACGTGTGCATGGCGAGGCAGAGGGTGTCGAGTCGCCTGTAGGCTACCTCCCGAAGGAAGGTATGTAACATGTGACACCGGTGCCAAAGGTGAAGGCGAAATCATTTCACCTTCACCTTTGGCACTGGGGGTCACATGTCTGCTCTAATAGTTTGCTGGTGGTTCATAAGAACACTCCTTTTACGATGAGGGATGGCTTTGGACATCAATACCAGAGGTTGTTGGGTTTAATCTCCACCTGTAGGCTACCTCCCGAAGGTAGGTGCATACTCTGTACATGTGACCCCAGTGCCAAAGGTGAATTGATTTCACCTTCACATTTTAGAAGATTTTCTGTCAGTGCTACTGATTTCTTGTTGCTTACAGACGTATATAACCATTGAATGAATCAATCGCGTGTGTGTTGCAGGCTCGATTAACATGGATGGCATCGACACAAACTGGAACGACTTGTTTAACCTGCCCAAGCACTACTGGCTCGACGACGTGCACGAGAACAAGAAGTTCTTCCGTGACCAGGTGGGCAGCGACCTGCCTGTCGAGATTCAGAAGCAGCTTGATGAGCTGGAGAAACGCATCGTCGCCATGGACGACTAAATGGCCGCGCAATTCTCGTCCTGCTTGCGGCGCCAGACAGGCGGTACAAGTTACGGGTGCTGCGTTTCTTGCTTCTACCAATGCATTTCACCCGCAGTGATTATGTTAATGTTTTCCAAGTATGTATTTCACTTGCACATTCAGTGATTAGAGACATTGTCCGAGTACGTACTTGCATGTGGCTTTGTTTAGTGGACGTAAAATCCCAGACAATCAGTGAAATGAAGATTTTCTGCTTCATTTTTAATCTTGAGTACGTGCTCTGAGTGTTTTATCATCAGATACCAACTATATAAGCAGTCTGTTGCAAGAAACAAAGATATTGTCATCATTTTCGCATTATTTCTTAACAAAATCTTGGTTTGGCAGCACTTGAGAATCATCTCCAATGGAGATGATTCTCATGTTCTGTCAAAAAATGTTTTGATAAGAGAAACAAATTAACAGGAAAAATAAATGACAATAATTCAACATTGTAAGTGTTAAGCATTTGGTAGTTGCAATGAAGCGCTGGCCAGGAGTTGGTCCAAGTCAGTGCCGCCTGTTTTACAGTTTATGTATGTCGTCGTAATGTGTGTATATTATACGCAACAATGAGACATTTATTTAGTAATTACGATGCCTGATGGGCTGTCCGGACATCTTGTGTAATGTGTATCCTGTATGTTGTTTTCTTTAGTGCTATTCTAGTATTCTACAGTCGTCGTATTAGTTCTGCATCGTGATATCAATTTAAATAAACACATTTTTGGTAGACCAGGCTCCACCTAGTGCGAGTTGAGGCATCCGAGGTGCAAACAAACTGTAGCCGGGACGCAAATTTAGATTGCCATTTGAAAGAAATATTACACATCGTTGATTTGCATTTACATTTGCGGAAGTGCATTTATTTTGAAAACTTTTGTGCCATATGTGTTTGACGGAGCGTCCAGAAGTTGATCTGCAACGAACATTCTAGCTTTAATAGCCAAAACTGCTTTGAGTAGAGCATATAGCAACTTAAAATAACCATGGCATGTCAATCAGCGTATTCCCAGATCAGCATGCAGATATGTGATGTATGATCAGGGTCTATACTGTTTGCCTGTAATGAGAAACATTCCTGTGAATGGACTCGTGATTGTAAAGGTTTTGAGAATTTGAACTCGGAACATGGACCCACGACGTCCCAAGGATTGTGTATATTGAATTACAACCACTATTTGAGGCTGTGGCTGGTGAAGTGCGGCTTATGGCCTTTGCGGCCACTGTAGACCCAGATCAACCTGTGCATCTGCGCAGTCTGATCAGGATCTGCACTGTTCGCCATTCAGTTAGTTTCATGAGTCGTGCTTCGAGCAAACAGTTATTGAACTTGGAAAATCAGAAGTAACTTCCATTTAATATGACAACATGGTATTGCTAGAATTTGTCCGTTTGATGTCGAGCAACGGGACGTCCGAGCCAATTTTAACGCTGTTTCAGTTCCAAGCGAAGTTCCTTCCAATTTTCCTAGGTCAGTAACCTATGTTTTAGACTAGTTCATATACCTTCACTGGCTGCATGAGTGTGCTCAGATCTGGGGGCCGTTTTACTAAACTTTGTACGACTAAAATGTTCGTAAGTGCAAAATTATGATTGTAAATTTCACATTAACATTGTTTTCTTGTAAACAATTAATGGATTTACATTTATTGAGCATAAGCTGCATATGCAGCCTATGCTCAATAAATGTAAATCCATCAATTGAAATTACCAGACGATCCTAAATTTGCACTTACGAACATTTTATTCGTACGAAGTTTAGTGAAACGGGCCCCCAAGAGCTGAACTGGCTACAAATGGCACAAGCCCCATTTCTCCAGTCACGGCCACATTTCTATCACATGGGTTTGTTCTCCTTACTAATTAAATTGTGTCATATTTTTCTTGTGTATTTACTGGCTCATTTTCAGATTAGGTAAATGAGCATTTAGCATGTCACAGTTTTTGGTCCCTACCATAGATAAAAGTACCTTATTGTATTATATTTTGATTTTCGAGTTGTTGTTGTTACCCCTTTGACCCAATGCTGTATTGTTTTCAAACCTCGACCATATGGGATGGTTTGACAGTCTAGTGAATACAACATTGGACTTAACCCTTACTATGCTGAATTATTTTTTGTCGTCTGCCGGAAATGTTTTATTTTCAATATTTCTCGACATAAACCTGTTTTGACAGCGCATGAGAATCTCTACTGGAGACGATTCTCATGTGCTGTCGAAACAGGTTTTTTTGTTAAGAATTAAGGCAAACATGAAAAACAGCAGACAACATTTTCCGTCTCCAGCGTAGCAAGGGTTAATACAGAACGTTGTAGTTTAAAAAAAACAAAAAAACTTTCGCATAGTATTTCCATCCAACTAGTCTTTCAGATGAGACATGAAACCGAAGCCCCGTCTCTATATGACCTTAGCTGTTGCTATGTTTATTGGTGTTTAACAGGCTATCAACAGCTATGGTAATCTAAGGCCGGCTGTTGCTATGGCCCTTTCACTTTCAACCATGTAGATCTACAATGGAACCACCATCTATTGTATTCTGTTTAGGTCGTCGTAATATGGCTACAGGGTCGATACTACGCTAGCACAATAACGATAGTACGATATCACGATGCTACAATAACGATAGTACAATGCTACGATGACAATAGTACGATATCACGATGCTATGATGGCGATAGTACGATATTACTGTCGTCATCATGTCGTCGTACCATCATCATCGAAGCATCATACTATCGTCATCATAGCATCGCGATATCGCCTTCCTGATGGACATGCACATTTGCATGAAAGCAATGGATGACTGCGAGAATGACCCGATTCACCAACCTTTTGCTTGTTGACAAACTATGCATGTTCATCCGGAAAGCGATACCACGATAGTACAATGCTACGATGACGATAGTACAATGCTACAATGACGATAGTACAATGCCACGATGACGATATCACGGTGGTACGATGATGATAGTACGATGCTACGATACTATGATATATCGTACTACCGTCATCATTCTATCGTTATCGTGATATTGTATTATCGTCATTAAACTTACATCACCGTGTTATCACAGTATCGACCTTAAACTACAGAATTATGTCTACAGCACAGTAGATGCCCCCTGAAGCAGCATTTCATAAACACAGACTTGAAAAATGGGCATAGAGGATGAATCGGATGTACAGCAAAAACTTGTGTATCGAGTGTGTGGAATAATGCGACCAGCTATTTCAAAATCTGCAGATAAAATTGGGCAACCTGGCACCAGTTCAGGTTTTACCTAAAATGGGGCACACAAGTTGTTTTAATTCATTCATGCTTAAATTTCTAATTTCAGGGCTGAATATATATTTTTCTGTAACTATTTTGAGTTCTGATTTTGGGAATTAAATGACTTTTCCAGAATATTTGGTATATGGGTTTGAAGGTACCCTATTTAAATTTGAATGGGTGGTGGGGTGTTCCTAAAATGAATTTTTTGCATGGTGTGCTTTTCCTAAAATTGAGTACTGTGCATCGTGGGTCTATGTTCTAAGGGTGAAATAAATCAAGGTGGGTATCTAGCAGGTGAAATAAATATGGGGTCGGAATGAATTTAAAAAAGGTTTTTGTTGTATTCGATTCCAATTCGTCCCCGGGTCCGAGTTGACATGGCCTGACTTGATGGTATCTTTTTATACGACCATTTTTAAAAAACGGTATGTATTATGTTTTACCGCACGGCGGGCGGGCGGCTGAAGAAAAAGCGCATAGTTCGTGTACACAACTCCTCCGAAACCGTTCAGTAGATCGATCTGAAACTATACACACGTCTTCTACACATATTGAAGATGTGCACCTTGGTGTTTTTATGCCGAAAAAATATTTTTTAACAAAAATATCACCTTTTTAACTTAGCCAGTGTTTCTACATAATTCTATATACGGTACAGAGTTTGTGTACACAACTCCTCCGAAACCGTTCAGTCGATCGTTCTGAAACTATACACACGTCTTCTACACATATTGAAGATGTGCACCTTGGTGTTTTTATGCGGAAAAAATATTTTTTAACAAAAATATCACCTTTTTAACTTAGCCATTTTTATGCCCCCGCCACCGAATGGTGAGGGGGGCATATAGTGTTACCGGCGTCCGTACGTACATAACGTATGTAACGTACGTAACGTACGTACGTCCCGAAACCTTAACACTCGGGTAAATGGCTTATAATTTCTGTTTCCTTGCTCGGATCTGCTTGACATTTCACACACGCATTGCTCCAATGGTCCTCTACCGCCCTGTGAAAAATCCACATTCGTCCCGCCCCCGCTAAGCCCAGGGTCAAGGTCACAGACTTGGTGCGTTCAAAACCTTAACGCTGGGTAAATGCCTTATAATTTCTGTTTCCTTGCTCGGATCTGCTTCACATTTCACACACGCTTTGCTCCAATGGTCCTCTGCCACCCTGTGACAAATCCACATTCGTGCCACCCCCGCTAAGCCCAGGGTCAAGGTCACAGACTTGGTGCATTTGAAACCTTAACGCCGGGTAAATGCCTTATAATTTCTGTTTCCTTCCTCGGATCTGCTTCACATTTCACACACGCTTTGCTCCAATGGTCCTCTGCCACCCTGTGACAAATCCACATTCGTGCCACCCCCGCTAAGCCCAGGGTCAAGGTCACAGACTTGGTGCGTTCGAAACCTTAACGCTGGGTAAATGCCTTATGCCCCCGCCACCGAATGGTGAGGGGGGCATATAGTGTTACCGGCGTCCGTACGTACGTACGTAACGTACGTAACGCTGGGTGACGCTGGGTAAATGCCTTATAATTTCTGTTTCCTTGCTCGGATCTGCTTCACATTTCACATACGCATTGCTCCAATGGTCCTCTACTGCCCCGTGAGAAATCCACATTCGTCGCGCCCCCGCTAAGCCCAGGGTCAAGGTCACATACTTGGTGCGTTCCAAACCTTAACGCATATAGTGTTACCGGCGTCCGTACGTACGTAACGTACGTAACATACGTACGTCCCGAAACCTTAACGCTCGGGTAAATGGCTTATAATTTCTGTTTCCTTGCTCGGATCTGCTTGACATTTCACACACGCATTGCTCCAATGGTCCTCTACCGCCCTGTGACAAATCCACATTCGTCCCGCCCCCGCTAAGCCCATGATCAAGGTCACAGACTTGGTGCGTTCGAAACCTTAACACTGGGTAAATGCCTTATAATTTTTGTTTCCTTGCTCGGATCTGCTTCACATTGCACACACGCATTGCTCCAATGGTCCTCTACCGCCCTGTGACAAATCCACATTCGTCCCGCCCCCGCTAAGCCCAGGGTCAAGGTCATAGACTTGGTGTGTTCGAAACCTTAACGCTGGATAAATGCCTTATAATTTCTGTTTCCTTGCTCGGATCTGCTTCACATTTCACACACGCATTGCTCCAATGGTCCTCTGCCACCCTGTGACAAATCCACATTTGTCCCGCCCCCGCTAAGCCCAGGGACAAGGTCACAGACTTGGTGCGTTTGAAACCTTAACGCTGGGTAAATGCCTTATAATTTCTGTTTCCTTGCTCGGATCTGCTTTCATTGCCACACACGCATTGCTCCAATGGTCCTCTACCGCCCTGTGACAAATCCACATTCGTCCCGCCCCCGCTAAGCCCAGGGTCAAGGTCATAGACTTGGTGTGTTCGAAATTTAAACCTTACGCTGGATAAATGCCTTATAATTTCTGTTTCCTTGCTCGGATCTGCTTCACATTTCACACACGCATTGCTCCAATGGTCCTCTGCCACCCTGTGACAAATCCACATTTGTCCCGCCCCCGCTAAGCCCAGGGACAAGGTCACAGACTTGGTGCGTTCGAAACCTTAACACTCGGGTAAATGGCTTATAATTTCTGTTTCCTTGCTCGGATCTGCTTCACATTTCACACACGCATTGCTCCAATGGTCCTCTCCCGCCCTGTGACAAATCCACATTTGTCCCGCTAAGGCCAGGGTCAAGGTCACAGACTTGGTGCGTTCGAAACCTTAACACTCGTGTAAATGGCTTATTATGCCCCCGCCACTGAATGGTGAGGGGGGCATATAGTGTTACCGACGTCCGTACGTACGTACGTACGTACGTACGTACGTCCCGAAACCTTAACGCTCGGGTAAATGGCTTATTATGCCCCCGCCACCGAATGGTGAGGGGGGCATATAGTGTTACCAGCGTCCGTACGTACGTACGTCCCGAAACCTTAACGCTCGGGTAAATGGCTTATTATGCCTGCGCTACCGAATGGTGAGGGGGACATATAGTGTTACCGGCGTCCGTACGTACGTAACGTACGTACGTAATGTACGTACGTACGTACGTACGTCCCGATACCTTAACGCTGGCTAAATGGCTTATAATTTCTGTTTCCTTGCTCGCATCTGCTTCACATTTCACACACGCATTGCTCCAATGGTCCTCTACCGCCCTGTGACAAATCCACATTTGTCCCGCCCCCGTTAAGCCCAGGGTCAAGGTCACAGACTTGGTGCGTTTGAAACCTTAACATTCAGTTAAATGGCTTATAATTTGTGTTTCCTTGCTTGGATCTGCTTCACATTTCACACACGCATTGCTACAATGGTCCTCTACCGCCCTGTGACGTAACGTACGTACGTACGTCCCGATACCTTAACGCTGGGTAAATGGCTTATAATTTTTAGCCAGGTTTTTTGAAAAAAAATCCAGGCTATTGGATTGGCGAAAGCCGGGCGGGGGGCGGGCGGGCGGGCGGGCGGGCGGGCGGTGGGTGGCGGCGGGCGGCAGGCGGGCGGCGTCCACAATCAATGTTAAGTTTTCGTGTTTGAGTCCATTTCTTTGTTACTGTACCACCTAGGACCCACCAAACCTTTCACAGCTTCATAATCAAGGGGTGCCCACCCACTATCACTATCAATCCAACATGTTACTTATTTTTTTAACTTCACCCATTTTTTCCTCGCGTCAATCGTTTACTTAGAACATTTATTTTTTCAATGTTAGAAAATTTTCGCGTTTACCAATGTTAGTTTTCGTGTTTAAGTCAATTTCTTTCGTTTACTGTAACGCAACTAGGACCACCAAACTTTCCACAGCTTCATAATCAAGGGGTACCACCACATATCACTATCCAACATGTTACTTTTTTTTTTAACTTCACCCATTTTTTCCCGCGCCGATCGCGCGTCGACTTAGCCATTTTCAATGTTAAGTTTTCGCGTTTACAATGTTAAGTTTTCGTGATTTAAGTCCATTTCTTTGGTACTGTACCACCTAGGACCACCAAACTTTCACAGCTTCATAACCAAGGGGTGCCTACCACATACAACTATCCAACATGACCATTTTTTTACCTTCACCTATTATTTCTACGTAATTGACTTAGCCATTTTCAACGTTAACTTTTTAACGTACGTCTGGTTAGAGTTTTTTGTTAAAAAACTTTTTCGTTATACTATATCTCTGCAACTGCTTCGCCCATTACCTTGAAACTTCACATGGGTGTTTATATCATCATCCATATTTTCATTCTAACCCCCAACCGTGCGGCCCCTGTGCCCAATGTCAAGGTCAAATTACTTTGAATTTTTTTGTTAAAGTTTTTTCGTGTACTATATCTCTGCAACTGCTTCACCCAATACCTTGATACTTCACATGGGTTAAAGTTTTTCCATCTACTATATCTATTTTTTTAGTGTCCATGCCTCGCCCCAAGGCGCGACATGCAGGCCACGGCCATCTAGTCTACAAAAAGTGGGTATAATTATGTTATCCAAGTGTCTATGCTTGGAAAAAACCTGGCCTTCGTGGCTTTGCCTCGTTTCTTGTTGTTTCCTTGCTCGGATCTGCTTCACATTGCACACACGCATTGCTCCAATGGTCCTCTACCGTCCTGTGACAAATCCACATTCGTCCCGCCCCCACTAAGCCCAGGGTCAAGGTCACAGACTTGGTGCGTTCGAAACCTTAACGCTCGGGTAAATGGCTTATAATCAAATATGCCTCGTTTTCTTTGGCTGCCAGCGGGGGCATTCGTGTGCCAATAGGCCACATTTCTAGTTTCTACATTTTTCTATACAATTCTATATACGGTACAGAGTTTGTTTGCACAACTCCTCCGAAACCGTTCAGTCGATCGTTCTGAAACTATACACACGTCTTCTACACATATTGAAGATGTGCACCTTGATGTTTTTTTGCCGAAAAAATATTATTTAACAAAAATATCACCTTTTTAACTTAGCCATTTTTTCTACATTATTGTATCCAATTCCCTATCATTTCTACCCACTCTACTTTTCTATCTCTGCCTAAATTAGTATACATGTACATGTTTAGCACAACGAGATGAAGAAATAATGCTATAGACTTTCAAATTCTCATTAATGTTTCTTGCCTTGGTGACAGCTTCACATTTCTGCATCTTCGCTGTCTGGCCCATATTCGACGGGCGTATTTTGTGACTTGCGGCACTCTTGTTCGGAATTACGGTGGTTTCGTTATCTGCGCGTTCGCTATCTGTAAATTTACGAAACTTCAGGGTAGCGAAACCTCCGTCAGCCTCTTTTTGTGCAAGCGCACGATCATCAAAAGCAGCCGTGTACAGAAAGCGGACTTGCCGCGATGTTGTAAATTGGTCAACAAAGTTGGTTACAAACATTGTCCATCATTTGATTGGTAAGGAGAATTACTGTTATCCAATTATCCAGTGCTATTTTATACAGGCAATAAATCGCGTACCACGATGTGACATTAGCAAGAAAATGTAAACTGGTAAAGTAACTAGTAAATGATTATTACCAGTACCCGTGGCCAATTTTTAGCTCGCCTGCACGAAGTACAGAAGAGCTTATGGCATACCCCCGGCATCGGCTGCGTCGGAGTCGGCGTCGGAGTCGGAGTCGGCGTCGTCCACAAACTTAACGTTGGGTAAATGTCTTATAACTTCTGTTTCCTTTCATGGAACACCTTGTTATTTCATACATGCATTCCTCAGATGACCCTCTATCATGCTGTAGCAAATCCATGACCCACCACCCAGCCCTTACCCCAAGGTCAAGGTCACAAACTTGGCTCATTCATAAACTTAACGTTGGGTAAATGTCTTATAACTTCTGTTTCCTTTCATGGAACACCTTGTTATTTCATACATGCATTCCTCAGATGACCCTCTATCATGCTGTAGCAAATCCATGACCCACCACCAAGCCCTTACCCCAAGGTCAAGGTCGCAAACTTGGCACATTCATAAACTGAACGTTGGGTAAATGTCCTATAACTTCTGTTTCCTTTCATGGAACACCTTGTTATTTCATACATGCATTCCTCAGATGACCCTCTATCATGCTGTAGCAAATCCATAACCCACCACCTAGCCCTTACCCCAAAGTCAAGGTCGCAAACTTGGCACATTCATAAACTTAACGTTGGGTAAATGTCTGATAACTTCTGTTTCCTTTCATGGAACACCTTGTTATTTCATACATGCATTCCTCAGATGACCCTCTATCATGCTGTAGCAAATCCATGACCCACCACCCAGCCCTTACCCCCAGGTCAAGGTCACAAACTTGGCACATTCATAAACTTAACGTTGGGTAAATGTCTTATAACTTCTGTTTCCGTTCATGGAACACCTTGTTATTTCATACATGCATTCCTCAGATGACCCTGTATCATGCTGTAGCAAATCCTTGACCCACCACCAAGCCCTTGCCCCAAGGTCAAGGTCACAAACTTAGCACATTCATAAACTTAACGTTGGTTAAATGTCTTATAACATCTGTTTCCTTTCATGGAACGCCTTGATATTTCATACATGCATTCATCTGATGACCCTCTATCATGCTGTAGCAAATCCATGACCCACCACCCAGCCCTTACCCCAAGGTCAATGTTACAAACTTGGCACATTCATAAACTTAACGTTGGGGTAAATTTCTTATAACTTCTGTTTCCGTTCATGGAACACCTTGTTATTTCATACATGCATTCCTCAGATGACCCTGTATCATGCTGTAGCAAATCCATGACCCACCACCATGCCCTTACCCCAAGGTCAAGGTCACAAACTTAGCACATTCATAAACTTAACGTTGGGGTAAATGTCTTATAACATCTGTTTCCTTTCATGGAACGCCTTGATATTTCATACATGCATTCCTCAGATGACCCTCTATCATGCTATTATTCGTAATCCTATTTTAGGGGAAGGGGCCAAGTGACTGGTGTGGTATGGACCTGCCACCAGGTCAGGTTATTCTAATTTCAGGGCTGAATATATTGTTTCTCGATGTAAATATTCAGTTCTGATTTTGGAATTTTTCCCCCAATAAACACCAATAAACAAACAAACAACATCTGATGATACTCTATCGTGCTATAGCAATTCCATGACCCACCGCCCACCCCTTACCCCAAGGTCAAGGTCACAAACTTGACACATTCATAAACTTAATGTTGGGGTAAATGTCTGTTTGTTTATTGGTGCTTAACGGCCTATCAACAGCTAAGGTCATGTAAGGCCGGGCAAACAGGTTCGATCCCGTTTTAACCTGCTGCATTGGGGGGAAAATCCCAAAATCAGAACGAAATATTTTCATCGAGATACAACATATTCAGCCCTGAAATTAGAATAACCTGACCTGGTGCCAGGTCCATACCGCACCAAAGTCACTTGGCCCCGTCCCCTATTTAAAAGTAATACCGGTAGAATTACTCTTATAAGGGGTATAACCAGATTCAACTGTCACATACAAAATGCCAAAGACGTATGTGAGGGCCAAACCAGGTCTCCAGTCGTGATTCCGGTAAGGATGAACCCCGATCGTTAAATTACCCATCGTGTGCTCCCACCTGCCACCCACCGGGGTAAATGTCTGATAACAACCGTTTCCTTTGATGGAATGCCTTGATATTTCATACATACATTCCTCAGATGACCCTCTATCATGCTGTAGCAAATCCACAACCCACCACCTAACCCTTACCCCAAGGTCAAGGTCACAAACTTAGCATGTTCATAAACTTTACATTGGGGTAAATGTTGTGTAACGTCTGTTTCTTTACACTTTGAACGCTTTGATATTTCATACATGCATTCATCTGATGATCCTCTATTGTGCTACAGCAAATCCATGACCCACCCCACCCCTTTCCCCAAGATCAACATCATAAACATAACGTTGGAGTAAATGTCTTTTTAGCTCACCTGAGCGAAGCTCATGTGAGCTATTGTTACCGCAATGTGTCCGTCGTCCGTCGTCGTCCGTGAACATTTTCAAACGTCTTCTCCTCGGTAACCATTGGGTCTATAGTCACCAAAATTCATGGTCATGGTCCTTAGGTAGGGGATTACAAAATTGTTAAAATTACGTCATTACGTAAACAAAGATGGCCGCCGTCTAAAAATAGCACAAATTCTTAAAAAATCTTCTTCTCAAGAACCGCCCACCGGATTTCGACAAAACTTGGTAGGAATGATCGATGTACATTGCTCTTTCAAAGTTGTTAAAATGGTGACCCCGGGGTCAAAAATGGGCGTGGCCCGTGGGGTCAAATTGGGCTCAAATTTTATTTTTGACTGAATATGGTTATGTCGTATATCAAATTGAAGGTATCAATGAGACGATCACTCTGGTGCATTTTTTGTCGAAATCGGATTGTTATGTCATCCAAGATGGCCGCCGAAAGGTCAAAAAGTTCTTTTATTAGAGATTTCAAAATTCTTCTTCACATGAACCGCTTGGCCCATGGTAGCCAAGCTTAAAAGTTATGGTCCATGGGTGAAGCCTTTTCAGATTTGTTAAAATGGAGGTCATCGCTAATCCAAGATGGCTGCTGTCTAAAAATAGCATAAATTCTTAAAAAATCTTCTTCTCATGAACCGCTGGCCGGATTTCGACGAAACTTGGTAGGAATGATCGATGTACATTGCTCTTTCAAAGTTGTTAAAATGGTGATCCCGGGGTCAAAAATGAGCGTGGCCTGTGGGGTCAAATTTTATTTTTGACCGAATATGGTCATGTTATATATCAAATCGAAGGTATCAAGCCTTTTCAGATTTGTTAAAATGGAGGTCATCGCTAATCCAAGATGGCCGCTGTCTAAAAATAGCACAAATTCTTAAAAAATCTTCTCATGAACTGCCAGCCGGATTTCGACGAATCTTGGTAGGAATGATCGATGTACAATGCTCTTTCAAAGTTGTTAAAATGGTGACCCCGGGGTCAAAAATGGGCCTGACCCGTGGTGTCAAATTGGGGTCAAATTTTATTTTTGACCGAATATGGTCATGTCTATATTAAATTGAAGGTATCAGAGAGGCGATCACTCTGGTACATTTTTTGTTGAAATTGGATGGTCATGTCATCCAAGATGGCCGCCGAAAGGTCAAAAGGTCGTTCTTTTATTAGAGATTTCAAAATTCTTCTTCACACGAACCGCTTGGCCCATGGTGGCCTAACTTCACAGTTATGGTCCATGGGTGAAGCCTTTTCAGTTGTTAAAACGGAGGTCATCGCTAATCCAAGATGGCCGCCGTCTAAAAATAGCACAATTTTTTTAAAAACACATGAACTCAATGTCACATTCTCCTCTGGTGTTCATGGAGTCAGGTGAGCGAGTTAGGGCCATCATGGCTCTCTTGTTATAACTTCTGTTTCTTTACAGGGAACACCTTCATATTTCATATATGCATTCATCTGATGATACTCTATTGTGCTACAGCAAATCCATGACCCACCCCCAACCCCTTTCGCCAAGGCCAAGGTCACAAACTTAGCACATTTATACATGCATTCCTCATGCGAATAGCTATCATGCTATAGAAAATCACCAACTTAGTGTGTTCATAAACTTAACGCTGGGTTAAATTTTGTTTTCCTTCTCTTTTCAGGGAGCGCATTGATATTTCATACATGCATTCATCTTAATATGCTATATCATGCTATATCAAATCCACGACCCACCTTCCACCACTGACCTCAATGTTAAGGTCCACCGCACACCCCTTATCCCAAGATCAAGTTATATAATATTCATGTTTTTTATACAACTGTGACAAGTTTGAATGAAGGCTGCCAACAGGTTTTGTGCGTTATACAGTATTTCCAGTGATAACGAGTACAATTTACATATTGATTTACAAAAGGAGAATAATACACTCACAGGCCTCATATTAATATATTTAAAATAGTTTTGATAATAAAAAATTAAGGGGGTTGGGGTCAAAGAAATAACTGAATTGCATGGGTGGTGGGGGGCGATACAATATAATACATATGGGTTGTGTGGCATGGGAAAGATGAATAATTGTGGGGGTTGGGGCAAAAGAAAATAAGTCAATTGTGTGGGTGGTGGGGTGAAGCGATAATTCAAAAGCATGGGTGGTGGGCTATGAAAATTATTTGTATGCCCTCAGTCTCTGTAGAGCTGGAAGCATATAGTGTTTGGACTGTGTGTCCGTGTGTCCGGAACATTAAGAAGTTCGCCGGAGTTTCTCAATTATATCAGAACTTCTATATCCCTTGAAGGATTGCTTAAATATTTCAAACAGCATACCTGTGGACAAATGCCACACATCCATGCTGTCATTAATATAACCTTGAACTTTTGACCTACACAACTTTGAACTTTTTCACACATTAAGAAATTTGCCAGAGTTTCTCAATTCTGTCGTAACTTTTATATTACTTGATGGATTGCTTTAATATTTCAATACATTATACTTGTGGACAAATGCCACACATCCACACTGCCCTTAATCCAACCGCGACCTTTTGACCTTCATAAATGTGTTTATGAATACTTATCACTTATCACAACATCCTGGATAATGTGTCTCGGACTCTAATACACACCAAGTACTTACCTGTCGACAGAGGGATGGGTTGTGGCCTAGTGATTAGAACATCTGACTTCCAATCCGGAGATTGTGGGTTCAAACCTCACATTGGGCTTCAAAAACTTTGATAGTATTTCCATCCCACCTTTAGTGGGTGGCAGGTGGGAGCATGCGATGGGTAATTTAACGATCGGGGTTCATCCTTACTGGAATCCCGACTGGAGACCTGGTTTGGTCCTCGCATACGTCTTTGGCATTTTGTATATGACTGTTGAATCTGGTTATACCCTCCCACATCACATGTATGGATTGGGGGGAAATCCCAAAATCCAAACAGAATATTTAAATTAAAATAAAATTAAAATATTTTATTCATCTCGGTAGGCACAACATGTTATTTATACCAGACATCATCCGAGACATTTTCTGGCAAAATAAACATTCATTCACCATTACCCCACGTATTGCTGGACAATTTTATACATCTTATATCAGACGTAAATTTCCACATCGATATCAGGGGCGATAACCGTGTTTCCTTAAAATGTTAACCATCACACCAAGTTACTTAGACCCATTCATGTATAAGTACAAGAAAGCCAAAAATGTATCTGAAGGCCAGCTAGTTGGGACACATGGACGGATACATTGATGTCATAGTGGTCACTCGGTCTCTTTCCACAAGCAGGCTCATTAAAAACAACAACAAAATATACAAAGGGTACAAAATCATAACAGTGTACACCATATGTAAACGTTTTAATTTTCAACAAAACACTTTAAATTGGTGGCACAAACTCATTTGTGAATGTTAAAGGGGTCAAACTCCGTGTTTCACATGTACTGATTGTCGGACCTGAACATTTTTACGAAAAAATATATATTCAGCCCTGAAATTAGAATATCCTAATCTGGTGCCAAGTTCTCACCACACACAGGGGCCCGTTTCACTAAACTTTTACAATAAAAATGTTTATATGAAGACTTTTATAATTTTACTTAACCCTTAGACCGCTACACACAACAATTGTCATCTGCTGTTGCTTTTATATCTTGCCTTATTTCTCAATAAAAACATGTTTTGACAGCTCTTCAGAATCATTTCCAATGAAGTGCTGTCAAAGCATGTTGTAAATTATTCTAAAGTGCCGTCAAAGCATGTTTTTGATGATAAAAATGGAAAATAGAAAATTAACAGCAGACGACACAAAATTAAGATAGCGGTCTAAGGGTTAATACATATATGTATGTGTCTCACCACTGTTATCATATACTGCCTACATATACGTGTTATTGAACCTGAACAAATTCACCAAAGATTTTTTATAATTGGCCGCCGATGCAAATTTTGTTATCAACGTTAGTTTTGCACTTACAAACTTCATAGTCGTACAAAGTTTAGTGAAACGGCCCCCAGTCATTTCGCGCCAGTCCCTAAAATTATTAGGATTAGTATTAATCCTACTACATTTATAATAGATATAATCGGATTATACCGTCACATACAGTGGGAGCAGGCGATGGGTAATTTAACGATCGGGGTTCATCCTTACCGGAATCCCGACTGGAGACCTGGATTGGCCCTCACATACGTCTTTGGCATTTTGTATGTGACAGTTGAATCTGGTTATACCCCTTATGTGAGTATTACGATATTCGTAATCCTATTTTAGGGGAAGGGGCCAAGTGACTTTGGTGTGGTATGGACCTGGCACCAGGTCAGGCTATTCTAATTTCAGGGCTGAATATATTTGTTCACGATGTAAATATGCCGTTCTGATTTTGGGATTTTCCCCCCAATGCAGCAGGTTAAAATGGCATCGAATTCGTTTGTCCGGCCTTACATGACCTTAGCTGTTGATAGGCCGTTAAACACTAATAAACAAACAAAACCGTCACATACAAGAAGGCCAAACTTGCGGGCCAAGTCAGGGATATCGGGATTCCGGTAAGGACTATTTGAATGTGCAGTTTCAATAATAAATATTCGTATGACAGCTTAAGAAGTTTGTATGATAATTTTTTGACGCAAGAAGTTTAGTGAAACACACTCCTGGGGCCCGTTTCACTAAACTTTGTACAACTAAAATGTTCGTAAGTGCAAATTTAGGATCATCTGGAAATTTCAATTGATAGATTTACATTTATTGAGCATAGGCTGCATGTGCTCAATAAATATAATCCAATAATTGTTTTAACCCTTAGATTGCTTTTATATCTTGCCTTATTTCTCAAGAAAAACATGTTTTGACAGCACTTCAGAATCATTTCCAATGGAAATGATTCTGAAGTGCTGTCAAAGCATGTTGTCAATTATTCTAAAGTGCTGTCAAGCATGTTTTTGATGATAAAAATGGAAAATAAACAGCAGACGACAAAAAAAATAAGATAGTGGTCTACGGGTTAATACAAAAAAACATCAAATTTTGCACTTGCGAACATTTTAGTTGTACAAAGTTTAGTGAAACGGCCCCCTGGTCTGCTAGTGAGCTCCAGTAGGATAAGGTTTGGTTTATATACGTGCAGGCCATTTGAAGTGCATGATGTGAAAAACGTCCTATTGAATATCTGAGCCATCGTCTGAGACACAGTCGCTGAGTATAATTGAAGTTGATGTGACTTGCGATTGCAGAGATAGATAAAACCTAACACATATTTCACCTGCACAGGCACGTGGACATTGTTGTGATCGCTGTATAACACATCGGCAATTAAACATTTTTCCTGAGACAATTGGTAACGAAAGTGCCAATTGAGACACAATACATGGTCAGTTATCCCTGTCGACGCAAGACACCTCTTTCAGAATACTTGCAAACAGTGTAGATCATGAAGAGACGGCTCGTAACGAGCCATCTCATCAGGATCTGCACCATTTGTGATTTTTTTTACAAAATGACCCCCTTTTCTGCATAATGGAACAGTCTCCAACTTAACATGATGTAGTCAGTCATTTATGGGTGAAAGGGTGAAGTGGAAAAAAATGATATAGAATGAAAATAAGGATGATGATGTTCTGTCAGTCTGACTTAAGGTTATGGAATGTCTTCATGTGGCGGCTCAAGTTGTCTCTCCGTGTAAACTGCGACCCACACAGATGACAAACCGTCGGAGTCGTACTCTGGGCATACAGGGCCCTGTCGTGAGTTTTGTTACGGTGTTTCTTCACGAGTGTCGCGTTACTGAACGTCTTGCCACACTGCGGACAGGTGTAGGTTTTCGGCACCTCAGCGTGAGTATTGTAATGATTGCGGAGCGCGTGCAGCTCACGGAAACCACGACCACAGTACTGACACATGTGAAGTTTCTCCGCGTGACGTCGGGCCCCTGTATGCGACAGCATGTGACTCTTCAGGTGACCGTTCAACAGAAACGCTTTATCACACAATTCGCACCTGAAGTCCTTCCGTCCCTCGTGAGCTTTAGTGTGACTGTCGAGGTGACTTTTGTAGTAGAACATCTTCGGGCAGAGGCGGCAGGCATACCGTCGGTCGCCGGAATGGTGCCGCATGTGATATTCCAACCTTGACCGGTTCGCAGCCTGTTTCCCGCAGACATTGCAGAAATACAGGCTCCGCTTAATGTGCGATCTCTCGTGCATTCGCAGGCTCGCTGACCGCGTGAACGTTCTCGCACACTGGGAACACAAGTAGCGTGATGTCGCTGGTGGCGCTATATCGTTGCCCGTTGTTTCAGATTCATGGCCATTGGAACCTATAAGATAGACAATAGCAGGCTAGTGTCTTTTGATATCTAGTTTGACAAGGCTAGGAAATGTGTAGGAATTAATACTGTTTAAGGTGGGTGGTGGGTGGTGGTCGGGTGAACGCGACGGCGTAAATTAACGGTGAGGTTCCTCCTTATAGGAATCACGATTTGCCTGGTTTGGCCCTCTGGTACGTTTTTATCTTTGGCTCTTTTGTTACCTGCGAGTTGAATTTGGTTATTATACCCACTTTTTTGTAAAAAAAAATGGGTATATTGTTTTCGTCATGGGTGTCCGTCCGTCCGTCCGTCCGTCCGTCCGTCACGTTTCTTGTAACTCAAAAAACTTTTTCACCTTCATACCTACGCGCCTGATATTTGCTATGTAGCTTCGTTATCATGTGCAGATGCGCAAAGTGAATTCGGATTTTTGATCCGACCCTCCATTATGGATTATCTCCCCCTTTCGGACTCAGAATTTCCCATTTTTTCCTTGTAACTCGAAAAACTTTTTCACCTTCATACCTACGCGCCTCATATTTGCTATGTAGCTTCGTTATCATGTGCAGATGCGCAAAGTGAATTCGGATTTTTCATCCGACCCTCCATCATGGATTATCTCCCCCTTTCGGACTCCGAATTTCCAATTTTTTCCTTGTAACTCGAAAAACTTTTTCACCTTCATACCTATGCGCCTGATATTTAGTATGTACCTTCGTTATCATGTGCAGATGCGCAAAGTGAATTCGGATTTTTTATCCGACCCTCCATCATGGATTACCTCCCCCTTTCGGACTTAGCATTTGGGGAAAGTGGGTATATTGCGATGGCGCGCCATCGACTTTTTCTAGTTGCCCATTATAAAAGTAGTAAGATTATTACTGATCCTACTACTTTTTTTTTTTTTGGGGGGGAGGGGGGAGCGAGGACCTGGCATCAGATCAGGATTATTCTGATTTCAGGGCTGAATATATAGTTTTTTTATTGTAAATATTCAGATCTGATATTGGGATTTTCCCCCCATTTGTACATGTTGAACATGTACATGTACTTGTACAGGTAATATATGGGATTTAGTATTAAACCCATTGACCCGGCCTTAATGACCTTAGCTGTTGATAGGACGTTAAACCCCAACAAACAAACAAACAAAAATCGTACTGTTTCCGAGACGAACCTGCAATTCTATTTATCGGGTAAGGTGTTACGAATTTTGCATAAACATGTATAAGAAAGAATCCGTCAACCAATGAAACATCAACAAAAAAAGCAGTTTTAAATATGGACTGAGCCTGATATATGTGATTATATGACTGGAGAAATTTTGCGACCAGTGTAGATCCAGATCAGCCTAGTCTGATCAGGATCTGCACTGTTCGCCAGTTTATCCATGAAACACCCGTAATGCTTCTAACAAGCAATATAGATTGTTATCAGGCTACATGAGCGTGTTATTGGATCAGGAGCTACACTAGTCACAAATCCCATAAGTCCCATTTCTCCAGTCACAGCCACATACTGTATCGGCATCAATGCCAGATACTGCATTTTGCTATCAGGTGTCAATGCTCAGCTAGGATACTATTGTTAGCCTAAGCCCCACTTGATCAAAAGCATAAAAAAAAAAGTTTACCCTACCCGATTTGCCCCTTAAGGTTTGATGTCATTTTACTTTAGCTTATTGGTTGCCGTCAATGAATCAGGACGGTGTATACAATTTTAGCCCGGCGAAAGTGTCCAAAATGGCGGAAATCCAAGATGGCCGCCAATATTTGTGATTGTTTATAACAATCAGCATAATTACAGCAATCGTCAGTGTATATGCATTTTCGCTGATTTTACGCTTTGAAAATATTAATATATATATCATTAGTATTCATGTATAAAATTAACATGTTCAAAATGATTCAATATGGCGGAAATCCAAGATGGCCGCCATAATATTCCAATTTTCTACATATTTTAATATTGTGTATTATATAGAACACGTTTACATTGGGTCGTGACTTATTGGGTTCCGTATTTACGTATCTTCTAAAAGTTTTAAATGACGGCGGCCATCTTGGATTTCCGCCATTTTTAATTCAGTTGTAGTTTTATTTTTGTTAATTGTCATATAATATATATGATTAATAGATGTTTACAATTAATAATTTGCCACAAATAAAAGGCATAACTAAATTGTGTCGTGTTGTTTGACATTTTAACATTTTGTATAAAAAAAAAGAGATATTGCCGGCCATATTGGATTTTCTCCATTTTAAACGGTTCTCTTCAGACTAAGCCATACCAAAACCTCCAATATATGTATAACATATATTAATCTGTATGAAAATTGCATCCATTCATTTTCAATCGCTTATATTTTTCTGCAGTAATAACTAAATCATCAGCAAATGTTGAATTTCATGTAATAACGGCGGCCATTTTGAATTTCCTCCATGTTGAATGATTTTGATGGAAACTTTATATGCTATATTCAGCAGAACATGATTATACATCGTTTCCAGTTTAAAACTTTGCAAAAAATCGAGTGTAAGAATACCTATGTTCATATGATTGATTTTAGAAATATTTGAAATTTTGGCGGCCATCTTGGATTTCGGCCATTTTGACAACTTTCGCCGGCCTAAAATTTTATACACCGTCCATATTTGTTGATGGCAGATATCAAGCTACATGAAAATAACATCAAACCTTAAGGGTCAGCTCGGGTAGGGTAAAGTGAAAATTCATCGGCTGGGGCTTGGACTATGTCTGTTCCACGTTTTGCTGCCGACTCACTTTTGGCTGTTAAACGCATTAAATCTAAAAAATATTTAAAAGTAAGTACTTTTTTATCAATAAGAAAAAAAAGTCACCCTCCCCAAAAACATTTATTTGATGAAATTGCATCAAATATTGATTTTATTGCGAAAAAAAAAAAATTTCCTATGGGAATTTAACATGGGGGCTAAAAATAGATTTTTTTAAAAATATTTTTTTTATTTGTGGACCGATTTTCAAAATATAACTTTTGTTTTCTTAATTACATCATTTTCAAGCTATCTCGCCAGGTTTCGGAGTCAATTTTCAAAAAAAATCGTTTTTTTATCCGTTAGGATCAAAAAACGAAAAATTTTGAAAATTGACTCGCCATGTTAAATTCCCATAGGAAAATATTTTGTTTGCAATAAAATCAATATTTGATGGAATTTCATCAAACAAAATTTTTTGGGGAGGGCGACTTTTTTGTTATTGATGAAAAAGTACTTATTTTTAAATATTTTTTAGATTTAATGTGTTTAATAGCCAAAAGTTCGTCGGCAGAAAAACGTGGAACAGACAGTAGTAACTTCTGAATTACACTTACCACCGATGTGACCAAACTTCTGCTTGACATCTGGAGTATTGGAACATTCGGCCAGTTTGGAGACGGCTATATCAACGATGGGCAGCTGTGTATTTGGGAGAGCTACACTGTCACCATTGCAGAATGAAATTTCTTTAAAATATTCAGGATTCTCCTCGCTATAAACATAGATGGGGCAACATTTGAACAAGCAAATATAACCCACAGGTGGAAGTCCCGGACCTGTGACACAAACAGAATCCAATTACAAAAAAAATCCATTACCCCACCCACTTGGTATCGTACAGTACTATCTTCTATAATAGAAGATAGTACTGTATGAGACCAAGTGGGTGGGGCAATGGATTTTTTGTAATGGGCATTTTTTTGTGTCACAGGACCGAGTCTTCCACCTGTGATATAACCCTTACATGCAGAGGATACACCATTTTGCTTATGAATTTTGTTTTCTTATTTCTTGCAAATCTTAGGTTGTGACCTATCATTCAATATTGATGAGGTGGTTAAAAAGTGAAAGTGAAGGGATTTTACGTCCCAGCAACAGCTAAGGTCATGTAGGCATGGTACTTCGGTTTCAAGTCTCCTCCGAAGGACCAGTAGCCGATTTCACCAACATTGCAAAGTATACTTATGTAGCAAAGTATACTTTGAGGGAGAAATTTTCAACTTTAGGATAAGTTTATTATTTTTCTGCATACTTGTAATCATGAAATACATGCATTTGTTAGTTCTATATGAAATAATGCATTTCAGGAAAAATAAATTATTACTCCCTTAAAGTATACTTTGCTAGAAAAGCATACTTTGCAATGTTGGTGAAAGAGGCTACAGAACTAGTATTTTCACATGGTGCAAGTAGACACACTCAAAATCAGTTTGTTTGGTGCACATGGTACACTTTGAAATACACAAAATCTATTTGCTCAGTGTAAATGGTGTAATTTGACAAACTTTAAATAATTATTTGGAGTACCGTATGTCATATTGCACACCAACTTGATTATCCCAGTGATGTATATGTCACGGCAGCTAAAAAGGGACATGCATACATTTTTCTATCTCGTGGAATATCTCGTTCCACGAGATAGGATCTCATTCCCATGAGATATGATCTTGTTCCCATGAGCTAGCTATCTCGTTCCAACAAGATAGCATCTCATTCCCACGAGATAGGATCTCGTTTCCACGACATAGTCAGCCGATCAAAAGGTAGCTTCATTGACATTCAACATCAAGCCTGTACGCAGTAATTAAATTAGGGGGGTGCGTTATCGACGGCGCAAAGGGCTAAACACTTTTTTTGCACATCCACGGACAGACCTCGGCAGATTAACCATTTCATCCCTAAGTAACTGGAATGGATTTCGATATATTAATTTTGCAACCCAATCCAATCATCACAAATGATTTTCACATGGGGTGTTTTTGTTATCATCTGGATTTACACTTTTTGCCAATACCACTATGCAGACCGGTGGTTAAATGGTAAAGGGGGGGGGGGGGGGCGCACCCCCTCTGCGTATGGGCCTGAACATGGAGTAATATCTGAAAATCTATTGGCTGATTATGTTGTACGGACGAGATGCTATCTAGTGGGAACGAGATTCTATGTCATGTGAACGAGATGCATAACTTGTGGGAACGAGATGCTATCTTTTGGGAACGGGATTCTATGTCATGGGAACGAGATGAGTAACTCGTGGGAACGAGATGCTATCTCGTCGGAACAAGATGAGTAACTCGTGGGAACTAGATGCTATCTCGTCAGAACGAGCTTCTATGTCATTTGAACTTGTGGGAATGAGATGCTATTTCGTGGGAACGAGATGCTATATTGTGGGAATGAGATAAAACTAGAAATGTGGTCTGTCAGCACACGAATGCCCCCGCTGGCAGCCAAAGAAAACACAGAGGACCAGAGAAGCGTGGATTTGTCACAGCATGAAAGCTGACCATCAGAGCAATGTGTGTGTGAAACATCAAGCAGATCCATGCAAGGAAACAGACATTATAGACATTATAGACAAATAACAGACATTAACCGAGTGTTAAGGTTTCAAACACACCAAGTATGTGACCTTAACACTGGGCTTAGCAGGGACGGGACGATTGTGGATTTGTCATGGGGTGGTAGAGGACCATTACAGCAATGTGTGTGTGAAATATCAAGCAGATTCATGCAAGGAAGGAAACAGAATTTATAAGAAATTTACCCAAGCGTTAAAGTTTTGAATGCACTAAGTATATGACCTTGACCTTGGGTGTAGCAGGGGCCCGAGGATCGTGGATTAGTCACAGCATGATAGAGGACCATATGGAAAGCATGTGTGAAATACAAAGCCGCTACGTGAAAGAAAACAGAAATTATAAGAAATTGACCGAAGCGCGACGTACGAAACAGGATGTACGGACACTGGTAACACTATATCCCCCCCCATCACCATTTGGTGGCAGAGGCATAAAAATATTGCACATGTCACCTTTAAACTACTGTAAAATGTTGGTAAAAGGCGAGATTACATACTGGCTATTATACGTGTGGTCACCAGTTGGGAGATGATCGAGCATGTGATCATCAGATGGAGATTCGGAGACGACATTCCCAATGTTAGCCTTCATGTCGGTGCTGTCAGGCAGGTGTACAGTGCTGAAAATAGGGTTTGATTGATTGACTGGGATTTTATGTCCGTTCAACAGCAAAGTCATATACAGACGAGAATTTACACTGTACATTCAGCACTAAAGTTGCAAGAACAAGACGAGGCGATCACCTGAGAGTGTCTCGCCCACTAAACAAGGCTATGGTCACAATATGAGGAAGTCCAAAATTAATGATAAGGTGACGGTCACCAAGGTCACAAAAATGATATTGGGTGGATAGCCATCAAAGTGAGTAAGCTATTGGTGAAGTTTTGTAATGATCCGACTAACAGATCGCGAGATATTCAAGTCAAGGTCACCAAGGTGACGGTCAAGGTCACCAGAATGACACTGGATGGATAGCTATCAATGTGAGGAAGCTATTTATGAAGTTTGGTAATGATACAGATCACGAGATATTCAGCATTTGGAGGTATGAGGGGATACCAGAAAGTTCGAGATTAAAACCAGCATTTACATAGAATAACATGTGTATCAGGTTGAATGTAGTGTTACTATGATAACATCACGAAGATCGTGAGATCGTGACGTAGCGTAACGTCATGTTGAGACGGTTTGTATATTTGCTGATTTCATCGTTATTACTAAAGAGATTTTCGAGTAATTTTTTCCTGATGTAGAGCCTGTATTGGTTATTAATAATTTTATAACATTTCATGTAATTTCTGCTAGCTTAACTTCAAATTATTATGTTTAATACAAAAATTGAGCTGGAAAGCGAAATTTATGAAATAAGGACACAAATGTTGAACATGCGATTAAATGACAATTTCATGGATGTATTTTGCTGGGTCGCTTTTGGAGAATCGGGGTATAAGATAAATTTTCGAAAAAATGATATGGTTCGGTTGATTCAGCAAATTATTTTAAGGATGGTGCTTATACTGTTTTGACCCACAAGCGATAGAGCAGTTTACTGTTCCATAAAATAACAGTGTGTGGGCTTGTCACCTTGACTCTGGGATTAGCAGGAGCGGCATGAACATGAATTTGTCACAGGGTGGTAGAGGTCCATTGGAACAATGAGTGTGTGAAATGTGAAGCAGATCCGAGCAAGGAAATAGAAGTTATAACCGATTTCTCTGATGTTAAGTTTTGTAAAGAGACTAAGTATGTGACCTTGACCTCGAGATCAGCGGGGATTTGTCACAGCATATGAAATATTAAGAATTTTCAATGAAAGAAATAGAAGTTATAACATATTTCTCTGATGTTAAGTTTTGTAAAGAGACTAAGTATCTGACCTTGACCTTGGGATCAGCGGGGGTTGGACAGTCGTAGATTTGTCACAGCATGATAGTACAACCTTAGAGGAATGCACAAGTGAAATAATAAGAATTTTCAATGAAGGAAATAGAAGTTATAACTTATTTCTCTGATGTTAAGTTTTGTAAAGAGACTAAGTATTTTACCTTGACATTGGGATCAGCGGGGGTTGGACGGTCGTGGATTTGGCACAGCATGGTAGTAGAGCTTTACAGTAATGCATGTGTGAAATATTAAGCATTTTAGATGAAGGAAATAGAAGTTATAACAATATTTCTCTGATGTTAAGTTTACAGACTAAGTATTTGACCTTGACCTTGGGATCTGCGGGGGTTGGACGGTCGTGGATTTGGCACAGCATGGTAGTAGAGCCTTACAGGAATGCATGTGTGAAATATTAAGCATTTTAGATGAAAGAAATAGAAGTTATAAAATATTTCTCTAATGTTAAGTTTACGGACGCACGGACGCACGGACGGACGCACAGACGGAGGTCCGGACAGACGGACGGACGGACGTATGGACGGACGTCCTTATGTGACATCCCTTAGGTGGTTTTTACTATATAAAAGATCAAAGGAATGACCACCTAAGGAACAATAGGCTTAAGTGGTCAACGGAATAAATCTATTGTATTCTTTTGTCTTAGGCCACGCCTCTAACCACCTAAGACCTGTATGTGTGCCCGGATGGACGAACGGACGGACGGACGTTCTTACATTAGGGTACTTATGCTTATCACATGTTAAATATTAGCCACATAAAACGATTTTTAGCCACATAAAACGATTTTTTAGGTGGCTAATTATAACCAACCCTATCCTTTAACAAGTCCATAACCCTCTGGGGCTAGCCACATAAGTACCCTAATGTGTGCCCGGACGGACGGACGGACGGACGGACGGACGAACGGACGACCTGACTCCAGTATACCCCCCCCACTCGTTGCGGGGGGTATAACAAAGGTGGTGATTTTACAGAGTCACCGACGTTTCTAGTGACGTCAACGTCAAAAGAACATTGCTTTGTCGCGCCATTGGACGTCATTTGGAACGTCTTCCTTTTGTTTGTTTGGCATAACGTTAGTGCATAATACGAATATGTAATTAGGGTGATGCAGCCAGCCAATCAAATTACTGCAGGTGATTATCAACATTTCTGAACATCTATTGGCAGTGCCAACTTGCTTCATATTCAAGTATTTTGAAATAAAGACAAATATTGGCAAAATTAGCGCAGGCATATGAACACATTCATCTTCTGAAAAGGGACACCAGCTAACATATTAGCCTGCATATTGATTCTACCCTGCAGGGATACAGTTCTAACAAGTTCTGACAGTAGCAACCAGTCAACATTGGCCTCAGTATTCTGTATACCATACTCGCTGGTGCGGCACTTAGTGCCGGCGTAGTGTTTCACGTCAAATTAGGCGCCACATTCCTGACAAATTCCCTTTCAGCCACATGCAGAAGATACTGCATAAACACATTTTCGTCCAGTAACCGGCGCAAAATGTGATAGCTCTAAATACTAAGAAAATAGCTGAGTGACATCTTGTCAGGAAACGGGAGCATTTTTCAACATGAAACATCGTACGCCGGCGCAGATTGCAGCACCAGTGATACTAGCTACAATAATTCGCTTACGATGTTATCTAGGGGAGAATATCACAGTGAGGTAGCAATTTTGTTTCTACAGTGATACCTGTGGATTGTGCAGTCTAGACAGTGCAGCTGATGTATGTGCAGCAAATGTGCCACAAAGAGCTGTGTGTTGCTGGGGAACACTGCCTCCGCTGATCGCCACTCAGTTGCGGCATCACCGATGTCCACAAGATGGTTTCCGCCAATCTCCATCATTCATTGCATCTTCCTTCATATCAGAGAAAGGCATGTGTATGTGTTAAATATTAAAATGTTAGGTGAAACTGAAATTATAAAAACTTTTCCCCAACATTAAGGGGGGCGGGGGGGGGGGGGGGGGGTCTGAGAGTCGTGGATTTGTCACAGCATGATAGCAAATCATTAGAGAAAGGCATGTGTGAAATATCAAAACGTTTGGTGTTGTAGAGATAAATGTCCCATTTACATGTTGTATGAAAGAAATTGTGATATTTGAATGATTTTATTGATTTTTAAAGGTACATGCCCACTCAGTAGGCACAAAATGTTCTTTACAGGAATTAAATAAGTGTATCATTGTGTCACTATTCCACGTGTTCTAAAGATTACGAGTGGCCGCTATACAGGTATAATCATTTAGTAATATTTATTTTACTGATAGTGACATGCGTTGTGATCAGGCTATTTTCATATGCAAATGAGGCATGGTATTTTTTAATTATTTGTACTAATTATAAATGCGTCACCTGAAAAAACTAGATTGGTCAGTAAGCGAGGCTTACGGAATACCCCCGCGTGGGCCCAGGTACCCCTAAAATATGTAAAATTTTCCAAGTGTGTGGGCTTGGACCTTGACTCTGGGCTTAGCAGGTGCGGCATGAACGTGAATTTGTCAGAGGGTGTTTGAGGTCCATTGGAGCAATGCGTGTGTGAAATGTGGAAGCAGATCCGAGCAAGGAAATAGAAGTTATAACCGATTTCTCTGATGTAAATTTTTGTAAAAAGACTAAGTATGTGACCTTGACCTCGAGATCAGAGGGAATTTGTCACAACATGATAGTAGAGCCTTAGAGGAATGCATGCATGAAATATTAAGAATTTTCGATGAAAGAAATAGAAGTTATAACATATTTCTCTGATGTTAAGTTTTGTAAAGAGACTAAGTATGTGACCTTGACCTTGGGATCAGCGGGGGTTGGACGGTCGTAGATTTGGCACAGCATGATAGTACAACCTTAGAGGAATGCACGAGTGAAATATTAAGAATTTTCAATGAAGGAAATAGAAGTTATAACTTATGTCTCTGATGTTAAGTTTTGTAAAGAGACCAAGTATTTAACCTTGATCTTGGGATCAGCGGGGTTGGACGGTCGTGGATTTGGCACAGCATGGTAGTAAAGCTTTACAGGAATGCATGAGTGAAATATTAAGCATTTTAGATGAAGGAAATAGAAGTTATAACATATTTCTCTGATGTTAAGTTTTGTAAAGAGACTAAGGATTTGACCTTGACCTTTGGATCAGCGGGGGTTGGACGGTCGTGGATTTGGCACAGCATGGTAGTAGAGCCTTGCAGGAATGCATGTGTGAAATATTAAGCATCATTTTAGATGAAGGAAATAGAAATTATAACAATATTTCTCTGATGTTAAGTTTTGTAAAGAGACTAAGTATTTGACCTTGACCTTGGGATCAGCGGGGTTCGACAGTCGTGGATTTGGTACAGCATGGTAGTAGAGCGTTACAGGAATGCATGTGTGAAATATTAAGCATTTTAGATGAAGGAAATAGAAGTTATAACAATATTTCTTTGACGCACACGGATGGACGGATGGACGGACGACCTGACTCCAGTTTACCCCCCCCCCCCCCACAACTCGTTGCGGGGGGTATACTAATATTTTCAACAGATTGTAAAGTATGATAATTGAACATCAAAAAATAAATACAGAGTATAAATTGCATCTACATAGTGAAGTATTTCTAAGGGGAAAAAGTGTCGCCCGATGTGGGGTTTGAACCCACGACCCCCGTAACACTAGCACGGCGCTCTTACCAACTGAGCTAACCGGGCGATCATGTCTCAACACCACACCGAACACTACAATAGTACTACATAGTACTACAAGGTTCTAGAAGGGCACACAATGGTATACATCATCCAGTGTGTAGCTGACATAACTGGTATCAAAGAATAGCCAACAGTAAATTAATAAAAATAAACAACACAGTAGTTGTTTACTTCAATGTTGTTGTTGTATGTCTGTAATTCAGGCGCTTATTTTTCGCCACAATCTCTTTACAGCCACAAAGACTGCAAGAGCTTTGTTTCGACTGCTTGACTTGATTGTATGTAATTTAGAATACGTGAACATTAATACATGGAGAAATCTTAACTGAACTGTAACAGTGGAGACGAATACAAATGTCATCACAATATGTGGAGAAATAAGAACTGCTGTAACTGTGAGACGGTTCAAATGGTGGTTACAATATGTGGAGAAATAAGAACTGTAACAGTGAGGCAGTTCAAATGATCGTCACAATATGTGGAAAAATAAGAACTGTAACAGAACGAGACGGTTCAAATGATGTCATCACAATATGGTGGAGAAATATATGGTGGTCAAATATGTGGAGAAATAAGAACTGTAACAGTGAGGCGGTTCAAATGATCGCAATATATGCCAAAAATAGTCTACAGGTATACAAAATAGTCTACAGCATCTACAATAAGGTACAATGGGTTACATAGGGTACAAGGGCACAAACTAGTCTACATCATCTACAAGTAGACTACCAAGTGTTTACAAGTTCTGCATACCAATTAAATGTGTCCATTTCCTGCGTCAAATCTGTGGCCAGATATCTCTGTTCTAAATAAGAAGTGTGTATTTTCCCAGACTGTGATTTATGGCCCCACAGACTCCATCCATGTGGTATGTATGAGAAAACAGGTATTGTTTCATTTGTGAGCGTGAAGCATGACTGGTGTTTTATTGATGGAATGACTAGCAGTGCAGATCCTGATCAGACTGTGCAGATGCACAGCCTGATCTGGATCTACTCTGGCCGCAAAATCCATAAACTCCATTTCTGCATACACAGCCACTTTTATCAAAAACATTGGTAGTACAATGTACAATGTATACGAGACAAGAAACTTTCAGCTGAATGTTCATTTCTGTAAGTTGTCTATTTTTGCGATTTTTTTTTCTGACTGATTTATGGCTCCCACTGATTCCCTGTGCAGTGATGTGTATGAGAAAACCGGTATTCTTAAATTAGTGAGCTTTGCTAGTTTATTATTGTTTAACGGCCTGTCAACGCTAAGGTCATGTAAGGCCGGGCAAATGGGTTCGATCCCATTTTAACCTGCTGCATTGGGGGGAGGGGGGGGGATCCCAAAATCAGAACGGAATATTTACATCGAGAAACAATATATTCAGCCCTGAAATTTGAATAACCGGACCTGGTGCTAGGTCCATACCACACCAAAGTCATTTGGCCCCTTTCCCTAAAATAGAATTACGAATAATCATAATACTCATATAAGGGGTATAACCAGATTCAACTGTCACATACAAAATGCCAAAGACGTATGTGAGGGCCAAACCAGGTATCCAGTCGGAATTCCGGTAAGGATGAACGCTGATCGTTGAATTAGCCGTCGCATGCTCCCAACCAACCCTAGTGAGCTAAATAATATGATCATTGCACATCAAAAAATAAATACAGAGAATAAATAGTAATGTCCGTTACCATTTTAAGGAAACACGGTTATCGCCCCTGATATCTGTGTGAAAATGTTTGTCTGATATAAAATGTATAATAATGCCAATCAATATGTGGGGTAATGGTGAACGAATGTTTGTTTTGCCAGAAAATGTCTCGGATGATGTCTCGGATATAAAGAACATTTTGTGTCTGATGAGTGGGCATGTACCTTTAATGCGTCAAACAACTAAATTCGCATCACTAATTCAAACTGAACTGCAGATTCATGTTAAATAATCATTTTAAAATATTCTTATAACCATTTAGTATTTTCGTAGTTTTAAATGTAAACTATTCTAGCATGAAAATTATGTATTTTAGAGCAAAATGTATCAAGTGACTGTAAAGAAGTTATAGCAGGATGGGAAACGTGACAGACAGATGGACAGACGTCTTGCATCTCTGTATCACATTTTCACTACGCAATGGGATAAATATGCAAGTGAAATGCCAGCCAGGTCAATTTAAACACACAATACATACCTTGTGTATTATTTCTCCAAAATGTTAATTCCTAGAAATATTTTTACTAATATTCCACAAATTATTTATTACACATCCATGAAATAGGTTAACTAATCAAACTTTTCACAGCCGGCAATCATTCTGTCATTATACTGCATCTGGGTGACAATCTCAGTGTAAAATGAAGAATATGCTCAGAAACACACAGACTAATGAATTTCAGCTCATAGTCTATACATTTAAATTTAATGAAGCCTAATCCATTTTCTCCTCTAACACAACCAATAATAGTCATAAATCACACATCACCTGACCCAGGTCCTGTTGCCATGGCAGCAGACCAAAAATGACAAGATAACCTGCAGTTTTAAGACAAAACCACCAACTGCAGAATAAATGCCACTAAATTGCATCCAGCACAACTCCAGGACACTCTAGAGAATAGACTTGTAGACCCTGATCAGTTTGTGTAGGCTGGCCATGATGTACACTATCATTGCATTGTCACCAGACAAGCATGTGGACTTAAATCTCACAAAACAACTTAAAATATGACTTTTCTATGCTGGTATAAAAGAAAAGAGTGCAGACTGATGAAATGGGTAGTTTTAAGCCATAAATCACACTGACCACTCTCAAATATACAGAAATATGGCAGTGACTGGAGGAATGGGGCTTATGTGATCTGTGACCAGTGTATACGTAGCTCTCGCTCAAATAGCTCACGTAGTAGTATATAAGAGTTACAATGATACCACCATCACCTATGGAAGGTGCCAGCTACGCGCGGCACCTTCCACAGCATGATGGTATCATTTGTGACTCTTATATACTACTACCGCGAGACCATATATTTATGACATGAGAAGATACACCCTATTAGAGATAAAAATCCCTATGTTATACTCAGTATATATATACAACAATCTGTCATACTTTTATTACGAATAAAATAACAACTGACACCCTATTGAAGATAAGAAATCCATAAGTTTATACTCAGTATTTTACAGCAATCTGTCACAAATATATACTGACACCCTATTAAAGACAAGTTATCCATATACTCAGTATATATATACAACAATCTGTCATATATTTATTACGAATAAATATAAACTTACACCCTATTGAAGATAAAAAATCTATTGGTTATACTCAGTATAATGCCTACCATAAAGCAAATGAAAGGAGCAAGCTAAGAGTTGGGGAATTTCCCTAAGAGGTTTGAGACTCAAGAAAGATATAGCAGATAGGATAAGTGACGCGCGAGCCGTCGTCTACGAGGAGAGGCTGCGGCGTGCGGTTTCGACCGGACGACTGCCCGCCGACCCCGAAAAACGCTCCGAGAAATTGGAGAACGAGACGACGGCCAGTCTGCGCGACCACCGCTTACGCGCAGCGTGTAAAAGAAGATCCCAGCGCACGTAGTAAAACCCCTATACAAGGCGTACTACAATAAGATTTATCAAGGGTTGGTGGGGGACCTCCCAAGAAGAGGAGAGATATCGCCAGAGCTTTGGTGGAGGAGGGTCCCCAGGATTCTCGCCGAAGAAGCCGAAGTTAGGGAAACTGTTGATAGGGGTAGGAGGAAGATAGTATGGACTTTCGAGAGGGGGGTAGACGGGGAGATCGCTAATCGTATAATGAATAAAATTCGCCCAGAGATGACCACGGCATGTTACCTGATGGTATTCGTGCTCGTATCGTATTAGGAACATAGAGACCGACGCTACTATGATCTATCACAAACAATCAAAGGGCAGTCCGTGGATAAACGAGATCGCCAAAGCCGAGAGTTGGATATCCGATAGAGAGAAAGGTCGAATGGACATCGACAAAGTCGATAGACCAAACACAAAATGGACCTTCGTTCGTTGGATATCGGTCGAGGTGAAGATGATCATCGACGCTCAACAACTTCTCATGGGAGCGGGAAAACTCCCAGACTGGTTAAGACAGAAAAAGGGAATGTATTCCGTCGACACGTACGACGACTACTTGTGTCTGTTTCGGTGCATAGCCATCCAACGTGGAGAGAGACCAGACCGCTGTTGTGAGAAGGCACGAGCTCTGGCTCGCGAATATCTCGGGCATGATAACGGACCGGGTAGCCAGGGAATTCCCCTGGACGATATTAAGAAGGTCGAAGAGCGCTTCAAGCTGGGTATTCGCGTGTACGAGCCCACCGCCGATGGAGTGTGGTACCTCATGAAGGTTCCGGCAAATTACGACGTGGTTGGGGGGAAGACAATGACGATAGGAATGTTTGGAGGTCACTCGTTCCTCATAACGAATCTCCGCAAGATGACGAACGAGTACAGGGTGCACCGGATGTCAACAACGGTTCACAAAGTCGTGTAACATGCACAGGCACGCAACCACCTGCATGGGTGGGAAGACCGTGGTGACATGTCCAGGTAAGAGGGTAGAGAGACCGCAGTCGGCCTACGAGAAGGCGTTCTATCCTAAGGGGTCAGCGAGTGTGATGGTCGATTCAATGGTTGAGCAGAGAAGAGGAGAGGGTGGGAAAGCACATACATCACGCCAACTGCGGTCACGGTGGTGAGAGGTGGGTGGCAGGTGATCCGGTCGACGGTTACTGTCACGAGACCGAGACCGTGTGTTTTCAGTTTCACGGATGCTACTGGCACGGGTGTCCGAGGCATTGCATGAGAGGTAATGCGAGATCGCTGTACAAGAGGACGAAAATTCAAGACGCCAAGATAAGGAAGGCGGGTTATGAGCTGGTGGTGATGTGGGAGTGCGAGTGGTTGAATGAGGTGAATACCTACTATCCACAATTGCCACGCGAGGAGGAGACGACTCTGTACCCCCACCAGATAGTCTACGACTTCGAGGCGTATCTCGACAAGTCAAAAAGCAAGCGACCCACCAAAGACCTGACCTTCGAGGTCGAGCACGTTCCTATATCGGTGTCTTTGGGGGATACGATGCATGAAGGGATCACACACCTATGCGAACGAGATCCCGACACGCTAGTCGAGAAGTTCGTGACCGAGCTGCAGATGAGAGGCAAGGCAATCAGGGAGGGGGTTAGGAAGAAGTATCTGCCGGCCGACATAGTATGTTATCGAAGTTCTCAGCAAGCAAAGATTATCTCATGGATTGACCAAGTCCCGGTGGTGGGGTTCAACTGTAGCAGGTACGACCTGAACCTCATCAAGCAGTACTTTGTAGAGAAGTTGGCGGCCACCGTGAATAAGGTGATGGTCGGAAAGAGAGCCAGCACGACGATGTTTCTGTTTCCCACCCCGGAAATTTAAATTTCTCGACATCATCCAGTATCTGGGACCCGGTACCACGTCGGAACCGGACCGGTGGGTTAAGGCGTACGACTGTAAAACGGTAAAGTCTCACTTTCCGTACGAGTGGTTCGATAGCGCGGACAAGCTCGACCATCCGGGGCTGCCAGACTATCCCGAGTGGTACTCGAAGTTGAAGGGTGAGTTCCTACTGTCGTTGTCCGAGTGGAAAGAGTGTAAGAAGGTATTCCGAGAAAAGGGGATGAAGACGTTCAAGGAATGGTTGCAACACTACAACGACTTGGATGTAGGAGTGTTCCTGGAGGCTCTGAATAAAATGACGGAGTTCTACAGGGGAAGAGGTGTGGACATACTCAAGGATGCCGTGTCTCTACCCGGTGTTTCCCTTCAGTACCTACTCCGCGGGTCGATCGATGGGAAGGCGGACACGCCCGAGCTGTGGTCACCGAAGTCTGAAACTTACGAGATGATGAAGCAGGGATTGGTCGGTGGTCCGTCCATAGTATTTCTCCCAGATACGCCGAGGCTGGAAGGTCGACGATCAGGGGTCATGGTGGGGAGTCGGGAGGAGAAGATGTGCAAGGCGGTGCTGGGTAGATGCCAATGCTCTATATCTATCTACTCTGTCGAAGGACATGCCGTGTGGTGAGGAGCAGATATGGACTGTGACGACCCGGAAAGACAGTCGTATATAGACCGTTTCGTGAGGAAGGTCAGGAGTGAAAAGTGGTTCGGATTTGCGGAGTTGGATATAGAGGTCCTGAAACGTTGAGAGACAAGTTCTCGGAAATGTCACCGCTGTTCGTTAATCGAGAAGTCGATGAGAACGAGGTTCCGCAGCACATGAAGGACTACCTGGCCGGGACCGGGAGGAAAAGAGTCGAAGGACAGAGAAAGCTCGTGGGGGCAATGTCCGCCAAGAAGATGATCTATACTCCCCGCTGCTAAAGTGGTATCTGGAGCACGGTCTGATCGTCAAGGCGGTGCATAGGGTAATTGACTACACGCCCGGCAAACCGTTTCAATGGTTCGTTAAAGAGGTCACCGCTGCTAGACGGACGGGGGACGTCGACAAGAGCAAGGCGGTGTTGGCGGAGATATTCAAACTGGTTGGCAACGCGTGTTGTGGCAAGCTGATAGAGGCACAAGAGAGACACCTGAACACCACATATACGAAGGATGAGAAGACTGTCGATCAGGCACTGAGGTCGGCGTGGTTCGAAGACCTGGAGGAGATTGGGGAGGCTTACGAGATATCGAGCAGGAAGACTCGAGTGGTGATCAACAGACCGTTTCAGTGTGGCATAGCGGTCTACCAGTTGGCCAAGCTCCGGATGCTGGAGTTCTACTACGATTTCTTGGACAAGTACGTGGATCGCGGAGATTTCGAACTGATACAGATGGACACTGACAGCATGTACTTCGCACTGTCGGAGAAGACGCTGGCGGCGGTGGTGAGAAAGAATATGAAGAGAAAGTTTAATAAGGAGAAGACCGAGTGGTTGGCGTGGGACGTGTGGAGCAACAGAACTCCGGGACTGTTGAAGCTGGAATTCGAAGGGGATAGAGCCATTCGCTCTGTGTAGCAAGTGTTACTACGTGAGCGGTGATGGAAAATCTAAGCACTCGGCCAAGGGGATGTCGAAGAGATCTAACGATCTGACTTGGGGAAGGTATAAGAGTGCTCTTGAAGGGGGTAGGGATATGGCGGAGAATTAACGGGGTGATGAAGACGTACTGTCAACAAAAATTAGGACTCTCGGCGTACTACGACAAGAGGAGAGTGATGGAAGACGGGTTACACACCGAGCCTATAGGATAGGTAAAAAAAAGAACTCTGAGAGAATACTAAAGACTCTGACGATCCGGGGGTAGCTGAGTGTCAGAAGGCACCGCGAGAAGTTCTTCGCGAACAAACCCTCGAGATGGCCCATAATCCAAATAGTAGAGCACGGGCTCATCGGGCTTGGTAATAGATCGATCTAGATGATATACATTGAGAGACCACACGGGATCAGTCGCGCGGCGGCTGCCACCTTCGAGCTCTCCCGGTTGATAGAGGTACCGGACGTCAATATCTGATGGAAGCCGTTGCTCCTCTAAACCAATGGGTCGCCCGCGCGAGACGGCAGAGGGCTCGCTCGTCACCCCCTTTTAAAACTTGATAGCATCTACTGGGCTTCTTACCTATCAATCTGGTCACCTCTCCGTTCAGTGCGGAGACCACGGCGGGCAGTCTGGCCACCCACTCGGTCGATCGCGAATGAGGGTCTACAAGTTCTTTAGCGTATTGGTGTCCGAACAGTCTCTCAGCCAGGGTTCGATTGAAGCGTTCCACGATCCCCTGATCCCGGTGGATGTTGACGCGGCCGCGTCTGACAGAAACGTCGTGCTTAGACAATAGATGAGAGACCGCGCCCATGAACTCGCGGCCGGGATCGACCTGGAGAAGATTCGGCCATTTGAGAGGACTCCTCTTATATATTCGGGAGAGAGCCTCGGCCACCTCCTTAGACTCTTTAGTGGCCAACGGCTCAGCCCCCTTATAACGACTCGCTACGCCAACGACTGTCAGCGCGTACTTGTACGTCTTACGACCGATGCGATCGTGAGGGAGAAACAGGAGATCCGCTTGGTGAACTTGGTTCGGTACGGCACGTCGAATTTAGGCGCGCGGAATATTGTGAGGCGCGGGTAAATAGATCTGCCAGATGGCCTGCTTCTTGAGCCATTCCTTGACAGCGTTTTCTGAAACCTTGGTCGCCGCCGCCGCAGGTTCTTGATGGCAGCGAGTCCCTTCCAGTAGCCGCGGGGGCGGGTATAGTACATGTTCGCTAGCTTGCGCGTTAGGCGAACCGATAGTTTGGTATTAAGTTTGCGCGTGTTCATCGTATGCAATGTATTCTAATATATCGGACAATCTCCAACATGCCCTCGCCAGATCGTCCGGTAACTGCGTCGATAATAATAAACCTTTGTTGGAAGTACAATCGCGATTGGGGGTTAAGTTCTGAAGGAAATTGGGAAAATCTAATCCCCCAGGATTGGTGGAGGAATCTAACATCCGCTTTGCGAAAAGGGTGGCCGCTTTTTCGTCCTCCCGCCACATCTCGAGAGAATCTCGGGCCAGACGAATCATACCCTTTGCACCAGCTATGTGGTGTTTAAGGGCAGTGTAGCCTACATCAATCATAGCAAAATAAAGTTCGTCAACTGACATCGTTCTATATATATATATATATAAAAAAAGTTATTTAAAATAATTAATTTAAAATCTCGATTGAATATAGTAGCCGACGAGACCCACCACACCCATTCCCACGACGATGAACGCGATCTCGCGGTCTTTTTGGGGCTCTGACGGTACATAGAAATCTGAAAGTTGGGGCTCGCGATCCAGCGGCGCGAGACTTTTCTGCGGATATGCCAGCGCGTACTTTCGGTTGGCTTCTTCAACGTTCTGAAAAGTTTGTGCGGCGTGATTTTCGCGGCGAAGCTCTTCATTGACCCAGTCAAGATGGGCGGTTCGTTTTTTCGACCACGCTTCCTTTGCGCTATTGAGTTGTTCTACAGCTAAATCGTGACGCTTACGCTCCTCATCCACGTTCGAGCTTCTCATTTTAGAGAATATAAAGTTGCTACCGCTGAACGCCAATGCGTTTACGAGCGCACCACCTACTATTACATGCGATTGAAGCCATTTATTTCCATATATTAACTGGTAGAATTCCAGCTTTAACTAGATAATCTCGGTCCAAACTGCGCCGCTACATCTAAGGTCGCGAGCCCTACGTCTCTCGCAGTAAAGTCCAATTTGGGAGCGGATCCTCCTAGGGCCATCTTTGATAGTCGAGCATCACCCGATACTGAAACCCGATATCACCACGGCGTGATAAAGCGCATTCACTAACATTTTACCATCTTGTTCAGCCATTATAATTATTGCATATAAAAGGGTCGCGATCAATGTTTAAATGGGGCGCATCCAATCGCGATTGGTGTTTCGTAACTTTCTTCTGAACACTGGCTGGTTGTTTTTTCGATAATATGGGGTATTTCCACACGCACAGGGCACCAACAACTGCCAGACCACCACCAACAACCCAACTCCAATTCACGAATTTGGGTTCAATTGGATTCGCCCAACCTCGATTGGGTGTTGAGTGTGCTTCCAATTCGTGAATTGGGGGTGTTGTTGTACTCAACTCTGTCTTCAGATGTTTTGCTGTCTCCGTCTCCGATTGCAACGACTGTTTAGCCTCTCGAAGCTCGCGAGTATTTTATCTTGTTTAACTTTTCTGGGTGGCAGCCCGCCGCCCGCCGCCAGCTGCCTGTCTTTTGGGATTTTTTATATGCGGTATGTCATCCAGTGGCGGAGTAACACTCGGGTTCGATTGGGTTGGAGCAATCGGGTTCAACTCCGTCACTCTCGCGGGTGTGTCTTGTGTCATCATTTATGATATTAATATTAGGGCTTATAGTTCGTGGGCATATATGTCCAAATTGACAGTGTTTACCCGTGGTCAACGCAGTTGTCAGCGGAGCTAAATACATTCCAAACTTGTGATAAATTGAGCAGCAGGCTGTTCTAAGAGTGTGACCTATAAAAGGGTCAGTCTCTAGATCGTCAATCAATCCCGCGGTGTTTGGTATAGGGAGAAGTATACTAACGGCGGTTGCGTACAAATGAATAGCCGCCGATCCGAGAGTTTTTGTCATCTCCGCACCTAACCTAGATTCGTATCGCGCATACATTTTATCGATCTCAGCATCTGACATCTTATCCACCTGAAAAAATGAGAGACGCCTACCGAGATAATGCTCCGATTGTCCCCCAGCAACCAGCGCAGCTAGCCGCTCTCGTCGCGCCGCATTTTCATTTTCATTCGGAGTCGTTGCACTCAACCCAATACCAACCGCCGTTGGAGTTGGAGTTGATTCCGATTGCTCTGTCGGATCATATTATCTTTCAGGATGTTGGCAGTCGGAGTTGAGGTTTCTTCTATTAGCTGATCGAGAAGTTCGTCGCAGTTCATTTTTCTTAAAATTAATTTAACTATTCTAACAAGTCTCATCACTTTAACATATTGCCAAGCGCACCACCCGATACTTATGATCACCATTATGCTCGCAACAAAGCTCGCAGCGGAGCACCAAATTGTTAACCATTGTTCAGCATTTGTTCAACATTTGTTAAGCATTTGTTCAGCATTGTTCAGCATTTGTTCAGTAATTGCTAAGCATTGTTAAGCATTGTTCAGCATTGTTCAGCATTTGTTCAGTAATTGCTAATTAATTATAAAATTAATTGATAACTTCGTAAGTAGTTGGTTGATCAGTCTTTAGCAAAAGCTTGGCATGCTTAGTTTCCGAAAGCATCTGTCGAACCTCCAGGCGCTCCTCGCGCGTTGGGATAAACGTAATTCTCTCGAAGACAGTCATCGAATGAGTCTCGGTCCTTGCAGTGAAAGAGGGCGACCCATTTCGTTTGCTCGCGCAGATCCTTGAGGACGGCGTTGTACTTTTGAGTGGATATCCATACGCTTTGCCTAGCATGGCGGCCAGAAAATGCGGCGAGCTCGGAGAGCATGTCCTTCTTTTTGGTCATCGCCGCCTTGGCCGAGCAATCGTCAATCACGTATAGGGTGGGCTCACCCTGGAATCTTTGGTATAAACCACGCAGCCAATCGTGAAGCCTATCACCGGGGTCAATAACGTATACCTCAGGGTCGGTCCATATCCACGGGCGCCGCTGATAAGTATCGTTGTGCCGCACAGTGGGACACAGGATCACAATATGACATAAGGCATCGCGGTAGGAGCCCTCGAGCAAGTCTAGGATGAAAACCGTTTTTCCACATCCTGTCTGCCCACATATTATGGCAGAGTGGGCATCTCCAATCGTGAATTGGTATTGATTGCTAATTTTCTTAAAATAAATTAATAAATCGGCCATCTTCGATGTTGAGTTGTGCATCTGTAATTATATATAAGTACACGTTCAATGGCCCGGCTCCGTCCGCCTCTTTGGTTATCTGGATCGTCACACCCTCGCTAGCGTTCTCAACTTGGCGTCCGTTGCCGTGTATTTGGTCGTCGTCGCTGGCTCGCATGTCTAGCCATAACGCGTATTTGGTATTCAGGAAATCCGCGAGGGAGACGGCCGAGAGTTGCAGGTCTTTGGCAACTGCTGCAACCTCCGGAGAGCGCTTAGAGCCGGCAGCAAACTGCTTTCTTACTTCGTCCCACTGCTGGTGTGCGCGAAGACCCGCGCTGTAGAGTTGATTGGGGACTCCCTCGATCGTCAACTCTACCTTCGTGATTTTGGGGTTATAGAATCTGTCGGTTTTTCTAACACCGAGCGCTACCCGAGACCTCCTTCGAACAGCATCAGTATACCTTCATCGAGCGGGCGGGTACGTTGACGTTAATATTACCACAATGTGTCGCCTTTGTCTTTCGTCATCTTACGATGGCGAAGAACTCGGTCTTAAAGTATGGCAAGCGCGGCCCGGGTACTGGGTTCTGATCAATCGCGCGAGTTCGGGCATCGTGACCATGTCGTACTCCAGCGAAACATTATCGATCGTATACGTCGATAACATGTCGCTGGCTATGATAACTCGGCCGTAGTCGTTGAACGTTAGTTCGTATCCGAGGCGGTCAGCCAAAGCGCTCTGATAGTAGGGCATGTGACTCTCCAGCAACTCAAAGTCGAGCGGGATGTAGAAGCGGTTGCCGTAAGCACCCGCGACCGCATTGTCACTTGCGTTGTTATCTGTCTTGTTAGCAGCCCCGATTCTAAGTTTGGTTACGTTCTTATTTTTGCTGGTGTCAATACCCTGATAGACAGCGTTTTCGCGCTCTTGCGCCGTCATCCATAGGTCCTGATAACAATGGTAGACGTCGCTGTCATCGATCGACATCACCTCATTACCAGAAATCTTTATCATGGTCTTCTTGACGATGGCGCGACCAAGGTTCTGAACGACGGTTCGGTCCTCGTCCGTCGACGTCAGCGAAATAGTGAAAGCGAGGCGAACAGTACCCGGCACAATGACGTCGTTAGCTCCGAGGTTGGGGAAGCGGACCAAGAGCTGCTGGTTCTGGTCGATCGTCGATGGGTTGTTCGTAATAACGACACTCTGTCTCACGCCTTTTGCCCCGAGGGGCTCACACAGTCTGCGGTATGGATTGAGTTTGCGACCGTATTGGCTCGAAGACATAATTTAGTGAATCTATATTAAACCCGTATGGTTTTGTCTTTAATACATAATTAATTTTAAGAAAGTTATAAAGATGGATGATTACGATATTAACATGGATGAAATCGGCAGAGACGATTTCCGCGATGATGATGACATCGATGACTATGACGATACGACCTTCATAGAGACGCATAAAGATCCTGGGTATGTCGACCCCCGAATTACGCCCTTAACAGCCATTCCAATGGGCAATTCACCCGAGAGTACGTTTCCCTGGGAGGCTCCATCCGCAACTCCGGCATGGGCGGGCGGGCGGTGCCGAGATTCCTGCGGGGATCTCCAAGAATGAGCTGGCGCCTCTCAAGGAAACGGATTCTCTGGTGAAACGGTGGGAGAGTGAGGTGTCTAAAAACGGCATCAAGGCCACGTTGGAGTTCCGCAGCACTAAAAGAGGAGACTTGTGGGTTAAATGGGGTAATAGCTGGAAGTTGCTGACGTACAAGAACGACCCGACCCGGTTCCTCAGCCCCTCTTCCGTGAACCGATATGGAGTATCCCTCGCTCGAGCTCTCGGAGTGATCGATGATCGATCGCAGCTGCCTCAACAAATGGTAAAAACCCTACAGTCTACCGACGAAACGCTGGCGAAGACGGCCGCCGCTATAGAAATGAGCGAGCTCAGCGATGTCCCTCGTATAGCCACCGACGCTATTAACACAGTGGAAACCACGGTCAACGAAATGAACGGCAAGAAATATGACCCACCATTACCTCTTCGCGAACTCCGGGGACTCGATAAGGCTCTGCAAACAACTCGGGGCGAACTGGTCAATAACCTCTCCAACAAAATCACGGCGCTGGACAATATCGCGCTAGAAGAAAGAAAACTTGGGGAAATCCGTGGCGATAGAGATTCTACCGAGAGGATTAACAAACTACTGCGGTCGTTGCGGGACGAAAGAGAAGCTCGCTTGGAGGCTGCTTCGACTAACCGTGAGACGCTTTCCGGCCAATTAAGTCGAGCCGCGAAACAATCTCGAGGGTTCTGAACTGAGGACACGGACAACTCGGTGAGCGTCTTCGCACTCTGTTCAGAGTGAAGGCGTCACGATAGTAACCATCATCGCAGCTTTCAGCATGATTATATCGACCCTAATTCTATCTATATCGTCTCTATTTGTAGCTGTCAATGCTGGTGCCACACCAGCACCCGCACCAGCACCAGCACCCGCACCAGCACCCCGCGCCATCGGCGGGAGCCAAGGAGTGGATAAAAAAACAACTAAAAGCCCTCGCCAGTCTCCTGGCTAAATTAGCAGGAAAGTTGGCTGCCGCGCTGCCTGGTTTGATCGGGGGTCTCCTCTCCTTCTTGTTATCTATATTATCAAAAGCGGTCGGATGGCTCGCCGAGAATACCTGGGCTTTAATCGTGGCCATCGCCGGTCTCCTACTATTCTTCGCCAGAGAGTTCCTAAAACCAAAGCGTAAATAGTCCGATCGCCACGACGACGAGCGCTAATTTCTCCTCCTCGTGTGTTGTGCTTCCAATCTCTATTGGTGTTTCAACATTGTTGATGGAACTCGATGGTGCATCCAATTTACGAATTGGGGGTACTGGGTTCGATTGTGTTGAGGGAGGTGTATCCATTTTGTGTTTTGGGCGTTTTATGAAATCTTTTTCAAATTTATTTGAATTTACAACTCCGCGCCCGATCATCTTGGGTGGGAGCTTGATGATACCCGTGTTCACGTTCCTGTTGCGGCCGATTTTTTGATTGGTGGTTGCGACTACGATCTGATTATTGTAACCGTCAACCGGGTCGTCTCGTAGTATCATATTGCTCGGCGCCATATAAAGACCTATTCCAAATACATAGTCTACCGGGGTGCGGGCAGTCTACAAAACGTCTTGATAATTCTGTATGGCCTTCTCCAGGTCCACCCTAGCTGAGATGGCGTCCTCTACAAGTGCCAAGAATTGTTTTTGTGCATCAAACGCTGTTCCCGTGCCCAGTATAGAACTGCGAGTTTGCTTCTGTGCGCCGAGGATGGCCCAGACGTACGTGCGAATAGATTCGTTGACGCGAGTAACCCCGGCCTGCGTGAACCCTAGACCCTTATCTAACATAAATGTGGTCCACGCGTTCTGAGCCTCAGCAGCCTGCTGTATGTAATCGACGTGAGCCCGTTTCGGAGGTAACATTTTACAAGAAAACACGCCACAGTGCCGACCTCCAGACACTTCTGGCCCGAAAGTCATAGTCGCGGGGTCAAAATTCCCGGCGTTCCGACTGACGATGTGGTCACTGGAGTAATCGTGTCTAAAATCAGTCTGCGTCCAATTCCCGGACTGGCCCCGAATGAGAACGTCCCCGAGGCCGGTGGTGGTAGGAAATGCTTTCTGTCTCCAGTCCGCATCTTTTGAAACTTTAAATTCGTTACACAATCTTTCAAACGCCATACGGTCGTATGCGTTGGAAATGGGATCCCAGGCGTCGTCTTGAGGTAGAGAAATACCTAGTTCTTTGAGAATCCTCCTAATAGTATAATACATGTGAAAGTTGTAGACACTTCGGAGCATGACATTCTTGGATGTCAGATGGTCTTTATGTGAAACCCCGCTGTTGCGCACCATACAGCGAAATTTAGCTGGTTCTGCCAAAACTGCATCGGTGTGGCTTTCCACCCATTTACCGCCTCCATCGTAGTAATCTTGGGCAGCCTATATTTCTCAAACGTGTTAGGGAAATTGGTGGCAAAGCCAGTGTCCGGTCTAACCGTTACGGTTGGGTGTACAAGGTTAACAACGTCTTTTTGCGTGTATTTACCACCGACTGCGTACTTTGCATTAGAGTTAAAGCTAAATGCTTTTGTATCCATTGAAAGATATTATTATGTTTGCTACTATCACTAATGTTCAAAAAGGGAGTTGTGAACTTCAAAAATTAATAGACAACTGCTGCGGACAACGCCGGGTAGGCCTTAGATCAATCACGTTCACGGTTGGATGGCAGAATGTGGGGAAGAGCGAAGGGTTTTACTATGTGAAGGATGGACAACAATTCGGTGTAAAGCTGCCTCACGGACTGTGGGGAATAAGACAGCTCAAAGATTTTGTCAACTCAGAGCTTGACGGTATAATCAACCTCACAGTATCGAATGCTACCGGGCTCGCAACAATGACCATCAGCACTGATAATAAGGTAGTGGTCTCCCCGGGGTTGGGTATTCTACTCGGTTTTAGAGAGACATACTCCTCAAACAAAGGAGTGTTTACCCCGGGTGAGTACGTCGGTGATAACCCGGTGGACTTCGCCTTCACGAAAACTCTCAGGGTGCACCTGGATCGGGTGAACACATCGTACAACACGGTAGACGGCACTCCCAGCACATTACTGAAAACCGTGCAAGCCAGCGACTGTTTCTATGGTGAGACTGTGACCTTAGACTTCCCACACCCCGAGATGAAAGTTTTGGAATCGGGACATATCCACGAATTTACGGTCTCTATTCTCGATGATCAAGCGAGAAAGTTGAAAAACGATTACCCGATTTCGGTAGTTCTCGAAATTTCTAATTGAGTATAGGTGCCCAATATTATAATTAATTTTATTATGAGTATATACGGACCAGGTAGTTCTTCCGATTGGGTGACAAATTCAAAGAATTTGGAACCGGCAGAAGGTGGATTCATCCCGACAGAGGGCGACTTTTTAACTACTGGAAAAACCAAGGCCTTGATAAATAAAACTATATCGAAGGTCACAAACGGGATTCACAGGAGTATATCAGATGTTAGAGTAGAAGTGCTGATGGCGACTGCACAAATTGAGGGAGTCCGAACGGATATTGAGAAAGATCAGGCGGCTTATGAGGTGTTGCGCTCAGAGGACTCTCTCATCAGAGAAACGGAACTAAACGAACTAGGTAAAAAAATAACGAAATTTCGAAAAGAGAGCAGGTCGGATATTGATAAAGTCCGAGAAGACCACCAGGCGGCCCTTACGGAGGGTTATGATACGTTGCGCTTAGAGGACTCTCTCATTAGAGATGCGGCACTACCGAACTAGATAAAAAAATAACCAAATTCGAAAAGAGGCCACGTCGGGTATTGAGAAAGCCCGAGAAGACCACCAGTGGACCTTACGGAGGCTTATGAGGTGTTGCGCTCAGAGGACTCTCTCGTCAGAGAAGCGGCGGTTGCCGAACTAGATAAAAAAAATAACCAAATTTCGAAAAGAGACCCGGTCGGGATTGTATTGTAAAGTCCGAGAAGACCACCAGTCGAACCTTGCGGAGGCCCTTGCGGAGGCATATGATGCGTTGCGCTTAGAGGACTCTCTCAACAGAGAAGCTACACTTACTGAACTAGACGGGAAAATAGCCGAATTTCTGAAAGAGACCAGGTCGGGGGTTGAGGGGGTCCGAGAAGACCACAAGGAGGCCATTGCGGAGGCTTATGGGGCGTTGCGCTCAGAGGACTCTCTCAACAGAGAAGCGGCACTTACCGAACTAGACGAAAAAATAACCAAATTTCGAAAAGAGAAAAGAGGCCCGGTTGGGGGTTGAGGGGTACGAACGGGTATTGAGAAAGCCCGAGAAGACCACCAGGCGGACCTTACGGAGGTTTATAGGGTGTTGCGCTCAGAGGACTCTCTCATCAGAGAAGTGGCGGTTGGTGAACTAGATGGAAAAATAACCGAATTTCAAAAAGAGGCCCGGTCGGGTGTTGAGAAAGCCCGAGAAGACCACCAGGCAGCCCTTGCGAAGGCTTATGAGGTGTTGCGCTCAGAGGACTCTCTCATCAGAGAAGCGGCGGTTGCTGAACTAGACGGGAAAATAACCGAATTTCAAAAAGAGGCCCGGTCGGGTGTTGAGAAAGCCCTAAAAGGCCACCAGGCAACCATTACGGAGGCTTATAATGCGTTGCGCTTAGAGGACTCTCTCAGTAGAGAAGCGGCACTTACCGAACTAGACGGAAAGATAACCGAAGTTTCCGATAAACTGAAACATGATCGTATAGCCGCGACCAAAGCTCTTGAGGAGGCCTCTTATAATATTCGTACTGAGGCATATAACGCAAACAGTGCGCTTGCCGGAATAGTGCGAACAATGAAAACGCTAAAACGTGCAATAACAGTTTGGGCTGAGAAGCGGGGCCCATTGGTTGAGGGGCACTATGAATATTCGTTCGGTGCCAAAGCGAGTAATAAATGTGGGGGATACACTATGACAGCCGCAGGTGAAGTTATCCAAATGGCGGTCTGCTCGATTAATGGTAGTGGTAAATCTGTGGGCGCGGTCGCAATAAATATTGTAGTAGATGGGGAAGAACGGGGGGTTGGAGTCACTAAAATCTCTGAGATAGTTCGACGGTGGTTTCGTTCTCCGTTATGATCGAATTAGACTTTCCAAAGGTAGTGTTATTAACTTTGTTACGAAAATCGGTGACCCAGAGAGTTCTTCCACTATTGTCTCATTGTTAATTGAACTTATTTTGTAAATACTAATATATTGAAAATCATGAACGAATGAACGCTTCCAATTGTCAATACCACTCCATCAACACTGTGTACAATTAACGAAAGAAGTTCAGATTTTAGGTTGAATAATATCGTCGCTATGCAGGATATTTTAGTTAGAGAATATACAAATAATAGAAAAAGAAACGCAAAAAATATAGACGCGCGGTAAACATGGCTGAATCATCTAGCACGGCACTGGCGAGTGTTTCTGTGTTGTGTGGGGCGGGGACAGCTGCAACTATATCCACCATTATAACGGTTCCTGTAGCGGGGATTTTATGCGGTGTCGGCCGTTTCTGGGTTGTTGTGTATGGTAATTAGGGCGTCGAGTGGAAAACTCGAGAAAAAATGTAGAAAACATGATAGAATATCTGTTCTTGCCAGGTCGAAGAAAAATACCATCGACGTTATGGTGTCCAAAGCGTTGGCCGATAAGAAAATATCAAATTTAGAGTTTGAATCCGTGGTGGAAGAAATGGGGAGATATGAAAAATTAAAAAATGATATAAGAATCAAGGCGCGCGCCACCATGCCCAAAATTGAGTGTACTGATTGGGATAAATTTAGGGAAAAACTTGGAGATAAAGTAGGAAGAAATGTTACAGCACCAAAATAATTAATTTTATAATTAATTTAAAGAAAATTATAAAATTAATTATATTGGTGCAGTAAACAATTTATTAATTAATTTTAGGAAAATTATTAACAATTTAAAAAGAAAAAAAGAAAAAAAGTTTTAGGTTCCACCGAGGCTCGAACCCGCGCCAGCAAAACCCTTCTGGGTCCACCCCGCTAAGCCTTCGCTTAATTTCTTCTATTTTTTTTATTTTTTCGGCTTAGCGAGGTGTGTTACACTCACATCTCCTACACTCCATCATTGGACCGATGCCGCGGACCCCACCTCATCGTTACCTCCATCCGCTATAATGTGCAGAGAGGCCAGAGTGAATTACATGTGGCGAAACTTATCTCACTGTTGAGATATTAATGCCGGCGTCCCGACACTGATCTGTGTTTATTTCTCGTATATAAACTTAACTTTGCTGGTGAAATAAAAAAAAATTGTTATTTATTAATTAATTAATTATTTTATTATATTAATTAAATATGTTTTCTATATAATAGGGGGTGTTCAGCTTTAAATTATAATTTTATTAAAATTAAAATTAATTAATAACTAACCATCCCGGAAATTCGTGAATTATATAACCCTCACTAAGTGTTTATAAACTGTGTACACCACCTGTGTAAATCGATAGCCCGTTTACATACCATCGATAAGGCTATAAATAGCCGTGTGTGTAATATATTATAGTGTGTTTATTTTCCATCCCGGAAGACGTAATCGTGTAATCTCTCTATAAAATGGACACTTAATATACGTGTAAGGTAGGACACATAATTTACATTTTCATAACACGTGTAAATGAAAAATTGTCGTCTGCTTGGTGTTGTGATTACAACATAAATTTATGTGATATCGTAGAAATGTACGTTCGTAAACGAATCGTTGGGTTTTAATAGTTTTATATAGTACGCCTTAGTTTCATATCCGATACGCATTATCTGTCTTAATGTTCGTATTTGCCTCTTGTATAGTTGACATAATTGCCGGTATAATATTGTAAATGCAACGTTTTTGTCGGAGCGTAATAAATTACGCTGGTATTTCATATATTCGATATCGCCTAGTGTTCTCATTTTATAGAATTTATATACAGGATTATAACCCCCGTATTCTTCGTAAACTTCTTCAACACAGCCATTAAAAACTTTCAATTCCAATTGTATTGTATTATCCATTTTCTCTTTTATATTGGTACTTGTTTTTTCTGTTCAATTTATAAAATTAGTTTGATAATGTTTTTTACAGTGTTTTAATGCTGTAGAAACACCGTGACTTATTAGATCGATTCTATCTTTCTAACTGACTTTTTTCCGATTTGAATTATTACTAAACAATAATACTTGCGAGCACGTAATCCCTTGTTAACCATTCGATGAGTAGCTGAGTGCCACCACATGGTGGACATAGCAGTGACTCGGCTTTGGTCCCTACCCCACAATGTCGACATGGGCGAGGCGAAACGGAACCTCTTCGCATCCATGCACGGTGATGTTTGCAATATTCGTAAATACCGGTGCGAAAACATCTCTCGTGACTACCTGTCTTCAACCATGCACACTTAACTAGAACCATTATGTTGTATATATATACTGAGTATAACATAGGGAATTTTTATCTCTAATAGGGTGTATCTTCTCATGTCATAAATATATGGTCTCGCGGTAGTAGTATATAACAGTCACAAATGATACCATCATGCTGTGGAAGGTGCCGCGCGTAGCTGGCACCTTCCATAGGTGATGGTGGTATCATTGTGACTCTTATATACTACTCACGTACTCCGGTAGCCTGATAAGTATCTATAATACTTGTTAGAAGCACAACGGGCATTTCATTGATGAAATGGCAAACAGCACAGATTCTGATCAGACTGTGTGGATTCGACAGTCTGACCTGGATCTACATTGGTGGAAAAACCCATAAGCCCCATTTCTGCAGTACCATCCACAATTTGTGACAATAAACATCAATTTTCTGGTACAAAGCCTATTTTACTTTTGCCCATACATTATATAGTGATACTTAATTTTGTTGCACTGTCAATACAGGTGCATATCTAAAAGTTGGGTTTTTAAATTTAATATATTAATTAAATTCACCTGATGATATAAAATAGTTCTATCTCATAGTTGTTGTTTAAACATAAACATAATAAAAATAATGTCTACACTCTATAGTGGAGTAATATTGGATACTTTGTGATTTGCTATGAGGATTTGTATTGTAGATAGTTGCAGTACCTGTATACTAGTACACAAACATGCCCATCAGGGAAAGTGGTACGATTTCATGCCCTAACCTCTTAAAGTTTTAAACCGCCAGACGTTGGCCCGGACAGACGGACGGACGGACGGACACTATATGACACCGACAACTATCGTTGCGGTGGTATAATAATGCGTGTAGATTGTAGCTGTCGTGCTTTCGTGCAGACTGCTTTTTATGTTACAGTTGAACTATCCATGATAGGGCAAACTCTAAGCAAATGAGGTAATTTGTGGTTAAAGGGACGTAACTGATACATTACGATAAACATTTACGATGTGTTCCTTTTGCATGTAACGAATGCTATTTCCATGTATTTTTTATGTGTAAATGCTCATGACAAATGGTTTAAAAGAGTGAGCTTTCTGTTCTTGCTACAAGTCTGGTTCTATTTGCACTACAGACTTAATTTTCGCGGTGGAAACTTCGCACACATTTCTCACCACAGAGCAATCCGAGTGAATGTATTTTAGAAATCGGAGTACTCCTTGCGATGAATGGAATTTTCCCAATATCATGTCATTTCCACATTTGCATGGTTTGACACGGCTTACAATCACTTGCTCTGACTTGAGGCTGAAATTGACGCATTGCCAATTTCTGCACCGCGGCAGATCACGAATGATAGAACATGAACAACATAAAGAAATATGACCAGTTGCCTGTCACCATCGTTGAGGACCACAATGAGGTATGACTATGGGAATGTATATAACTGTGAACTTATTACCGACAGAAACCAGTAACCGTCGGGTGCTGTGTCATATCAGAAACATAGAATTTATTCTCTGTTTCTGGACATATATTCAATTTCAGGAATACAGTTGATTTCGCACTAGACCAGCTAGTAGCCTATTTCATCAACTCACCCAAAGTTAGCTACAATAATCGCCTCCGATATGTTATCTGCGGCTACAATTTGACTAGCTGCACGTTTTCCGCTTGATAGACAACAGGTTGCACTATATCGCTACACCACGATACACAGTAAAAATGTGCGTAATAGCATTTACACTTCACACATTAAAATATAGAAAAAAACCTGCAGGGCATTGACGTTCATACTTCGTTATATTGTTATTGAAAGACAATTCTACAATATTACACAAAAATATTACCATAAACTTACCTAGTAAAGTGTGAATTAGCAAAATTCTTAGGTCAGTCTCCACGAAGTAGAAAGTAAACAAAGAACGCTTCAAACTCATATTTGCAAAGACGACTCCGTCATAACTCTTATGTAATGCAGTGTAATGAAATGTAATTAGAGTTATGTACTCAGAACTACAATTTGACCCATTCAAAAAAATGTGAGCAACCAAAATGCATATCCAAACCTGTTGCATGTAGGTCAAAATTTAGTAAACTATATATTTTATACCTTTAAACAAATAATCTTTGATGTAGAACTAGTAAATTGCCAAAAATAATAGAACAGGGAAATCATTTTCCTATTGAAGCCATCTTTTCTCTTGTTGTTGTTCAAAATTCAACATAACAAAATTAATTAAGCTTTCAAATTGACAAGATATACATGTAAATGTCAGATAAACACCTTGACACAGTACAATAACCAATTTCTGCATGTGTATGTTCTTTATTAATAATTTATTGATACAGTTTTGACAGTTTTATATCAATAACATATCAAACACGCCGGATAACTGATTGCAAAAATCACTCTTCTGTGTGTTACATTAAAGAGATGAGGTTAAATTGCTACCCTCACGAAAGGTATGGAGCGGGTAGCAATTTTGTTTCTACCCCAAAGTTAGTCGAGAACATCGATGGTCGATGGCTGCTATTTGTTTATTGGCTTTTTATATTTTTCAATAAAACTGAACATATACAGCATCTAACTGTATAAACACTTGGATTGAACCCTAGTTTACATTTACAAACATACACCAGCATTATATTGTTGATTTCAATACAATTTTTTACCCCCAAAAAATAAATCTCGGATATTCATGAATTTTGTCAATAAAAATTATTTTGTTTGTAATTTCTATAAACAATAAAAGCTTAAAATATTTCTCAACTACTATTTAAATGATACTTTATTACTGTTTTTGAAAATTCCACAGGAAAATGCCACTTTACAAGAGTAAGCCATCATGACTGTATATCAAGACAGTCATGCAGTCACGACTACCTTAAAGTATGCTTTGATTCAAAGTTTACTTTATAGTGAGGCCAGTTATTTTTTATTTGTTGGTTTACGGATTTTTTTTCCGCGAGATCTGGTCGGTCGGTCGGAAAAAAATAAAAATAAAAAAAAGTTTTTTCAATTTTTTTATTCTTTTTGGCACAGGGTTGGGTCGGTCGGGGAAAAAAAATAAAAAAATGTCTTGAACGCGGATGCCACCGGCGGCATATTGAAGAAACTGTGACAAACGGGTGAAACAAAAGTCAAAGGGTGAAGGTCATATGTAGTATGGCAAGGCAGGTGTAGCATACATGCAAATGAATGAAGTATGGTAATATTGAACTTATGTAGATGCTATGGCCAGTTTGAGAAACTGTGACAAACTGGTTAACCGAAATTGCTAAGTCCTTTCAGCAGCCCTGTGAAGGTCAAAAGGTCAAGGTAATATAAAGTATGACAAGGCAGGTGTAGCACACATACCAATGAATGATGTGTTGAAATATTGAAGAACTTGAGCAACTTATGTAGAAGATTCTGTGTAATTAAAAGAAGAATTGCCAGAAATGGAGATATATTGAATCGTCCATTCGGCAGGTTGTTGTTGTCGCTGCTGCTAAGATCCGGTTTCCGCCACTTACTTTTCTCGGCACAGCAATTTTTTTTTTAATTTTTTTCCACATTGTCAAAAAATCGGGTCGGCGGATCTGTAAACCAACAAATAAAAAAAAACTGGCCTGAGGAATGTTAGGGCATTACATGGTAGGTTTGGTTCACATTCTTCCAAAAGCACCAATTTTGGCACAGACGTCGCCCATACCATACTGGTTCGATTTTTGATGGGCGCCAAGACGGGCGCCACTTGGGGCCGCCATATTTGCGAAATCCAATATGGCCGCCACTCTGATTAGAAATCAATCGTAGGTAAAAACCAAAAGGGCTAGAACCATGAGTAATACCTCTAAATATGGGTATTCGGTCTCGTAGATTCTGATGCTAGTCTTATTTCGACGATCTGTGGTCAAATTCGTCACTCAAGGTCATCTTCAAGGTCAAATTATGGTCGAAGTTTGAGTTTTAGGGGTTTCACATAACAAATTCCCGAACATTTAAATGACCATTTCCAATTATTAATATTAGCTTTATTTCGCACTGGTTTGAGATCTTCTTCACATACATCATTTGTTAAACAGACGTAAACCACATTTCAATCAATCAATAATCACATAATTTCCTAACATCCCAAATAAAATAAAACCGCGCGTAATTCTGAGAGGCCGAAAATGCGTGAACAACGCCGTCGTTTTTATACAGATACTGAGTAGTGCAGTTTAATAGTTAATCAATATTAGCAACAGCATAAACTTCGCTTGCAAAATTGATGTATGCATATCGCGAATCGTGACAATTATGAATTGATTTGGGTCTTTGTTGTCTTTGTCAATAGGACAAAACTCAAGAAGCCTTGCAAACTCCCAAGGAGGAGGGACATCTATCACTTGAGAGAGATCTCAACGACTTCAATGCTATTAATCCTAATACTCTTCCTTCTGGCATTAGCGTCATCACTAGTAAGTTGAATGATGGTCTAGGTATTGCAGCAACACTTAAATCACACAATGCTCAGTATCACAAAACATGCAGGAGGTATTGTAGTAGTTCTCGTGTTAAACGGGCGATGGGGGTTATTGACAAAGATACCGGCCAGCACAATATATCTAGTCCCAAAAAACTCATCTGAGAGAAGTTCACCCTCCGGCCAATAGCAAGTACCGGTACTGTGTAATTTGTGAGGGTGAGGACCAGATCAACCTTCATAAAGTATTAACCGATGCCGTAGATGCCAACTTGAAGAGTTGGGCGAAGACCACGACAAACTTTCATTTACTTGGCAGACTGGTTGCAGTAGCGTCTGATGCGCATGCTGTGATGTATGTTACCACCATCAGTGTTATGTACGTTTGCGCGACTTCGCTCACGCTGTCGAGCAACGGGACTCGGCTGGACCCTCACCTCCGCCCTTTGACCCCCTCATATGTGCTCAAATTATTGCTCTAATCGAACATCGGACACCACTATATTTAAGCTTTCTGAGCTTCGCAAGATGTATCAAAAGCTTATGAGTGATCATGGTTTTCAAGGGCAATGAAGGCAGGAAGGATATTTACATATCTCGCACATTGAAGGTGGCCGATGAGCTGGCAAAGACATATGTGTCTCAAATTGGTCAAGAGGACGCGCTTATGTTCATGCGGGCTGCCGTGATGATGCACACATTTTGCCTAGAGCCAGGACCCTTTCGGCGGCTCATTCTCCCCCAACTGCCTCACGGAACCAGTGAACGAGCAGATGCGGAGTTTCTTTAACGTAGTGCTCCGGGGCCCATCAACCCTTCATGGGCGTGAACAGAGCGGTGGCGATGCCAATTTGAGCGGTTGGACTCTATGAGAACCCAGAGGCTCTTACACTATTCATGTTGGCCGGACCTGTATGTGCGCGGGTGGTTGAGGACATGAACCACCATCGTCATCCACCGCTCATCACGAGGAAGGACACAGCTTGCAAGTCAAGTTTAGAAAGGATGCACTTTCGTTTGTCGAGGTGGTAAATCAGCGTGGTAATCCTTTCCTTGTTACAAACCAGGAGCTTGTAGCACTCGATACACATACTGTCATGGAAGATGCCGTTGCTACATCGCTGTCTCAAATTCGTGAAGCTGGCGAAACCATTCACGCAGCATATGTCATGGAAAGGCTGGTACACGTTTCTGTACAATCAAGCTGAACAACATACTAACCTTTGCCAATCGATCTGACCCCAAGAAAAAAGGCACGAAGGGCGTACAGAGGCAGAACATGACCATAGTCACGCAACTTTTCCTGTCACTCGTGACGGAGTTCTTTCGGTTTGAAAATCAGAGAGAGCCACCGAGCCTCGCTGATCGAGGGTCGCTGCGCTTTGGAACAAAGTCAGACATTCTCAATGCACCCACTGGCCGCGCAGCTGCTGACAAATACGCCACGCTCGTGGTTTTAGATATGGCGGCAGTAATTATGGTGCGCCCGACTACGGCAATGACATTCCGCGAGTACGTGACGCTACACATTACCATTTCTGGAGGCACACATGAAGAGTGGTACCCAACGCATCGATGCTATTTGGGATAATTATCCCGATGAAAATAATCTCAAAGCTCTTACACAGCAACGGCGTGGTAATGGCCCACGAACAGGAGTTGGCGATGAAAGCACTCAGATACCAAAGCGTGAATGGAACAGTGGCTTCCTAAAAAATGAGGAGAACAAAAAGGAGCTGTTTTCATTCATCAGTACTCAGATTTCCAAGACTGACATGGGCGGAAAGCTGCTCCTAAGTACTCACTCCGAGACCGTGCTCGCCAACAGACCTATTGACCTTGCATCACTTCAGCCGTGCAACCATTCCGAGGCGGACACTAGGATCCTCCTGCATTTAGCACATGCCGCAGAGCAGGGACATACAACAGCATATGTTCGTACAGTGGACAGTGATGTCGTGGTTTTGGCAGTCAGATTTCTCGAGACACTTTGCCTGTCAGATCTCTGGGTGGGTTTCGGTAGCGGAAGAAATTATCGTGACATTCCAGTCCATTCCATATGCTCCAATCTCGGTCCGTCAAAGTCCTTGGCACTGCCCCTCTTCCACAGTCTGACCGGATGCGACACTGCATCACAGTTTCTTGGATGTGGCAAGAAGACCGCTTGGACAGCCTGGTCAAGCATATGTGAACTGACCGACACATTAGTGGCTCTAACGCATGACCCTAACATGTTCAGTATCGAGTCATTGCACATGCAGCATATCGAACGCTTCGTCGTACTCATGTACAGCAAAGGGTGTGGTGCAGCCACCTTAAACGAGGCCGGGCATCGCCTCTTCACCACAGGAAGTAGATCACTGGAAAATATTCCGCCTACCCAAGCCGCGCTGTTCCAGCACTTCTACAAGCGAGTTTCTACTGGAGTCAGGCCATTTCGGTCCAACAGGAAATCCCTGACTTCAGTGAGTGGGGTTGGCACAAAGATGGCACCCGTACTTGGCAGCCCCTATGGACTACTCTCAGCGATGCTTCAGTAGCATGTGCCATTCTCTTACACTGCCGGCTGCGTCAAGTCATGCACAGGACGATGCAAGTGCAACCGTGCTGGTGTCCGATGCACGGTCCGATGCAAATGCGAAAGGGGGGGGGGGGGGGGTGCGTAAGTAACGAGAATGTTGATGAGGTGATGCAGTAGTAAGGACGCCAGAACGTATAGATTAAGAATTATTGGTAACCATGACCTCAAATAGTCAAAAGTATATCAGAATATGATTATCCGATGCCACAAACCCCTAAATAGCGATATTATTTGTGATCCCAGCTCTTTTGACATTGACAATGACCTCAAATTCTCGACATAACATTATAATTGGATTCACTGAACCCCAAAACCCATAAAAAGTATTATTATTTATGAATATAGCACTTTTTGTTGTTTTACTACGACTGATTTCTTACCCGACTGGCGGCCATATTGGATCTCGCCAAAATGGCGGCCCCGGGGGTTGTTCGTCTTGGCGCCCGTCGGAAATCGAAATAGTATGGTATGGACGACATCTTGGCTAAATTTGGTGTTTTTGGAAGAATCTGAACCAAATATCCCTAACAGCCCTAACTATTACAATATAGACAAAGCATTGTATATGGCCGTACTATAGCAACGTAAATAATAAAAGTCAGATAATAAAACATAAAAGTTAAAAATCATATGGAGACATGGCATGTTGGTCTAACTTTACAACTGTAAAGTAGACTTTCGTTTTTTGTCATTTCTATTTCATATATACTCGGAGCTCCAGATAAGGTGTGTATTAGTTCTGAGTACACAACTCTAATTATATTTCATTACACAAGAGCCTTATGACAGAGTAGTCTCTCCAAATGGGCGTTTGAAGTGTTCTTTGTTAACTTTTCTATTTTGCTAATTATACACCCTTTATTATGTATGTTTATGGTAATATTTGTGTGTCATATTGTAGAATTGTCTCTCAATAACAATATAGCGAAGTATGAACATCAACACCCTGCAGGTTTTTTTCTATATTTTAGTGTGCAAAATGTAAATATTATTACGCACATTTTTACCGCTGACCGTAGTGTAGCGATATAGAGCAATCTGTTGCCTATAAAGCGGAAAACCTACAGCTAGGTGTATATTGGCATATTTACGCACTTATTTTAGCAGAATATGCATTGATTATCAAAAGTGGAAGTACTAAATACTCACAGTAATGTGAAAATATGCATTTATTTTCAAATTGAGAAGTGAAAATTCTGTAATAAAGTTGAAATTTACTTAATTGCGCTGCAATAAGAGAATTTAAAAAATGTGTCATTTGTTCCCTATTTAATTGCCAGTAAGTAATAAAACCATGGGCTGTTGCGTTTACTGTAGTATGTAAAACATTTGATCTGTTTAAAGTGTGTGGAGTCTGAAGGTCAAAATGTTTTTCATACCGCAGTAAACGCAACAGCCCATGGTTTTATTACTTGTATTTACACTTAATTTTCTGATAGTTTCAAAGATGAAAATCTCCAAATATGGTGTTAAAATCAAGAATGGTCTTGTTTTACGTCATTTCTTTGCAATTAATGGAACAGCGACATTGCCGGTGAATAGCGTGCCGTTAATTACAACATTGTTGATATTAATAACATTAAACAAACTTTAACGAATCAACAACGTCGCGCAACATGTGTGGCTAATAGTAGACTTGTTAAGTGACTATTGACTTCAAGTATTGTTGCAAAGATAATTTTCAAGATGCCATATTGGAAAAAAATAGCCGATCATAATTCTGTAAGGTTAGCTAAATTCCATTTAAAATTAAGATTCAAATTTATCTGTTGTATGCAAGCTTCTAACAGTCATGGCGGAATTATTATCAAATATAGAAGTCGTATCTCAAATCCAAGATGGCCGCCGACGACCATATTGGAAAATGTGGCCGAAAGTAAATAGTCGTTTAGCTAAATTTCAATTCAAGATTAATTGTTTTCTGTTGTACGCAAGTTTCTAATGGTAATGAAAGAATTACTATCAAAATATGGAAGTTGTATCTCATATTCATGATCGCCATCGGTTATATTGGAAAACATGACCGACGATGGAGCTAAATTTCAATGGAAGCTACTTTTTTTTTCTATGACTTTGTTCTATCTATTGTATGCACATTTCTAAAGGTCATGATGGAAGAATGAATAGCAAAATATAGAAGAACAACGGTGACTTACATAAACCGTTACCCCAAGGTGTGTCTCATGCAAGAACGACAACTCTCACCTTACTAACATATTAGTTATCTCCTTTTACTTATTGGCTTCCTGTAGGCAGGGAGGGTGATACACATGCGCTTGTGGATTTCTAGTTTTACTTTTTGATGTCAATAGAAAAACATCATGCCATTTGTCATATAATCTTTCTTGGCCACCTAGTATGAGATAACCGCGGTACTCTCCCTTTATTTCATATACAAATATTTCCATTTTGCATCAAAGTATACAATTATTATGTAAGTACAGTCCAAATATCATTATTAAGATGTATACATTTTTATTTATTAACAAATCTAGTTATTACATGGCGATTTAGGTAGATTTGGGTAATATTTGGGTAGATTTTGGTAAATTGTTCCACCCGTGATGCTTGCCCTCACCGAACATGACATACCCGGTAATACTAATTTTATGCTTAAATTAACCCTCAGACCGCTACACACAATAATTGTCGTCTGCTGTTGCTTTTATATCTTGTCTTATTTCTCAATAAAAACATTGTTTGACAGCACTTCAGAATCATTTCCAATGGAAATGATTCTTAAGTGCTGTCAAACCATGTTGTAAATTATTCTAATTAAGTGCTGTCAAACCATGTTGTAAATTATTCTAAAGTGCTGTCAAAGCATGTTTTTGATGATAAAAATGGAATATAGAAAACTAACAGCAGACGACAAATAGATAAGATATCGATGTAAGGGTTAACAAGAAACGAGGCAAAGCCACGAAGGCCAGGTTTTTTCCAAGCATAGACACTTGGATAACATAATTATACCCACTTTTTGTAGACTAGATGGCCGTGGCCTGCATGTCGCGCCTTGGGGCGAGGCATGGACATTAAAAAAAATAGATATAGTAGATGGAAAAACTTTAACCAAAAAAGTTTAACCGGACACATGGACTTTAACAAAAAAAATCAAAGTAATTTGACCTTGACATTGGGCACAGGGGCCGCACGGTTGTGGGGTAGAATGAAAATATGGATGATGATAAACACCCATGTGAAGTTTCAAGGTAATGGGCGAAGCAGTTGCAGAGATATAGTATAACGAAAAACTTTTAACCAAAAAACTTTAACCAGACATACGTTAAAAAGTTAACGTTGAAAATGGCTAAGTCAATTACGTAGAAATAATAGGTGAAGGTAAAAATATGGTCACATGTTGGATAGTTGTATGTGGTAGGCACCCCTTGGTTATGAAGCTGTGAAAGTTCGGTGGTCCTAGGTGGTACATAACCAAAGAAATGGACTTAAACACGAAAACTTAACATTGTAAACGCGAAAACTTAACATTGAAAATGGCTAAGTCGACTGTGCGGAAAAAATGGGTCAAGTTCCAAAAAAGATAACATGTTGGATAGTGATATGTGGTGGGCACCCTTTGATTATGAAGCTGTGAAAGTTTGGTCGTCCTAGGTGGTACAGTAACAAAGAAATGGACTCGAACTTAACATTGATTGTGGACGCCGCCCGCCCGCTGCCCGCCGCCCGCCCGCCCGCCCGGCTTTCGCCAATCCAATAGCCTGGATTTTTAAAAAAAAAAACCTGGCTAAAAATAATGTAAACTATTTATTTTACACCAATTACAAACTAGCATGAGAGCACTTATTCCAATGATTTCATGGATGGATGGAGGCGTAACAGTGCCGGCTATTTTGTGTGCGAGGAAACCAGAGTACCCAGAGATCGCTTCATATTTTTCAGGCACTGCCGCATATTTACCGAGCCATGGGATCGTGGCACCTGCCACTACGTGATGTGACACTCGTTCACTTCGACTCCCATCCGGACCTACTGATCCCTGTGGACATGCCGGCAGACGTGGTGCAGCACAAACACCAACTGTTTGAGTAGGTTGCCATGGTTACGTATGTGTGGCCCGTCGTGACACATTTGTATTATTGAGTTTTTTACCAGTTTAGCTGGTAACCATTTGACACACACACATATGAAGCCAGCTTGCTATGGCTCTTCAATTTTTATTTAGATGTATAAATAGTTGTAGTACATATGGTACATTTGTACATTGAATTTTTAATACATTAGTTTATTAAAAATTTAATATGTGAATTACCGGTATAACTATTTTATTGTTTAGTCCGCCCCTTCGCAAGCACATGTTTGTTTGAATGTAGCCCCGCCCCTAAACTTGCTAATTGCAATACTATTATGTGATTGTCAGTTTGACACCGAAGTGTGCATGCACACGTGGTTAAGTACTAACAGGGTGTGCGTCTCATGAACTTCTGAAAACAAGGCATGGTACAAAATTATTTGAGACGGAAAAATTCAATCTTTTCATTAGTTGAGTAACTACTGTCTGTTCCATGTTTTGCTGCCAACAAACTTTTGGCTATTAAACACATTAAATCTAAAATATTTAAAATGTAAGTACTTTTCATTAATAACAAAAAAAGTCACACTCCCCAAATGTTATTGATTTGATGAAATTCCATCAAAATATTGATTTTATTGTGAAAAAGAAAATTTAAGTATTTAGCATATAGGTCAAAGGAGCAGGAGAAGCTGCAGGAGGGGTAGAAAAACGAAAACACATTGGGAAATTGACTCCGAAATCTGTCTAGATAGCTTGAAAATGATGTACAAATGTAACTACGAAAGTAGAAGTTCATATTTGAAAATCGGTCCACAAATTCCAAAATTATTTAATTTGTTAAATTCCCATAGGAAAATTGTTTTGTTTTTTTTGTAATAAAATAAACATTTGATGGAAATTCATCAAATAAACTTTTTTCGGACGGTAATGTTTTTGTTATTGATGAAAAGGTACTTACATTTACATGTATATATTTTTAGGATTTAATGTGTTTAATAGCCAAAAGTTTGTCGGCAGCATAACTGTAGAGAAAACAATAAGAATCAGTAATATTTCCATTTCTGAAAGAGTATTTACAAATGAGAGGTCACAATATATACTTTCACGAAGAACGAAAGAAAGAAAAAAAAACCTTTGGAAATTATGTAAAGAAAAAGGTGAGACGGTTCAAATGAGTGGTCACAACATATATTTTCATGAAGAACTAACAAAAATTAAAACAAATATTTTTTATTTTACCTATAGGTGCCTGAGCATAGAGAACTGGATCCTACCAGCCGTGTATGCAGGGCATATCAGCCATGTTGTGTGGATCAAGCCTCCATGGAGTGACCAGATACCAAACCAGACCGTGGACTTCTACGTCGGTCAGTGCTCCAAGTCAGCCACTATCAAGTAAGTTTGTCCAGAAAAAAATAATTTGGAGATTATCATCTTCCCTGCTTATAACATAAATTGCCAAATTAATATTTTATGTCTGTTTTTATGCCCCACCACGATAGTGGAGGGGGCATTTAGTGTTACCCTTGCCCGTCCATCCCATCCATCCGTCACAAAACCATAAGGCTCTGGTAAATGTCTTATAATTTCTGTTTCCTTGCAAGGATCTGCTTCATATTTCATACACGCATTGCTCTAATGGTTCTCTACCGCCCTGTGAAAAATCCACGTTTATCACGACCCCGCTAAGCCCAGGGTCAAGGTCACATACTTGGCGCGTCTTAAACTAAAAGTGGGTGGCAGGTGGGAGCATGCGATGGGTAATTTAACGATCGGGATTCATCTTTACCGGTATCCCGAACAGAGACCTGGTTTGGCCCTCAGATACGTCTTTGACATTCTTGTATGTGAGGGTTTAATCTGGTTGTACGAGTAATATGATTATTCCTAATTCTATTACTTTTAGGGGAAGGGGCTAAGTGACTTTGGTGTGGTATGGAGCTGGCACCTGGTCAGTTTATTCTAATTTCAGGGCTGAATATATATTTATTTTGATGTAAATATTCCGTTCTAATTTTGGGATTTTCCCCCTAATGCAGCAAGTTGAATACAGGATCAAACACGTTGGCCCAGCCTTAAATGACCTTAGCTGTTTATAGGCCATTAAACATCAACAACAACAAACAATAACATAAACTTTAATGCTTGGGTAAATTTCGTATAATTTCTGTTTCCTTGCACAGATCGGCTTCATATTTCAAAGTCACATTGCTCTAATGGTTGTCTACTGCCCTGTGGCAAATCCACATTTGTGACGCCCCGCTAAGACCAGGGTCATAGTCACATACTTTGTATATCAAAAACTTTAATGCTCTGGTAAAGTTCTTATAATTTCTGTTTCCTTCCACGGATCTGCTTCATATTTCATACATGTACATTCATTGCTCTAATGGTCCTTTACTGCCCTGTGACAAATCCACATTTGTCACGCCCCCGCTAAGCCTAGGGTCAAGGTCACATAATTGGTGCGTCAAAATATCCATTTCCGATTAACATTTTCTAACAAAGGCTAGTTTATACTGTCAAAGCAGTAAGGGGGGCATCTGTTTTCTACGAACTCATTTTCTAGTGTGTTTTTAGCTCACCTGAGCGAAGCTCATGTGAGCTATTGTTACCGCAATGTGTCCGTCGTCGTCGTCGTCGTCGTCGTCGTCGTCGTCGTCGTCGTCCGTGAACATTTTCAAACGTCTTCTCCTCGGAAACCGTTGGGCCTATGGTCACCAAACTTCATGGTCATGGTCCTTAGGTAGGGGGATTACAAAATTGTTAAAATGACGTCATTACGTAATCCAAGATGGCCGCCGTCTAAAAATAGCACAAATTCTTAAAAAATCTTCTCAAGAACCGCCAACCGGATTTCGACAAAACTTGGTAGGAATGATCGATGTACATTGCTCTTTCAAAGTTGTTAAAATGGTGACCCTGGGGTTAAAAATGGGCGTGGCCCGTGGGGTCAAATTGGGGTCAAATTTTATTTTTGACTGAATATGGTCATTTCATATATCAAATTGAAGGTATCAATGAGGCGATCACTCTGGTGCATTTTTTGTCGAAATCGGATTGTTATGTCATCCAAGATGGCCGCCGAAAGGTCAAAAAGTCGTTCTTTTATCAGAGATTTCAAAATTCTTCTTCACATGAACCGCTTGGCCCATGGTAGCCAAACTTAAAAGTTATGTTCCATGGGTGAAGCCTTTTCAGATTTGTTTGTTTAAAATGGAGGTCATTGCTAATCCAAGATGGCCGCCATCTAAAAATAGCATAAATTCTTAAAAAATCTTCTTCTCATGAACCGCTTGCCGGATTTCGACGAAACTTGGTAGGAATGATCGATGTACATTGCTCTTTCAAAGTTTGTTAAAATGGTGACCCCGGGGTCAAAAATGGGCGTGGCCCGTGGGGTCAAATTGGGGTCAAATTTTATTTTTGACCGAATATGGTCATGTCATATATCAAATTGAAGGTATCAATGAGGCGATCACTCTGGTGCATTTTCTGTCGAAATCGGATTGTTATGTCATCCAAGATGGCCGCCGAAAGGTCAAAAGGTCGTTCTTTTATTAGAGATTTCAAAATTCTTCTTCACATGAACCGCTTGGCCCATGGTAGCCAAACTTAAAAGTTATGGTCCATGTGTGAAGCCTTTTCAGATTTGTTAAAATGGAGGTCATCGCTAATCCAAGATGGCCGCCGTCTAAAAATAGCATAAATTCTTAAAAAATCTTCTTCTCATGAACCGTTAGCTGGATTTCGACGAAACTTGGTAGGTATGATCAATGTACAATGCTCTTTCAAAGTTGTTAAAATGGTGACCCCGGGGTCAAAAATGGGCGTGGCCCGTGGGGTCAAATTTTATTTTTGACAGAATATGGTCATGTTATATATCAAATCGAAGGTATCAATGAGGCGATCACTCTGGTACATTTTTTGTCGAAATCGGATTGTTATGTCATCCAAGATGGCCGCCGAAATGTCAAAAGGTCGTTCTTTTATTAGAGATTTCAAAATTCTTCTTCACATGAACCGCTTGGCCCATGGTAGCCAAACTTAAAAGTTATGGTCGTCCATGGGTGAAGCCTTTTCAGATTTGTTAAAATGGAGGTCATCGCTAATCCAAGATGGCCGCCGTCTAAAAATAGCATAAATTCTTAAAAAATCTTCTTATGAACCGCTAGCTGGATTTCGACGAAACTTGGTAGGAATGATCGATGTACAATGCTCTTTCAAAGTTGTTAAAATGGTGACCCCGGGGTCAAAAATGGGCGTGGCCCGTGGGGTCAAATTTTATTTTTGACAGAATATGGTCATGTTATATATCAAATCGAAGGTATCAATGAGGCGATCACTCTGGTACATTTTTTGTCCAAATCGGATTGTTATGTCATCCAAGATGGCCGCCGAAATGTCAAAAGGTCGTCGTTATTTTATTAGAGATTTCAAAATTCTTCTTCACATGAACCGCTTGGCCCATGGTAGCCAAACTTAAAAGTTATGGTCCATGGGTGAAGCCTTTTCAGATTTGTTAAAATGGAGGTCATCGCTAATCCAAGATGGCCGCCGTCTAAAAATAGCATAAATTCTTAAAAAATCTTCTTCTCATGAACCGCTAGCCGGATTTCGACGAAACTTGGTAGGAATGATCGATGTACATTGCTCTTTGAAATTTGTTAAAATGGTGACCCCGGGGTCAAAAATGGGCGTGGCCCGTGGGGTCAAATTGGGGTCAAATTTTATTTTTAACTGAATATGGTCATGTCATATATCAAATTGAAGGTATCAATGAGGCGATCACTCTGGTGCAATATTTGTCGGAATCGGATGATTATGTCATCCATGATGGCCACCAAAAGGTCCATTTATTCAAGATTTTTAACGTCTTTTTCTCAGGAACCACATGGCCGATGCTGGGTGAAGCATTTTCAGATTTTGTAAAATGAGAGTCATCGCTTAATCCAAGATGACCACCATCTAAAAATAGCACAATTTTTTTAAAACACATGAACTCAATGTCACATTCTCCTCTGGTGTTCATGGAGTCAGGTGAGCGAATTAGGGCCATCATGGCCCTCTTGTTTAAATATAGAGATTTTGAGCCCGCTAGAGGAAAGCAAGACATGATCATAATGACATGCTTGTGTCACTTCGTCCATATGTATATGAGTCGGATTGACTTGAAACTTTATATAGTTGTTTATCATCATCCATATTTTCATTCTATGGCCACACTATGCAGCCAATTTACTTTATAATAGAATCTTTTCTTTTTTTTTGCAACAAGACTTTCAAAAGCTTTTAGATGAATTCCTGCCATTTCCTAGCCATGCCTGATAAACTTGATATCAAAAGAAACTAGTGTGGTATTCTATTCATCTACGACTGTGGTCACAAGGACAATAGGCCCTCTTTCACATGGCTAGACAGGTGTATTCCTATGGAGCCCCGCAGGGGACGTAGAATTTTTTTTTTTTTATAATTTGTTCCCTCGAAATAACAATTTGTTCCCTCAATTTAACAATTCGTTCCCACAAATTAACAATTTGTTCCCACAAATTAACGATTTGTTCCCTCAATTTAACAATTCGTTCCCATGAAATAACAATTTGTTCCCGCTGGAATGAATTGTTATATGGTGGGAACAAATTGTTATATCGTGGGAACGAATTGTTAAATTGAGGGAACGAATTGTTAATTCGAAGGAACGAATTGTTATATCGTGGGGACAAATTGTTAATTTGAGGGAACAAATTGTTATTTCATTGGAACGAATTAATAACAAAAATCCATGTCCCTGCGTGGCTCCGTATATATTCCTGTCTGTATATGATCTTGCTGTTGAACAGACATAAACCCCAATTAATTGATCAATCAATCTATTTTTCTACTGGTGCATCATATTCTGCTGGTGTGTTTGATATTAACCCTTACACCGTTATCTTATGTTTTTGTCTTCTGCTGTTTATTTTCTATTTTCAATTTTTATCATCAAAAACATGCTTTGACAGCACTTTAGAATAATTTACAACATGCTTTGACAGCACTTCAAAATCATATCCATTGGAAATGATTCTGAAGTGCTGTCAAACCATGTTTTTATTGAGAAATAAGGCAAGATATAAAGGCAACAGCAGACGACAATTGTTGTGTGTAGCGGTCTAAGGGTTAAGATAATTACAGCCCAATATTTATTACTATGAAAGAAAAACTTGTTTTTCAGAACTAGCTGCAGTGACAATTATTTCGTTAGTGAGACACTATATGTGCCGGAAAGCCAGCTGGTCAATAAACAGAAGCTCCGGCTAACCGTTATGACGATTAGACCATCGGGATGGGAATGTTCACTCCCAGATGAAGCAGGTGGAGGAGAGGGCAATTGTAACACGGCGAGCAGTACAAATACCGAGTCTCAGATTGGCCCAGGGAGACTCGATTGTACAGATTGTGACACCGTTGCAAGTTGTGGCACGATTACAAGTACAGGTAGAGACATTGTTGTGAGCACAAATAGTGGCACCGTTACGGTTACAGATTGTGACGTCGTTGCAAGTTGTGGCACCATTGCGAGTACAGATTGTGACACAGTTGCGAGTATAGATTGTGACATGGTGAACGGGACAGAAGCCGGTAACACAAAGTTTGGTGTGGAGGAGTCCAAGGACAAAGCAGGAAATACCAGCCCACCCCGGGCCCATTATGGAACTGGTCTGAACATAGTCAATAGTGAAGGTAAACACGCAACATTCACACTGCTGAATTATTTTTGTTGTCTGCTGTTTATTTCATTCTTTTTCTAAAAACAAAAAAGTGGTTTAACAGCACTTTAGAATAATTTCCAATGGAAATGATTCTAAAGTGCTGACGTGGGTGGTGGTCGGGTGAACGTGACAGCGTAAATTAACGGTAGGGGTTCCTCCTTATAGCAATCACGATTTTCCTGGTTTGGCCCTCAGGTACGTTTTTATCTTTGGCTCTTTTGTTACCTGGGAGTTGAATTGGTTTATTGCCCATTATAAAAGTGGTAAGATTATTACTGATCCTATTGCTTTTGGGAGGAGGCCAAGTGATTCTGGTGTGGCGAGGCTTTCTGGTCCTGGTATCAGATCAGGATTATTCTGATTTCAAGGCTGAATGTATAGATTTTTAATTTTATATATTCAGTTCTGATTTTGGGATTTTCCCCCCATTTGTACATGTACTTGAACATGTACATGTACTTGTACAGGTAATACATGGGATTTAGTACTAAACCCATTGACCCAGCCTTAAATGACCTTAGCTCTTGATAGGCTGTTAAGCCCTAACAAACAAAAATCTTAAAGTGCTGTCAAACCACATTTTCATTGAGAAAGAAGACACTTTACGTTTCCTGCATTCTAAGGGTTAAGAATTGATCTATGTTAAATTGTTTATACCCGATGCGAGCATTGGTTGTGTATACTGGAGTCAGATTGTGTGTGTGCATGTGTGTCCCACAAATTGTAGCCGGAACATATTTCTTATGACTTCTGATTCCCTTCAGACATGCACTCCTGAGTCCTCTGATGGTCAGACCTCTATCACTCCATGATGATTCCATGACCCTTGGTCAAAAGATCAAGTTTCAAACATGTTCATTATTTTAACCCGTTTAATGTGGGAAACAAAAATTAATTAATTGTCATCTGCTTTTGCGTTAGATTTTATCTTCTTTCTCACTAAAACATAATTTGACAGCACCATGTGTTTGATGAGAGTAGTGGAAAATAAAACACGAACAGCAGACAACAAAATGTAATGCCCGTATAGGTGATTTGAGAAACTGTTACAAAAACTTTGAAAAATAAACGGATGGGCGGACGGACGGACGGACGGGGCGAAACCTATAGGGTACCGCCTAATAAGTATATGCAGGTAGAGACAAGGATATCTGGCCAACTGGTGGGCGAGAAACTGCTATTTGTTGACATGACAAACACGTGAATGAACATATCCAAGTCCACACCAGGTTACTGAATTATGGTTCACAAATATGGTTATTAAATGGGGGAGAAAAAGTATCCATCTTATGCACTGATATGTGGCAATGATATTCCACCTTCGTGATCAGAAAATCAGCCAGCATCATGGGACAGGGGACAATACACGTAGCCAATGTGAGATGTGTCATTTATCAGGTAGCTTGCTCTCCATTGACCGAATATATGCCGACTGATAACTAATTCTCTTCTGCTGCAAGGTCGTGGCATAGCCAGGTGGTGCAAGGTGCGCGTGTCCAGCACATTAAGGAGTTTCTCAACATATGCATTTTCACACATTAAGAAGTTCGCCGGAGTTTTTTAATTCTATCAGAACTTCTGTATCCCTTGATGGATTGCTTTAATAATTGAATACATACTTGTGGAAAAAACGCCACACATCCACACTGCCCTTAATATGACCTTGACCTTTCGATCGTCATAAATGTGCTTGTGAATACTTATCACTTTGGTTAATTAACTTTGCCACAGTTTTTCCAATCTGCCACCGGGAGCATGCGTGTGCCGACAGGCCACATTTCTTGTTTACCTTTAAATGATGCTCCTGCACCACTTTCCAAACTTGATCCACAATTCGCACCATCCTAGGCAAGAATCCGGCTACGCCACTGCATGGACTAGGTACATATATCCTGGTCACAGCTACTGTCACATGTCGTCACCATCTCTAGCATGACACCTTACCCGATACATAGAATACCCAGCTAGAATCCTTTCATATTAAGCCTATCAGACTCGGCTAGGAAACGCATTGGAATTCCTCGGAATTCCTACACGTTTCCTAGCCGAGTCATGTAAACTTTAATGTCAAAGCTCACTTGCTTAGTATTCTGTATATCGCACCTCTAGTCTGTGAACCATCGCCATCGAAGGCGGAGTTGACGAGCCTGTCCCGCGTGCTGGACGGTCAGTACTGGATACTGGACATTGACCTCGACTTTTTCTCTACAAAGAACCCGTTCCGGGAGCTGTACGGAGGAGAGCAGTACCGTCTACTGCAGGGGATCTACAGGTTCGAGAAGCCAAAATCTCTCTCCGACGAGGTACACTACAAGCCCACTATTACACTTCATTATAGCACGTTCTACCACGATGGCTTTGACCCCAATCATATTGCTGTGAAAGGGTTCAAGTCACTTGAACCCCTTTATAAAGCAATAAGATTGAGGGCCATGCTAGGCCATCGTAGTATAAGTGAATTGGGTTATATCCATAATAAATGCATAGGACAAATATGTAATTTGAAAGCCATGACATCGTGTTATATCGAAAATCGATTTTTAATGAATAGTGTTTCAGTGAGGTAGAAAGGTTTAATATGTGCCAGTGGCTGGTTGAGAAATGTGGCTGTGACTGGAGAAATGTGTTTTGTGACCAGTGTAGCTGTTGATCAAATAGCACACTCCTGTAGCCTGATGACGATCTATAATGCTTGTTAGAGGCATGATGTGTGTTTTATTGATGTGATGACGAACAGTGCAGATCCTGATCAGACTGTGCGGATGCACATGCTGATCTGCATTACACTGGTCACAAAACCAATCAGCCCCATTTCTCCAGTCACATATGTGACTTACCAAGAGCCGACTACAGAACAACATTTCTTGTTGTTTTTTTGGCGATATTGATTTCGATAAAATACATTATTTTCCAGTAGAGAATTTTGGAAGTTGACACAAAATTGAGAACACCACATTATATTGACATATAATAGTTTCAACAAACAAAATGTTTTCCATAGCACGATAAATGTAATATGCAATGGCTTTAGGAGTTCAATAATGGCACTTATGGAAAATCTAGCTCCTGATCTGTATATGTGGCTGTGACTGGAGATATGCGACATGGGTTTCGTGACCAGTGTAGATTCAGATCAGCCTATGCATTTGCACTGTTCACCATTCCATCAATGAAACACCCGTCATGCTTCTAACAATAGCAATATAGATCGCTATCAGGCTACAGGGGTGTGCTATTTGATCCGGAGCTACATGTACACTGGCCATAGAGCCCATTTTCCAGTCACAGCCACATATGTGACTGGAGAAATGGGCTTATGGCCAGTCTATAGCACCTGTAGCCGATTTCATAAAAATCGCTATAAAGCATACTTTACTATCAAAGTAATCTTTTTTTTTCCCGAAATGAATTATTTCATATACAACTAACGACTGCATATATTTGATGATTAAAAGTATGCAGAATTATCGTAATTAATTTATTACCGGTACATTATCACAGTCAAAATGGCATTGATAATGTAATAAATTCAGTGTAATAAAAAATAATAAATTTATCCTTAAATTGAAAATTTCTCCCTCAAAGTGTACTTAGCAAGATAAGTATACTTAGTAATTTTGGTGAAATAGGCTACTGGGGCCTGTTTCACTAAACTATGTACGACTAAAATGTTTGCAAGTGCAAAATTAGGATAGTCTGTAACTTTCACATTAACAATATTTTCTTGTCAACAAGTATTGGATTCACATTTTTTGAGCATAGGCTGCATGTGCAGCCTATGCTCAATAAATGTAAATCCATCAATTCAAATTTCCAGACGATCCTAAATTTGGACGTACGAACATTTTAGTTGTACAAAGTTTAGTGAAACGGCTCCCTGGTCTGCAAGCGCAATAATGCAACCTGGTAATGATCTATATCTATACCATTGATTAGACGCATAATGGGTGTTCCACTGAATAAACAATGAACACCCTGATCAGACTACAGGGGTATGCAGGCTGATCTGGGTCTACACAGATCACAAAGACAGAAAAGGTCACATTCACATATCAGGAGGTAGACTCATCAAATCTCAATAGTATAAACATTCCAACTACTGGGGGCCGTTTCACTAAACTTTGTACGACTAAAATATTTGTAAATGCAAAATTATGATCGTCTGAAAATATGAATTGATTGATTTAGGCCATGCCATTGTTTTTCTCTGTTAAGCATCCACCTGGATAGCAAAACCTACTTACATCTCCGGTAAAAACAAACAAGGCTTTGAAAAAAAAAAACGAATGTAAATTTATGTTAAAAACTTCAGTGTGCAAAAGATTGAGGAAGTTTTTAACATAAATTTAAATTGTCGCTAAATAATAAGAAAACACTCCTATTAAACTCATTAAATTCATGAACGGATTTAAAACTTTGACGAGTCCCAAATCAATTTTCATAGTAAATACATGTAGTTTTTTTTTGTTTTTTTTTCATAGAACCTCTCTCAAAACCTACCCGCATGTGGGCGCTTAACAGAGGAAGAACTTGATATGGCCTTATTGAACATATGTAGCCTATGCTCAATAAATGTAAATCCAATAATTGTTTACAAGAAAACGTTAATGTGAAATTTACAGACTACAGTATCATAATTTTGCACTTACAAGCATTTTAGTCGTATAAAGTTTAGTCAAACAGCCCCCTGGTCTTTGTATCTTGAATGGAAAACTATTGATATTTTATTATCATTTCACAATAAAAAGCATTCTGTTCCACAAATTGTGCTTCCTGTTACAGTAAATGTGGAAACACATTACCAACTTACCTCCCCTGTTTATCACCGTCTATGACAGTACATGTATATGTAGTAGAATATAACCCAAACTCCTTAGATTTTGATCAAATTAAATGGTATGTTTGGTTGCTATAGGCAAGTTTCAGTCCATAAAGTGAACAATCGCGAGTTGAAGATGTCGAGATGCAACATTTTTAAGGGTTAATGTACTTGTAGTACACACAAGATAAACCATGTGATTTTGTATCTAAGAAGATATACCATATCTCATGAAATTTATTTAGAAAATTTACGACATTTTTCAGGACTTACAGTATTGTAGTATACAAAGGAGCAAACAGCTGTCCGCCCTTAAACATGTGTTCAGTGAGTTGGAACAGAATCCCGATGCAAGCATAGACCATCCAAGGTATATAACTTGTTTACTCTGACCACATTCTAGACAAAATATAAACAATTTACACCTTGGACAGAAGATGTTTATGTCACAATCAATTTGTGGATTTTTTTTTATAACCACGTCAGCCCCTGGAATAATTTACAAACTATTTTATAATAACAAATAAATGCGATTCTACAGTCGACATGGGGTCATACTGCCCATCTGAATCTATTCCCCCTTTGCTGCGCCTCGGATAAATATAGATTCAGGCGGGCAATATGACCCCCGTGCCGACTGTAGTCGCACAATAATTTATTTTAACCCTTAGAATGTGGGAACCGAAAATTGTAGTCTGCTGTTGTTCGTAGTTCGTCTTTTCACTCAGTAAAAACATGGTTTGTCAGCATTTTAGAATCATTATGCCCCCTATGCGATAGCAAGGTTGGTATATTGTGTTGCTCTTGAGGTTCCGTAGGTCCTTTCGTTCCTCCATGTACATTTACGTCAAAAAGTTTGCAAGAGTTTCTCCGGAATCACCTTAACATTTGTTGTCACACACTCGCGCCACCATTAACACGACCTTGACCTTTGTCACCTTCAAAATGTCGCTGAAACATGTACCGTAATCATTTTACGTCAAAAAGATTGTAAGAGTTTCTCAAACATGTAATATCTTCAATATTACGTGAAGGATTGCTTCAATACTTGGACACTTGAATCACCTGATCATTCGTCACACACTCGCGCCACCATTAACACAACCTTGACTTTCGTCACCTTCGAAATGTCGCTGAAACACTTAGCCATTTTGTTATGTCAAAAAGTTAGTAAAAAGTTTCTACAACATGTAATAACTTCCAATATTATGCGATGAATTGCTTCAATACATGGACACTTGGATCACCTGAACATTTGCCATACACTCGCACCACTGAAACACTTAGCCATTTTGTTATTAAAGTAGAAAAGTTTTTTTAAGAGTTTCTCCATGTAAAATCTTCAACATTACTTGAAGGATTGTTTTAATATTTAGACAGTTCATTCACCTGTACACGTGGGACACAATCATACCACCAATGACATGACCGTGACCTTCAAAATGGTACTGAAACATTTGGATGAAATTAATTAATTTACTATGGTCTTGTTTGGCTTAACCATGCACTGATCTCTGAACACTTAATCCATTACATTCAGGTATACACGCTATAATAAACTCGTCCTTACTGGGCTTCATGCTAATGATATCACTTACTTTCCACCCCTTATATACTGATCTTGTTTCAGTTCTGCATTGATAAAGCGGCTGGTGAGTGGTGTGCGAGGATCAAGCCCAGGACCCGTGGACTGGGCCCTGGTGCACGAGGCGGGCTGCACGTGCGATGACACCGAGCTGCCCCACCATGTGAGCTCCGACCCCGAGGTCGCCGCACTGGTCGACGCCGTCCAGGACTACCTCTCCTACCTCCACAAACCCACCATCATCACCATTGCCAGGTAACCGTCACCGTGTGAGTTGCTAAGTAATGACAAATGCACATTGGTTACCTTTGCCAGGTAATTGTCAATGTGTCTGTTGCTAGGCACCTACAAATATACAGTTTGTCACCAGTGCCGGGTAACATTCAACTTGCCCATTGCATTACCATCAACATGCCCGTTGCTAGGTAACTTGGCTACAAATACACATTTGTTACCAGTGCCGGGTAACATTCAACTTGCCCATTGCATTACCATCATTACACATTTGTTACCAGTGCTGGGTAACATTCAACTTGCCCATTGCATTTCCATCAACATGCCCGCTAGGTAACTTGACTACATATACACATTTGTTACCAGTGCCAAGTAACATTCAACTGGTCCATTGCATTACCATGTAGCCATCAGCATGCCCGTTGCTAGGTAACTACAAACACACATTTGTTACCATTGTCAGGTATAGTCCGCAGACAATAACTTGCTACTTGTTTATCAACAAACCGGGCATAAACAAAACACACCATTGGTGAGACGGGTAAATATACCCGTGCATGTAATCCTTTTCCATGTTGATTACAAGGTTCAGCACATCGTCATCCATAGTCGAGGGGATAGAGACAAACATCAGTTACAGCGGTCAGGAGTTCAAATCTTGCATGTACTTAATATTTATTTATATTGTATTATTTAACTTTTTTTTGTTTGTTATATTTATTGTATTTGTTTTCATTACAAAATACGTTAATTTCTACACAACGCAATTACGTTTTGAACATAGAATGTCAGTTTCACTAAACCAGGTACATGTAGCTAATAGATAGGTAACTAAATATCTATAACATGTGTTTCCACCATTGACAACCCTGTCGTAAATTAAGAAACTGGGAGATGTCACATCGACGAAAAAAGCAGTAGTGATCACCTCACAGTTACCTACTGCCCTCACAACCATTAAAAGAAAACAACGATATCGACAAAAGTTTATTGTTTTGCGAGAATTGAACTCTCGACCAGATAGAATGAACAAAAATTCTCTCAAAGAGCGGGTGGATATTTTTCCTCTTCGATACCACTGAACCACAGTACATGCGACTCCCGAGCACTAAAATACATGATAAACGCATGTGCCTTATATCCTGTAATTATTATGTTCGCAAACGAGGCCATGATATGATAATACAAATTACCTATTTTTGGACCCGTCTATTGACCTCCAGCAACTTATTATCATCGTTCATTTATAACCTACATGTTGCCCGTGGTTAATTAACTACAAATACACATTTGTCACCATTGTCAGGTAACGTCATGTTGCCCGTTGCTAGGTAACTACAAATAAACATGTCATCATTGTCGACAGGTGAAGGCTAGATAACTACAAATACATTTTTGTCATGTAACTATTATGTAGCCAGTTGCTAGATAACTACAAATACACATTTGCCATGTAACCATTATGTAGCCAGTTGCTAGGTAACTACAAATACACATTTGTCATGTCCTGTAGCAGCAGTACTTTATACCACTCTTGTGTTCTATTTTCTTTCTTTTTTTATATAAAATACCACGTGTCAAATACAAAGAAAATGCTTCAAATGTAACAAGGTGAACTGATTAATGTGAATTGTCACAACTGTAGTGGATATGGGTATAAAGGCGTTGTCTCGCGATATCGAATGAAAAAATTATTTAATTTTAGATTTGTAGTCGAAATTACTTCATACTTTATATGCTTACTTATCATCATCCATACTTTTGTTCCATACTCGATTTTTGTCGTAGCAAGTCAAACATATTCTCCTAATATACCGGCAGGTCGAGTGACGACGACTACTGCCCTCCCAGTCAGGTGGACACGATACAAGGGGCCGTCCTCCGTCTACTACAGGACTTGTACCAGGAGGTGGCTGTCTACACGGACTACACAGACAACTGACCGCGGTCACTGGTTCACTATATACGACTATATATATGACTACTGCCCTCCCAGTCAGGTGGACACGATACAAGGGGCTGTCCTCCGTCTACTACAGGACTTGTACCAGGAGGTGGCCGTCTACACAGACAATGACTGCGGTCAACACGGACAGACTGTTATAAACCATCCATTAGCCACAATGTAGACCCTCATCAGGACACTAAAAATCTGACGTGAGTCTGAACTAGTCAAACATTTCTGTTGTCTGCATCATCATGGATATTCTTAATATCATTAAGCAATAAACACAAAGATTAAAATACACATTTTATTCATTTTTTAAACTTTTTCCGTTCATCACGTGGGGTTATGATTTCTGCTCCTTAACACCCTTGCTCAGTATTGTGTGAACTGGCTCTGTATCAATGTCCGTCTCTCCGCGTTGCTTCTTGCCATCTTTCCGTTTGTGTTTCTGTTGTACTGTGTCTGGTGCCTGGCGGCTATTCAGCTCTGTCTCTCCCCCTGCTCCAACCTCCTGTAACCAAGTTACAGTGGACAAGTGAAACGATTTATCAGGGCCCAGTTGCTCAAAACCTCTGTCAGCTTAACAACACTGAAATCCTAAACATCAAAACCTCTGTCAGCTTAACAAGACTGTTAAATCCTTAACATCAAAACCTCTGTCAGTTCAACAGACTGTTAAATCCTTAACATCAAAACCTCTGTTAGGCCTCTTTTTTTTAATTACTTGGTTTACTGATCCGCCGCACCTAATTTTGCCGATTTGGAAAAAAATTAGAATTGGCATCTCAATTTTCTTTTCTTTTTTAATATCCGCCGCCGACCACAAAGTCCATATTTCACGAGTGCCGGCAGGCATTACAGACCACACCATGAACATATAGGTATGTCATATCCATTGCATACATACAGACCAATAATGTGAGTTAATTTACAGATCTTATGATAACTTCACAATTATGCATCTGCAGTATGACGTCAAAACGTCGTAATACGTCACGTGAGTTTTTTTGTTTTTTTTGTTGGTGTTTAACGGCCTATCAACAGCTAAGGTCATTCAAGGCCGGGCCAACGGGTTGGACTATCCCGTATTCAACCTGTCCATAATGAGGGAAATTCCCAAAATCAGAGCTCAATATTTACATGAACTATATATTCAGCCCTGAAATTAGAATACCCTGACCTGGTGCCAGGTCCATACCACAACAGAGTCACTTAGCTCACGCCAAAAGTAATATGATTAGCTGTAATCTTATTACTTTTTTAATGGGGCATAACAGGATTTAGCTCTCAAGTAGCAGGGGGCCGAAAATGTACAGGAGGGCCAAACCATGTAATGTCGGCATTCCGGTAAGGATGAACGCCGATCGTTAAATTACCCATCGCATGCTCCCAACCAACCACCCACCACGGATATGAGACGAACGCCGTACTTAACCAGAATATGATTAAAGATACCGGAAGTAGACATTATCACATTGTTTAATTGATATTTATGTCACAATGGTAGCATGCATTCCTACATTTTAAGTACATTTTGTTATACTGTATGTCCTGAATTTCCTATGTTATGCAGAACGTGAATTCTTTTTTTTTTTGCTAATCTCCTACCCTAATTTTTCCTCGATTTTTTTTTTTTTCGCCCACCCGCACCAAATTTAAAAAAAAAAAATCAGTAAACCAAGTAATTAAACAAGAGGGCCATGATGGCCCTAATTCGCTCACCTGACTCCATGAACACCAGAGGAGAATGTGACATTGAGTTCATATGTGTTTTAAAAAAATTGTGCTATTTTTAGATGGCGGTCATCTTGGGCTAAGCGATGACTCATTTTACCAAATCTGAAAATGCTTCACCCAAGGATCTTAACTTACTATGAAGTTTGGCCAGCATCGGCCATTTGGTTTCTGAGAAAAAGACGTTCAAAATCTCGAATAAATGGACCTTTCGGCGGCCATCATGGATGACATAATCATCCAATTTCGACAAATATTGCACCAGAGCAATCGCCTCATAATTCCTACCATGTTTCGTCGAAATCCGGCTGGCGGTTCATGAGAAGATTTTTTAAGAATTTGTGCTATTTTTAGATGGCGGCCATCTTGGATTAGCGACGACCTCCGTTTTAACAAATCTGAAAAGGCCATGGACCATAACTGTAAAGTTTAGCCACCATGGGCCAAGCGGTTCGTGTGAAGAAGAATTTTGAAATCTCTAATAAAAGAACAACCTTTTGACCTTTCGGCGGCCATCTTGGATGACATGACCATCCAATTTCGACAAAAAATGCACCAGAGCAATCGCTTCTTTGATACCTTCGATTTGATATAGACATGACCATATTCTGTCAAAAATAAAATTTGATCCCAAGTTGAACCCCACGGGCCACGCCCATTTTTGACCCCGGGGTCACCATTTTAACAACTTTGAAAGAGCATTGTACATCGATCATTCCTACAAGTTTCGTCGAAATCCGGCCAGCGGTTCATGAGAATAAGATTTTTTAAGAAATTATGCTATTTTAATGCGGCGGGCATTTTGGATTAGCGATGACCTCCATTTTAACAAATCTGAAAAGGCTTCACCCATGGACCATAACTTTTAAGTTTGGCTACCATGGGCCAAGCGGTTCATGTGAAGAAGAATTTTGAAATCTCTAATAAAAGAACGACCTTTTGACACTTCGGCGGCCATCTTGGATGACATAACCATCCGATGTCGACAAAAAATGCACCAGAGTGATACCTTCGATTTGATATATGACATGACCATATTCGGTCAAAAATAAAATTTGACCCCACGGGCCACGCCCATTTTTGACCCCGGGGTCACCATTTTAACAACTTTGAAAGAGCACTGTACATCGATCATTCCTACCAAGTTTTGTTGAAATCCGGTTGGAGGTTCTTGAGAAGATTTTTGAAGAATTTGTGCTATTTTTAGACGGCGGCCATTTTGGATTACGTAATGACGTCATTTTAACAATTTTGTAATCCCCCTACCTAAGGACCATGACCAGGAAGTTTGGTGACTATAGGCCCAATGGTTATCGAGGAGAAGACGTTTGAAAATGTTCACGGACGACGACGGACGACGACGACGGACGACGGACACATTGCGGTAACAATAGCTCACATGAGCTTCGCTCAGGTGAGCTAAAAAAAGAGGCCTTAGCTTAACGGACTGTTAAATCCTTAACATCAAAACCTCTATCGGCTTAACGGACAGTTAAATCCTTAACATGAAAACCTTTGTTAGCTTAACAGACTGTTAAATCCTTAACATCACAAGAATTCCGCGGAATCAAATGTCTCGCCTTGTCCCACCGCCTTGACCTTGAGCCTGGGCCAGAAAGCAATTTTCACTGGTCTGAACATATTATACAATATCAGATTATATTCTATGGCTCACTAGTCAATAATTGTTTTAGTATATGATAATAGTCGGTATATAACACTTACGACCTTATGCTACTAGACAAAAATGGAAAAAGAATTTGAAAAAAAAACAAGAAACAAGGCAAAGCCACGAAGGCCAGGTTTTTTCCAAGCATAGACACTTGGATAACATAATTATACCCACTTTTTGTAGACTAGATGGCGTGGCCTGCATGTCGCGCCTTGGGGCGAGGCATGGACACTAAAAAAAGAGATTTAGTGGATGGAAAAACTTTAACCGGACACACGGACGGACGGACGGATGTATGCCAAAATGCCGACTATATCGCCCTTTCCGCAAGCGGGCGCGACAATGATGATAAACACCCATGTGAGATATAGAGGTATAGATATAGTACACAAACAAATCAAAGTAATTTGACCTTGACATTGGGCACAGGGGCCGCACGGTTGGGGGGTAGAATGAAAATATGGATGATGATAAACACCCATGTAAAGTTTGAAGGTAATGGGCGAAGCAGTTGCAGAGATATAGTATAACGAAAAACTTTTAACCAAAAAACTTTAACCAGACGTAAGTTAAAAAGTTAACGTTGAAAATGGCTAAGTCAATTACGTAGAAATAATAGGTGAAGGTAAAAAAAATGGTCACATGTTGGATAGTTGTATGTGGTGGGCACTCCTTGGTTATGAAGCTGTGAAAGTTTGGTGGTCCTAGGTGGTACAGTACCAAAGAAATGGACTTAAACATGAAAAGTTAACATTGTAAACGCGAAAAGTTAACATTGACTGCGCGGAAAAAATGGGTCAAGTTCAAAAAGGTAACATGTTGGATAGTGATATGTGGTGGGCACCCCTTGGTTATGAAGCTGTGAAAGTTTGTTGGTCCTATGTGTTACAGTAACAAAGAAATGGACTGAAACACGAAAACTTAACATTGATTGTGGACGCCGCCCGCCCGCCTGGCTTTCGCCAATCCAATAGCCTGGATTGTTTTTCCAAAAAAACCTGGCTAAAAATGGAAAAAAAGTTTAAAAAAAATAAAATTAAAAGGATTTTTTTTCTAAAAAAACCTGGCTAAAAATGGAAAAAAAGTATAAAAAAAAAAGTTAAAAAATTAACAAAAAAATAATGCTCGCTACTGGAGCCCAGCATTTTTATAATAGTCCTATATTTATCTACATATCATATCTGCACAGGTCCACATATTGCCACAATATTGTCAACACCGTTTACGGAAATGTAATACCCAGGTATACGTTAATAATTTACCTGTATAAATTACCTGTAATAATTTAGCTGGACATTTAGTGGTCAAGCTGGAAATTTGCACATGCTTGCACATGCAGAAGTGTTCAACTGGAGAAGGCTATTGTTCTCTCTACAGGTAAGGTGTACAGAGCGCACAAGAAAACGGGTCTTCATGCATTAATGTTCAGTTTGCAGCATAGAAAGAAATAGAGTTTGACCTTGACCCTGGAGCCCGGAATTTTTTTTAATAGTCCTACATTCATCTACATATAGTAAAGGTATGTATAAAGTTTGATGACTGTAGCTGATAAGGTGTTGAAGTAATGACCGTAACACGAAAACTTAACATTGAATGATGACGCCGCCGACACAGACGACGACGACTCCGGAAAAGCAAAACCTATGTCTCGCTTTCCACTTCGCGGGCGAGACAAAAACCTCTGTTAGCTTAACAGATTGTTAAATCCTTAACATCAAAACCTCTGTTAGCTTAATGTACCGTTAAATCCTTATCAAAACCTTTGTTAGCTTAACGGACTGTTAAATCCTTAACATCGAAATCTCTATTGGCTTAACAGAGTGTTAAATCCTTTGGCTTAACAGACTGTTAAATCCTTAACATCAAAACCTCCGTTAGCTTAACGGACTGTTAAATCTGAAACAGTCCATTAAGCTAATAGAGGTTTTGAGCAATTGGGCCCAGGAATATTAAGGATTTAACAGTCCATTAAGCTAATACAGGTTTAGAGCAAAGTAGTAAACATAATGAAAATCATGTCACCTACATGTATAAGTTACGCAAACGTTGCATGGAATCCTCAGTGATCTTGGGTGTATGGATGTGGATGCCGCATGTGTGGGCCACAGAATGAAAATGTGGATGATCACTAATAAGCATATGAAGTTTCAAGCTAATCCAACTTCCGGTTACAGATAGTAGCAGCACTCCAGATAAGGTGCGTATTGGCGTATTTTACGCACTTATTTTTAATAGCAGAATACGCATTGATTATCAAAGTTAGAAGTACAAAATACTCGCAGCAATTTGAAAATACATGTACGCATTAATTTAAAATTGAGTAGTGAAAATACTGTACTAAAGTTGAAAATTTACTTAGTTGAGCGGCAAAAAGCTTTTTGCATCTCAAATAAGTGAATTTTTAAATTCGTTTCATTTTTTATCATTTGTTCCAGATTTAATACTGAAGAAAATCAATAATACATTTATAAAAGTAAAATACGCATTGAATTTGAAATCTGGGGGTATAATACTCTTCAGATACAAAACTTATCTGGAGCTCTGTAGTAGTTACCCGAAAACATTAATGCAAATATTGGACAGACAGGGTGGAACTATATGTGGCTGTGACAGGAGAAATGGGGCTTATGGGTTTTGCGACCAGTGTAGATCCAGATCTGCATCTGCACAGCCTGCACTGTTCGCTATTCCATTAGTGAAACATCCGTCATGCTCCTAACAAGCAATATAGATCATTATCAGGCCACAAGAGTGTGCTATTTAATCCGGAGCTACAGTGATCACAAATCCCATAAGCCCCATTTCTCCAGTCACAGCCACATATGTACACCAAAAATGTTTGGGGGTAGATAAAAAGGATAATCCCACAACACAGGACACTGTTGCAAAATATAATGTCTAAACTAATTTACTTAACTTACATTGTATATAGGAAAACATGTTATGGGACCGAGAATTTGACAAAGAGTAGTTTGATTTAAGAGAGTTTGAGTTAACGAGTGTAGACTGTAGTATCCAAATTTGTTTAGGTTTGAAAGTATTGAGAAAAAAAACAACAAGAAATCCTCGGTGACTGACCTTGGGTGTTCGACCGAGAGGTATATGCACAACACAGCATCATCTCCAGACACACACACACACACACACACACCAACTACGGTATTATCAAAATCTGCAAAAAGGTTATTGAGAAATGAAAAAGTGTACAAACAAACATAAATGGACTACATGCGTAACACATATACAAACAAACATAAATGGACTATACAAACAAACATAAATGGACTACATGCGTAACACATATACAAACAAACATAAATGGACTATACAAACAAACATAAATGGACTACATGCGTAACACATATACAAACAAACATAAATGGACTACATGCGTAACACATATACAAACAAACATAAATGGACTACATGCGTAACACATATACAAACAAACATAAATGGACTACATGCGTAACACATATACAGTACCTGAGCACCGGTTGTATGACTGTCTGTCTCTGGTTGTACACGGTCCTGGTCAGCTATGTGGTAGGGTTTTCTGGACTTCTTGCCCGGCTTGTCTGAAATGAATTGTCACTATCTAGAAAAGTCTGAGTCGGACACAAATGATGGATAGGTTTTAATCAACAATGCCTATGTTTGAAACATAACTACTGGATTGTATGAAAACAAACAAGTAAATCACCAGACAAGCACTGTGTGTGTAAAGTAAAGGAGCCTAGCTGAAAACTTGTATAAGTGGCGCAAGTTGCAATTGAGCATAAAATGTCCAGATAAATGTTTCCAAGAAAAATATAATTTTTGGATAGTGATGTTAATCCGTTCACCTCAAATTAACTGCCATGGACACTTCTGTGTAAATGCTCGGCATATTCCATTAAGGTTGATTCCAAAATTAAATGTGGGGGTGGGGGTGGGGGGGGGGGGGGGGGGGGGGGGGGGGGGGGGGGGGGGGGGGGGGGGGGGGGGGGGGGGGGGGGGGGGGTGGGGGGGGGGGGGGGGGGGGGGGGGGGGGGGGGTGGGGGTGGGGGTGGGGGGGGGGGGGGGGGGGGCGGCACCCGAATTATTTATTGATGGGTGGTGGAAATTCTAATTGATGCATGGTGGGGGCCAGTGAATAACTAATTATTTAACTAGAAATGGACGCTTGTCGACAAGCGCATGTGTATCCCCCTCCCCAGATACATAAGTAGTTTGAAAAAAGGGTGTTCGAGTTATGCTCCGGAGACAAAGTCAGTGACGGAAAAAACAAACGGAGATAACTAAAAAATTAGTGATGCAAGAGTTGTCATTCTTGCGTGACACACCTTTAGGGTTGTGGTCTATGCATGTGTGAAGTTTCATGAAAATGTTCCAAAGGGTGTTCGAGTTTTGCTCCAGACACAAAATCAGTGCACGAAACAACAAAGGGAGATAACTAAGAAATTAACGACGCAAGAGTTGTCATTCTTACGTGCGACACACCTTTGGGTCGTCTTCTATGCATGTGTGAAGATTAATAAACTAGAAAATGTGTTCATAGAACACGGATGTCCCACATATCGCTTTGATAATAAATGAGGCCAAATTCCAAGTCAAAATTTTCTTTTACCTGAGAGTTAAAGTTTTTGAAGCACCAAGTATGTGACCTTGACCCTGGGCTTGACGGGGGCAGGACAAACGTGGAATTGGCACAGGGCGGTAGAGGACCATTAGAGCAATGCATATATGAAATATGAAGCTGATCCGTGAAAGAAAACAGAAATTATAAGATATTTACTGAGCGTTAAAGTTTTTGAAGCACTAAGTATGTGATGTTAACCCTGGGCTTGGCGGGGGCGGGACGAACGTGGATTTGGCACAGGGCGGTAGAGGACCATTAGAGCAACGCATATATGAAATATGAAGTTGATCCGTGAATGGAAAGAAAAATTATAAGATATTTACCTGAGCGTTAAAGTTTTTGAAGCACCAAGTATGTGACCTTGACCCTGGGATTGGCGGGGCAGGACGAACGTGGATTTGGCACAGGGCGGTAGAGGACCATTAGAGCAATGCGTATATGAAATATGAAGCTGATCCGTGAAAGAAAACAGAAATTATAAGATATTTACCCGAGCGTTAAATGTTTTTGAAGCACCAACCGTATGTAACCTTGACCCTGGGCTTGGCGGGGGCAGGACGAATGTAGATTTGGCACAGGGCAGTAGAGGACCATTAGAGCAATGTGTATATGAAATATGAAGCTGATCCGTGAAAGAAAACAGAAATTATAAGATATTAACCCGAACGTTAAAGTTTTTGAAGCACCAAGTATGTGACCTTGACCCTGGGCTTGCCGGGGGCAGGACGAACGTGGATTTGGCACAGGGCGGTAGTGAACCATCAGAGCAATGTGTATATGAAATATGAAGCAGATCGGTCGAAGGATGAATAAATTATGAGACATTTACCCGAGTGTTAAAGTTTTGTGACGGACGGACAGACGGACGGACGGGAGGACGGGACGCTCGTTCCTACGAATGAATACTTGTTGGGTTTTTACTGTATAAAAATACCCAACAAGAGTACCCAACACTATCCTAACCCTACCCAATAAGATCCCCGTACGCTTACAACAAGTACCCATTTGTGTGTGCGGACGGACGGACGGACAGACAAGGGTAACACTAAATGCCCCCTCCACTATCGTGGTGGGGCATGAAAATATTCCAAAGGGTGTTCGAGTTATGCTCTGGATACAAAATCAGAGCACGAAACAACAAAGGGAGATAAGTAAACAAGCATTCCGCGGAATTAGATGCCTCGCCTTGTCCCGCCTTAACCTCGAGCCTGGGCCCGAAAGCAATTTTCACTGGCCCGAACATATTATACAATTATTGACTAGTGAGCCATAGAATATCAGATTATATTCTATGGCTCACTAGTCAATAATTGTTTTATTATATGATAATAGTCTGTATATAGCACTTACGACCTTATGCTACTAGACAAAAATTGAAAAAGAATTTGAAAAAAAAAAAAATGATTTTTGTTTTTTTTAAAAATTAAAAATAATAATGCTTGCTACTGGAGCCCAGAATTTTTTTTAATAGTCCTATATTTATCTACATATATCTGCACAGGTCCACATAATGCCACAATATTTTCAACACAGTTTACGGAAATAATAATGCTTGCTACTGGAGCCCAGAATTTTTGTTAATAGTTACGGAAATGTAATAATGTACCTGTATAAATTACCTGTAATAAGTTAGTGGTCAGTTAAAAAATTGAAAAAGAATGTAAAAAAAAAAATGGAAAAAAAAATAATTAAATTTAAAAAAAATAAAAGAATAATGCTCCCTACTGGAGCCCAGAATGTTTTTTAATAGTCCTATATTTATCTACATATCATATATATACAGGTCCACATATTGCCACAATATTTTCAACACAGTTTACGGAAATGTAATATAATCATTTACCTGTATAAATTACCTGTAAGTGGTCAGTGGTCAGTTGCACATGCTAGCACATGCACAGGTGAATAGTCTGTATATAGCACTTTCGCCCTTATGCTACTAGACAAAAATTGAAAAATAATTTGAAAAAAAAAAAGAAAAAAAAAAAAAGAAAAAAAAAAGAAAAAAAAAAAAAAAAAAAAAAAAAAAAAAAAAAAAAAAAAAAAAGAAAAAAAAAAAAAGAAAAAAAAAAAAATGGAAAAAAAAAGTTTAAAAATAATAATGCTTGCTACTGGAGCCCAGATTTTTTTTTAATAGTCCTATATTTATCTACATATATCTGCACAGGTCCACATAATGCCACAATATTTTCAACACAGTACCCAATGTAGTAATTTACCTGTATAAATTACCTGTGGTCAACAGTGGTCAAGCACTGGACATTTGCACATGCAAGCCCATGCTAGCACATGGTTCTCCCAGTCTCTATTGTTCTCTCTACAGGTAAGGTGTACAGAGCACACAAGAAAACGGGTCTTCATGCATTATTGTCCAGTTTGTAGAGTGCGCAAAACAAAAAAGGGAGATAATTAAAAAATTAGCTACACAAGAGTTGTCATTCTTGTGCGCGACACACCTCCGGGTCGTGGTCTATGCATGTGTGAAGTTTCATGAAAATATTCCAAAGGGTGGTCGAGTTATGCTCCGGACAGGAAATCAGTGCGCGAAAACAAAAAAGGGAGATAACTCAAAAATTAGCTATGCAAGAGTTGTCATTCTTGTGCGCGACACACCTTCGGGTCGTGGTCTATGCATGTGTGAAGTTTCATAAAAATATTCCAAAGGGTGGTCGAGTTATGGTCAATCAGTGTGCGAAACAAAAAAGGGAGATAACTAAAAAATTAGCTACGCAAGAGTTGTCATTCTTGTGCGCGACACACCTTCGGGTCGTGGTCTATGCATGTGTGAAGTTGTTTCATGAAAATATTCCAAAGGGTAAAGGTGGAGTTATGCTCCGGACACGAAATCAGTGCGAGAAACAAAAAAGGGAGATAACTAAAAAATTAGCTATGCAAGAGTTGTCATTCTTGTGCGCGACACACCTTCGGGTCGTGGTCTATGCATGTGTGAAGTTCCATGAAAATATTCCAAAGGGTGTTCGAGTTATGCTCCGGACAAGAAGTGTCTGCGGCGGACGCGGACGCGGCGCGCTGTCAAATCCATAGTATCCCCCGACGTTGTCCGGGGGATACAATTATGGGCTCCAGTGAAAACCGGCAATTATTTAATTATGGGATCGAGTGAAACACGGCAATTATTTAATTGTGGGTTCGCAGTGTAAAACTGCAAAAAATTAATGGTGGTATCGGTAATTACCATACGTCTCGTCAGAGACATAAAATACAGAGATTGGCAATGCTATTTATTGTACTAAATTTCGGGTGAAATTGAGTTTTCCGCATACATTACATGCATGTACGTACGTAGAACGCAATTCGAACTAGCATGCTTTTATAAATATGTGCGTACGTACATGTAGACCGCAAATCCAACACGCATGCTGTCTACACATGCATGGGCAAATCGTATTTCCAAAAGCGGAAGGCGAGATCGAGATCGCAAATACGCGAGATTATAACATAAAAAAAATATACCGCCGTACCCACCCATCCCCAACTAGCACATTTGCGACATATCATTTTCGGTCTAGCTGCACACCTGATGGTGTTTACAATCATCAGTAGATAATCCATTTTCAAGTGCAAAGTGTGACTGACCTTTAGAACTCGGCAGAAACGAACATACCAAAACCACGCTATGTAGTCGTTCACGTCATCGAATTGACGAATTAGCTTGTGCAGTTTGACATTTGTTTGATTTCTTGATAAAAGCAAGATTTGGCAGCACACGAGAATCATCTCCTAAGTAAGACAATTCTCATATTTTGTCAAAATATGTTTTTGTAAAGAAATACCAATATATTCAGGTTTTCTTTTCACATTTGTCCGATGACTTAATAAAACATGTTTTCGCAACACATAGGAATCGTCTCTTTAGACGAGTCTAATATTTTGTAAAAACAAAATTGTTTTCACATTTGTTTGATTTCTTAGACAATTGACAAATTCAGAAATCAACAACTTAATTTGTGTTTCTCGAGTCTGGTTTCATATGGTGGCGAGGAAATACGATCGATTACACACCGTGAAAATCTTGTTTAAACGTAAATGTCAATTGTCACGTAGGCCATTTCAGTTTACTGCGCGTTACGTCAGCTGTTATTCTAAGTACGTATGGTCGCTCGTTATGGGCATTACTTTCTTTCGTTTATAAGGTGGGTCAGTAATTTTTATTCATTGGTGGTGGGGTTGACATATTATTTTTTTATGGATGGGTGGTCGGGGCTGGCTTTTTTTTATTTTTATTGACGGGGGGTGGGGTTTTTTTTTCTTCCTAAATGATGGGTGGTGGGGTTCGGTATTATTTTAAATTGATGGTTGCTGGGGGTCAACGAAAATTGTTATTGATGGGTGGTGGGGTTTGAAAATAAGAGGGCCATGATGGCCCTAATTCGCTCACCTGACTCCATGAACACCAGAGGAGAATATGACATTGAGTTCATATGTGTTTTAAAAAAATTCTGCTATTGTTAGATGGCGGTCATCTTGGGCTAAGTGATGACTCACATTTTACCAAATCTGAAAATGCTTCACCCAAGGATCTTAACTTACTATGAAGTTTGGCCAGCATCGGCCATGTGGTTCCTGAGAAAAAGACATTCAAAATCTCGAATAAATGGACCTTTTGGCGGTCATCATGGATGACATAATCATCCGATTCCAACAAATATTGCACCAGAGCAATCGCCTCATTGATACCTTCAATTTGATATATAACATGAGCATATTTGGTAAAAAATAAAATTTGACCCCACGAGCCACGCCAATTTTTGACCCGGGGTCACCATTTTAACACCTTTGAAAGAGCATTCTACGTCGATCATTCCTACCAAGTTTCGTCGAAATCAGGCTGGCTGTTCATGAGAAGATTTTGTAAGAATTTGTGCTATTTTTAGATGGCGGCCATCTTGGATTAGCGACGACCTCCGTTTTATCAAATCTGAAAAGGCTTCACCCATGGACCATAACTGTGAAGTTTGGCCACCATGGGCCAAGCGGTTCGTGTGAAGAAGAATTTTGAAATCTCTAATAAAAGAACCTTTTGACCTTTCGGCGGCCATCTTGGATGACAAGACCATCCAATTTCGACAAAAAATGTACCAGAGCGATCGCCTCTTTGATACCTTCGATTTGGTATGGACATGACCATATTCGGTCAAAAATAAAATTTGACCCCAATTTGACCCCACGGGCCATGCCCATTTTTGACCCCAGGGTCACCATTTTAACAACTTTGAAAGAGCATTGTACATCGATCATTCCTACCAAGTTTTGTCGAAATCCGGCTGGCGGTTCACGAGAAGAAGATTTTTTAAGAATTTATGCTATTTTTAGATGGCGGCCATCTTGGATTAGCGACGACCTCCATTTTAACAAATGTGAAAAGGTTTCACCCATGGACCATAACTGTGAAGTTTGGCTACCATGGGCCAAGCGGTTCATGTGAAGAAGAATTTTGAAATCTCTAATAGAAGAACGACCGTTTGACCTTTCGGCGGCCATCTTGGATGACATAACCATCCGATTTCGACAAATAATGCACCAGAGTGATCGCCTCGTTGATACCTTCGATTTGATATATGACATGAACATATTCGGTCAAAAATAAAATTTGACCCCAATTGACCCCACGGGCCACGCCCATCTTTTTGACCCAACGGTTTGGTCACCATTTTAACAACTTTGAAAGAGCTTTTGTACATCGAACAATCCTACCAAGTTTTTGTCGAAATCCGGTTGGCGGTTCTTGAGAAGAAGATTTTTGAAGAATTTGTGCTATTTTTAGACGGCGGCCATCTTGGATTACGTAATGACGTCATTTTAATAATTTTGTAATCCCCCTACCTAAGGACCATGACCATGAAGTTTGGTGACTATAGGCCCAATGGTTACCGAGGAGAAGACGTTTGAAAATGTTCACGGACGACGGACGACGACGGACACATTGCGGTAACAATAACTCACATGAGCTTCGCTCAGGTGAGCTAAAAAAGTGACGCCCCTCCCCCCCATGATTAATTCTGGAATTGCCCTAATCAGAATTTGGGCAATTTTAGAGGCAAATATTGGCAATGTGAGCTGATTAATACCGGTAGCCCTAATTGAAAGAGCAATGTACATCGATCATTCCTACCAAGTTTTGTCGAAATCCGGCTGGCGGTTCTTGAGAAGAAGATTTTTTAAGAATTTGTGCTATTTTTAGAGGGCGGCCATCTTGGATTACGTAATGACGTCATTTTAACAATTTTATAATCCCCCTACCTAAGGACCATGACCATGAAGTTTGGTGACCATAGGCCCAATGGTTACCGAGGAGAAGACGTTTGAAAATGTTCACGGACGACGACGACGACGGACGACGACGGACGACGACGGACACATTGCGGTAACAATAGCTCACATGAGCTTCGCTCAGGTGAGCTAAACATGGAAATACAATAGGGAGCCATCTTATCGGGATCTACATGCAGTGTTTGTATATATGGAGAGATTTGGTGTAAAATGGTCTTGTCGTGTAAGGTTAACTCGTATAACACTAATTTTGCAGGATCTGTACCATTTATGGATAGTTCGAAGTTAACTACCTTTCTAAGTAAGTTAATAGTCCAGGGCTCACACTGGGCTTCGCAAATGGTGACAAATGCGCTAATAAATTGAATGTGGCACAAGAAAACAAAATTTGGCGAAAGTAATGGCGCCTGTAAAAAAATAGCAAAATAGACACAAGTCTGCTTTTTCCAGGACACGGTCTCTGAATGTGTATTGATAGTCCAGACTGGACTCACCGAGCGGTATGATGTCTTGGAACAGTTTCCGTTTCTTCATGTTGGTCCCCTGAAGGCCGAGCCAGTCATTATGCCGGGTGGTGTACAGCCGCAGGGCGAAGTTGCGGTGCACAAAGTAGCCAAACCTGTCGCCTCGCACCTTGTCTTCGTGCTTGCACAGCTCCGAGGCCACGATCTCCTTCTGCTTGATTGCGATACATTTCCATATCGAGTCCAGCGTGCGGCTTCCGTTCTTGTTGCAGGCAATGTCCGCATAGAATCCCTGAAGGCATATTTGTGGCTGTGACTGGAGGAATTAGGCTGTAGATCCAGATATATTATATTTGCAATATTATTTATTGTATGATGATCCATTTTGTGACCAGTGTAGATCCAGATCAGCCTGTGCATCCGCACAGTCTGATCAGGATCTGCACTGTTCACTATTCCATCAATGAAACGCCCGTCATACTTCTGACAAGCAATATACATGTAGATTGCTCAGGCGACAGGAGTGTGCTACTTGATCAGCAGCTACATTGTTCACAAATACTGATAGCCCTATTTATCCAGTCACAGCCACATTTAAATGCCCCAGAACAAATACAAATAGTTCTAACCTATGGCAACCAAAGAGCCAGCAGAAACAACTAGAGGGCCAGCATATTATGTCTGTCAAGGTATTACATAGTCCCAAATAGTGATAAAGTACATGGTACTTAACGATGAAACAATATTAACCCATTCCTTTTGGAATACACCTTTATGGGTATGAAATTTGTTAAATATTTTATATTTATTTTTGTTATTGAAAATATATGTTGTGACCACTTATTTGAACCGTCTCGACGAGCTCGACAAGACGGTTCAAATGGTGGTCACGACATATACTTCTGAAAGCATAGAAGGAAAATATTTAGGATTTTCCGCAAACATAATGGCGTATCCTCGGTATAAAAAGGGTTAAAACAGTATGCTATGGGTTAAAGCACAGCCACCAGCCCTCCGATACTACCTCGACTTTATGCAGAAATGATTCCTTTGCTTTCTCCTTGATGGTGGTGCTTTGGAAGAAAGCATCGATCACATGACTGCCGCACGGGTCACATGACATGGTGACGAGCTCCACCGGTGCCAGGCCCAGCAGGCTGGTTACCAGCGTGTGAGGGTTGCGGAACCTCAGCATGTGCTGCAGCAGCCGGGACCCGTGGAAGTTTATGTGCTTCAGTAACGGTGCATTGCCTTCTCCCTGTAATAATTCAAACTCAATGTGAGACAAGCCATGTGCTTTTGTTCCCAAAAAGATGTGAAAAATCTGATGAACAATAGTGCGGAAGGTTCAATATACGCCCGTCGAGGCAAGGCCAGTCAACAAGGGGAGATAACTCACTGAAAACCCATAGGGTTCTTCATTTTGCCGTAATAAACATGTATACCGAATGTGGTTTATACGATCGGTCCAGTAGAACTTGAGTTATTACGTGGACAAGGACACAAAGTGCGAAAATTAAAAATGGCCACCAGGGGGAGATAAGTCATCGAAAAATTTTGACAATCAATACAGGGCATGAAAATAACAATGTCCTGGACATGCAAATTTTAATGCCGGACCTTTGTATTTTACAGGCAACAAGTCCGCCGGACCTATAATAAAATTGAAATTGTGATCATCATTCAGTGGCGATGCTAAATCAGTTCTGATTATCGTCTTATAAGATAATTTATAGTGACACAGTTGTGTATTTACACATGGTGCGACAAGCCATTCCGCATGAAACTGACACATATTTCTACCGTTTTTCTAGAGATTATCCTATCTGACCTTCCAAAAAATTCCTGGACCTACTGGTAAAAACTACTATTTTCAGGCCCTGCAATAGGCTTCTTCGTCTTGCCATGATAGATATGTTTACCGAATTTGGTTAAGTTCGGTGAAGTAGAACTCGAGTTATTGCGTGGACAAGGATAGTGTGAAAATTAAAAATGGCCACCAAGGAGAGATAAGTCATAGGAAAATGCTTCTTGCCGTGATAAACATGTATACCGAAATTGGTTACGGTCCGTCAAGAAGAACTCAAGTTATTCCGTGGACAAGGATACAGAGTGCGAAAATTAAAAAGGGCCGCCAAGGGGAGATAAATTATCAGAAATTTTTGAAAATCAATAGGCTTCTTCATCTTGCCGTGATAAACATGTATACCATATTTGGTTATGATCAGTCTAAACACTTTGAACTAAAAGGGTTTGGTTTCATAAATTGGTCTTCCTGTTACAGTAATAGCATAGGTGTATTATCAAAGTGAAAGTGAATGGGTTTAACGTGCCAGCAACAGCTAAGGTCATATAGAGACGGGACCACAGTTTTAAAGTCTCATCCGATAGACCAGTGGGATGGAACGATCTCGCGTCTATCATAGTCCATGATAGTATATCATGGAATAAAATTTAAATACAAACTACTGTAATAATCCTAAATAGTTGGACACCATTTGTTTTGGGAAACACCTATAAAATAGTTTCCCAAAACAAATTGTACCCAAATACCTTATCATTGTGATACAACCAGTACAGTCATACAAACCCGAAACATTGGGACACTCTTTGTTGCTGGAATCCAGGGGCCCGTTTCACTACGACTAAAATGTTCGTAAGTGTAAATTTAGGATCGTCTGGACATTTCAATGGATGGATTTACATTTATTGAGCATATGCTGCATATGCAGCCTATGCTCAATAAATGTAAATCCAATGATTGTTTACAAGAAAACATTGTTAATGTGAAATTTACAGACTATCATAATTTTGCACTTAAGAACATTTTAGTCGTACAAAGTTTAGTGAAATGGCCACCAGATAGTTATATGTGTTTCACAGAATAAATTGTATCCAAATATTTAAGGTTATTACGGTCCTTGGAATTTTGTGTAATTAAATTGTGCATTTAGTTGATACAGGTCAGATGCAGGAAAAAAAACACATTTATTATCCGACATATTATCTAAAACCCAGTACCTTAACCCTTTCAACACTACAGACCTCGTGATGTTTGCAAACAGTGTAGATCCAGATTAGCCATCTCATATCAAGCCGTCTCTTAGAATCTGTACTTTTTGCAAGTACTTTTCATATTTTTTATATAAAAAAACACCCACTTTTTTATAAATGGACAGCCATTCCAGTTACTTTGGGTTGAAAGGGTTAAAGGGTCGGCAAATGAACCAACTCCGAAGACTACCTGTTTTCTGTCGTCGCCTCTCCCATCATCGCCCTTATAGAAGACGTCGTAAGTGCTGAACGTTGCCAGGAGGGCTGCCAACTGGCACTGTCGCTCGGCTGGCTCATCACAGTGGAACGCTTTCATCAGCAGCTGACAGTTAAACACATTTAAATATAGAAGGTGGGGAAAAATGTTGTCATCTGCCGTTTTTTATTTAAAAGCAACAAGAAAATGTGCCCCGTCATTTACACGAATGCCCACAGTGGCAGATTGGAGAAACTCCGGAAAACTTAACTAAAAGTGCTAAGTGTCCAAAAGCAAAGTTGTGCAAGTCAAAAGGTCAAGGTCACATCAAGGGTAGCATGAATGTGTAGCTTGCCAAGGGCAGCTCTCATGATCCACTTACATTGGTCACCTGGTCCTGGCAGCTGTTGGTGCGCTGGCAGGCCTCCGTGAGAGAGACAATGACGCCCACATGGCCCACAGCCAGGATATCCTCTACGTGGGCACTCACAGCCTCAAACAACTGCATGAACTGGAATTGAATACCGAAATGACCATAAATATTTGGACACAATTCGTTTGGGGTTTTCAAAAACAAATTGTATCTAAATACATAGTTATTGTGATTAACCAGAACAATCATATTAACCCTAAATATTTGCACACTCAGTTATGCAAAACCACATATTTATATGTGTTTGCCAGAACAGTATCTGAATATTTAGGATTATTACGGTACACAGAAAACCGTGGTGGTAGACAGTGAATGGGTTTAATGTCCCGACAACAGTTAAGGTCATATAGAGAAGGACCACAGTTTAAAATCTCAATGAGTCCTGAACTAATGCGCGTATACGTACGACATCAGTCAGAGCACCACCCAATGAGTCCTAAACTAATGCGCGTATATGTACGATATCATTCAGAGCACCGCCCAATGAGTCCTGAACTAATGCGAGTATACGAACGATATCATTCAGAGCACCGCCCAATGAGTCCTGAACTAATGCGCGTATACGTACGATATCACAGTCGGAGCACAGTCAAATGAGTCCTGAACTAATACGCGTATACGTACAATGTCAGTCAGAGCACCGCCCCAGGAGTCCTGAACTAATGCGCGTATACGTACAATATCACAGTCAGAGCACCGCCCAATGAGTCCTGAACTAATGCGCGTATACATACAATATCAGTCAGAGCACCGCCCAATGAGTCCTGAACTCATGCGCGTACGTACGATATCACAGTCGGAGCACCGCCCAATGAGTCCTGAACTAATGCGCGTATACATACAATATCAGTCAGAGCACCACCCAATGAGTCCTGAACTAATGCGCGTATACTTACGATATCACAGTCAGAGCACCGCCCAATGAGTCCTGAACTAATGCGCATATACATTACAATATCACGGTCAGAGCACCACCCAATGAGTCCTGAACTAATGCACGTATACGTACAATATCACCGTCAGAGCACCGCCCAAGGAGTCCTGAATTAATGCGCGTATATGTACGATATCAGTCAGAGCACCGCCCAATGAGTCCTTAACTAATGCGCGTATCGTACGATATCAGTCGGAGCACCGCCCAATGAGTCCTGAACTAATCTACGTATACTTACGATATCACAGTCAGAGCCTGTCCAATGAGTCCTGAACTAATGCTCGTATATGTAAGATATCACAGTCAGAGCACCGCCCAATGAGTCCTGAACTAATGCGCGTATATGTACAATATCACAGTCAGAGCACCGCCCAATGAGTCCTGAACTAATGCGCGTATATGTACAATATCAGTCAGAGCACCGCCCAATGAGTCCTGAACTAATGCGCGTATACGTACGATATCACAGTCGGAGCACAGCCAAATGAGTCCTGAACTAATGCGCGTATACGTACAATGTCACAGTCAGAGCACCGCCCCATGAGTCCTGAACTAATGCGCGTATACGTACAATATCACAGTCAGAGCACCACCCAATGAGTCCTGAACTAATGCGCGTATACATACAATATCAGTCAGAGCACCGCCCAATGAGTCCTGAACTAATGCGCGTATACTTACGATATCACAGTCAGAGCACCGCCCAATGAGTCCTGAACTAATGCGCATATACATACAATATCACGGTCAGAGCACCGCCCAATGAGTCCTGAACTAATGCGCATATACTTACGATATCACGGTCGGAGCACCGCCCAATGAGTCCTGAACTAATGTGCGTATATGTATGATATCACGGTCGGAGCATCGCCCAATGAGTCCTGAACTAATGCGCGTATACGTACGACATCAGTCAGAGCACCACCCAATGAGTCCTAAACTAATGCGCGTATATGTACGATATCATTCAGAGCACCGCCCAATGAGTCCTGAACTAATGCGAGTATACGAACGATATCATTCAGAGCACCGCCCAATGAGTCCTGAACTAATGCGCGTATACGTACGATATCACAGTCAGAGCACCGCCCAATGAGTCCTGAACTAATGCGCGTATACGTACGATATCAGTCAGAGCACCGCCCAATGAATCCTGTACTAATGTACATATACTTACGATATCACAGTCAGAGCCTGCCCAATGAGTCCTGAACTAATGCGCGTATATGTACGATATCACAGTCAGAGCACCGCCCAATGAGTCCTGAACTAATGTGCGTATACGTACAATGTCAGTCAGAGCACCGCCCCATGGGTCCTGAACTAATGCGTGTATACGTACAATATCACAGTCAGATCACCGCCCAATGAGTCCTGAACTAATGCGCGTATACATACAATATCAGTCAGAGCACCGCCCTTTGAGTCCTGAACTAATTCACGTATACTTACGATATCACAGTCAGAGCACCGCCCAATGAGTCCTGAACTAATGTGCGTATACTTACGATATCACGGTCGGAGCACCGCCCAATGAGTCCTGAACTGATGCGCGTATACATACAATATCACGGTCAGAGCACAGCCGAATGAGTCCTGTACTAATGCGCGTATACGTACAATATCACAGTCAGAGCACCGCCCAAGGAATCCTGAACTAATGCGCGTATATGTACGATATCAGTCAGAGCACCGCCCAATGAGTCCTGTACTAATGCGCGTATACATACAATATCACATTCAGAGCACCGCCCAAGGAGTCCTGAACTAATGCGCGTATATGTACGATATCAGTCAGAGCACTGCCCAATGAGTCCTTAACTAATGCACGTATACATACGATACCAGTCAGCGCACCGCACAATGAGTCCTGAACTAATGTACATATACTTACGATATCACAGTCAGAGCCTGCCCAATGAGTCCTGAACTAATGCGCGTATATGTACGATATCACAGTCAGAGCACCGCCCAATGAGTCCTGAACTAATGCGCGTATATGTACAATATCACAGTCAGAGCACCGCCCAATGAGTCCTGAACTAATGCGCGTATATGTACGATATCACGGTCGGAGCACCGCCCAATGAGTCCGGCACTAATGCGAGTATACGAACGATATCAGTCAGAGCCCGCCCAATGAGTCCTGTACTAATGCGCGTATACGTACAATATCACAGTCAGAGCACCGCCCAATGAGTATTTAACTAATGCGCGTATACGTACGATATCAGTGAGAACACCGCCCAATGAGTCCTGAACTAATGTACGTATACTTACGATATCACAGTCACAGCCTGCCTAATGAGTCCTGAACTAATGTGTGTATATGTACAATATCACAGTCAGAGCAACGCCCAATGAGTCCTGAACTAATTCAAGTATACTTACGATATCACAGTCAGAGCACCGCCCAAGAAGTCCTGAACTAATGTGCGTATACTTACAATATCACGGTCGGAGCACCGCCCAATGAGTCCTGAACTAATGCGCGTATACATACAATATCACGGTCAGAGCACCGCCGAATTCACAGTCAGAGCACCGCCCAAGGAGTCTTGAACTAATGCGCGTATATGTACGATATCAGTCAGAGCACCACCCAAGGAGTCCTTCACTAATGCGCGTATATGTACGATATCAGTCAGAGCACCGCCCAATGAGTCCTGAACTAACGTACGTATACTTACGATATCACAGTCAGAGCCTGCCCAATGAATCCTGAACTAATGCTCGTATATGTACGATATCACAGTCAGAGCACCGCCCAATGAGTCCTGAACTAATGCGCGTATATGTACAATATCACAGTCAGAGCACCGCCCAATGAGTCCTGAACTAATGCGCGTATACGTACAATATCACAGTCGGAGCACAGCCAAACGAGTCCTGAACTAATGCGCGTATACGTACAATGTCACAGTCAGAGCACCGCCCCATGAGTCCTGAACTAATGCGCGTATACGTACAATATCACAGTCAGAGCACCATCCAATGAGTCCTGAACTAATGCGCGTATACATACAATATCAGTCAGAGCACCGCCCAATGAGTCCTCAATTAATGCGCGTATACGTACGATATCACAGTCGGAGCACCGCCCAATGAGTCCTGAACTAATGCGCGTATACATACAATATCAGTCAGAGCACCGCCCAATGAGTCCTGAACTAATCGCGTATACTTACGATATCACACATGTCATAGCACACCCACTCGCCCAAGATTTCCAGAACTACTGCGCATATACATACAATATCACGGTCTGAGCACCGCCCACGTTCGTCCTGAACTAATGCGCGTATACATACGATATTCACGGTCGGGAAGCACCGCCCAATGAGTCCTGAACTAATGCGCGTATATACGTACAAATATGACGGTCGAGCACCCCGCCCAACGAGTCCCTGAACTAAATGCGCGTATACGTACGATATCACAGTCAGTAGCTACCCGCCCCACTGAGATCCTGAACTAATGTGTGTATATGTACGATATCAGTCAGAGCACCGCCCCATGAGTCCTGAACTAATGTGTGTATATGTACGATATCAGTCAGAGCACCGCCCCATGAATCCTGGAAACTAATGCGTGTATACGTACGATATAACACAGTCGACGCAGCACACCCAAATGATCCGTCCTGAACTAATGCGAGTATACGTACGATATCACAGTCAGAGCACCGCCCAATGAGTCCTGAACTAATGCGCGTATACGTACAATATGACAGTCAGAGCACCGCCCCATGAGTCCTGAACTAATGCGCGTATATGTACATATCAGTCTAGAGCACCGCCCATTAGTCTGAAAACTAAATCGCGTGTAATACGTACGATATCACAGTCAGAGCACCGCCCAATGAGTCCTGAACTAATGCGCGTATACGTACGATATCACGGTCGGAGCACCGCCCAATGAGTCCTGAACTGATGCGCGTATATGTACGATATCACAGTCAGAGCACCGCCCCAGGAGTCCTGAACTAATGCGCGTATACGTACAATATCGCGGTCGGAGCACCGCCCCATGAATCCTGAACTAATGCCTGTATACGTACGATATCACAGTCAGAGCACCACCCCATGAACTAATGCGCGTATATGTACGATATCAGTCAGAAGACCGCCCAATGAGTCCTGAACTAATGCGCATATACGTACAATATCACAGTCACAGCACCGTCCAATGAGTCGTGAACTAATGTGCGTATAGTTACGATATCAGTCAGAGCACCGCCCAATGAATCCTGAACTAAAACGTGTATACTTACGATATCACGGTCGGAGCACCGCCCCATGAGTCCTGAACTAATGCGCGTATACGTACGATATCGCGGTCGGAGCGCACCGCCCAATGAGTCCTGAACTAATGCACGTATATGTACAATATCACAGTCAGAGCACCGCCCCACGAGTCCTGAACTAATGCCAATATACGTACCCAATAATCCACTAAAAGTCAGAGGCACACCGCCCCATGAGTCCTGAACTAATGCGCGTGTATGACGTGAGAATAATCAGTCTGAGCACCGCCCCACGAGTCCTGAGACGTAACTAGCGCGTAATAACGTACATATCAGTCAGATGCCAACGCATGAGTCTGACCTAATAATGCGCGTATAGTACGATACAGTCTGAGCAACCGCCCCATGAGTCCTGAACTAATGCGCATATGTCGATACACAGTAGGACCGCCCCATGAGTCCTGAACTAATGTGTGTATATGTACGATATCAGTCAGAGCACCGCCCAAGGAGTCCTGAACTAATGCGCGTATATGTACGATATCACAGTCAGAGCACCGCCCCATGAGTCCTGAACTAATGCGCGTATACGTACGATATCAGTCAGAGCACCGCCCCATGAGTCCTGAACTAATGCGCGTATACGTACAATATCACAGTCAGAGCACCGCCCAATGAGTCCTGAACTAATGCGCGTATACGTACGATATCACAGTCAGAGCACCGCCCCACGAGTCCTGAACTAATGTGTGTATATGTACGATATCAGTCAGAGCACCGCCCCATGAGTCCTGAACTAATGTGTGTATATGTACGATATCAGTCAGAGCACCGCCCCATGAGTCTGGAACTAATGCGTGTATACGTACGATATCACAGTCAGAGCACCACCCAATGAGTCCTGAACTAATGCGAGTATACGTACGATATCACAGTCAGAGCACCGCCCAATGAGTCCTGAACTAATGCGCGTATACGTACAATATGACAGTCAGAGCACCGCCCAATGAGTCCTGAACTAATGCGCGTATATGTACAATATCAGTCAGAGCACCGCCCCATGAGTCTGGAACTAATGCGTGTATACGACGATTACATCAGCACAATGATTCCTGAAAACTAATGCGTATCGTACGATATCAGGTCGGAGCACCGCCCAATGAGTCCTGAACTTGAGCGATAGTACGATATCACAGTAGAGCACCGCCCCAGGAGTCGAACTAATGTACGTAATATCGCGTCGGAGCACCGCCCCATGAATCCTGAACTAATGCTGTAGTACGTATCACAGTAGAGCACCACCCCATGAACTATGCGCGTATATGACGTATCAGTCAGAAAGACCGCCCAATGAGTCCTGAACTAATGCGCATATACGTACAATATCACAGTCACAGCACCGTCCAATGAGTCGTGAACTAATGTGCGTATAGTTACGATATCAGTCAGAGCACCGCCCAATGAATCCTGAACTAAAACGTGTATACTTACGATATCACGGTCGGAGCACCGCCCCATGAGTCCTGAACTAATGCGTACGTACGATATCGCGTGAGCGCACCCGCCCAATGAGTCCTAACTAATGCAGTATGTCAATATCAGTCAGAGCACCGCCCCACGAGTCCTGAACTAATGCGCGTATACGTACAATATCACAGTCAGAGCACCGCCCAATGAATCCTGAACTAAAACGTGTATACTTACGATATCACGGTCGGAGCACCGCCCCATGAGTCCTGAACTAATGCGCGTATACGTACGATATCGCGGTCGGAGCGCACCGCCCAATGAGTCCTGAACTAATGCACGTATATGTACAATATCACAGTCAGAGCACCGCCCCACGAGTCCTGAACTAATGCGCGTATACGTACAAGATCACAGTCAGAGCACCACCCAATGAGTCCTGAACTAATGCGCGTATACGTACGATATCAGTCTGAGCACCGCCCCATGAGTCCTGAACTAATGCGCGTATACGTACAATATCACAGTCAGAGCACCGCCCAATGAGTCCTGAACTAATGCGCGTATATGTACGATATCAGTCTGAGCACCGCCCCATGAGTCCTGAACTAATGCGCATATATGTACGATATCACAGTCAGAGCACCGCCCCATGAGTCCTGAACTAATGTGTGTATATGTACGATATCAGTCAGAGCACCGCCCAAGGAGTCCTGAACTAATGCGCGTATATGTACGATATCACAGTCAGAGCACCGCCCCATGAGTCCTGAACTAATGCGCGTATACGTACGATATCAGTCAGAGCACCGCCCCATGAGTCCTGAACTAATGCGCGTATACGTACAATATCACAGTCAGAGCACCGCCCAATGAGTCCTGAACTAATGCGCGTATACGTACGATATCACAGTCAGAGCACCGCCTCCCCAGAGTCCTGAACTAATGTGTGTATGTACGATATCGTCAGAGCACCGCATGAGTCTGAATAATGTGTGTATATGTACTCAGGTCGAGCACCGCCCATGGAGCTGGAACTAATGCGTGTATACGTACGATATCACAGTCAGAGCACCAACTGAGTCTTGAACTAATGCGAGTATACGTACGATCACAGTCAGAGCAGCCCAAATGAGCTGAACTAATCGTATAGTACAATATGACAGTCAGCACCGCCCAATGAGTCCTGAATAATGCGCGTGATGTACTAATCAGTCAGAGCACCGCCCCATGAGTCTGGAACTAATCGTGTAATAGTACGATATCAGTCAGAGCACCGCAGAGTCCTGAACTAATGGCGTATACGTACGATATCAGTCAGCACCGCCCCATGAAGTCCTGAATAATGCGCGTATACGTACAATATCACAGTCAGAGCACCGCCCAAGAGTCCTGAATAATGGCGATACGTACAATGAATCTGAACTACGTAGAGCACCGCCCCATATCCTGAACTAATGTGTATAGAATATCACAGAGCAAGATATGAACATGCGCGTATGTACGTATCAGTCAGGCACCGCCCAATGAGTCCTGAACTAATGCGTTACGTACGATATCCAGTCAAAGCACCGCCCAATGAGTCTGAACTATGGCGTATACGTACAATATCAGGTCAGCCGCACCGCCCAACTGAGTCCTGAACTAACGTGTTATATACGATCACGTCGGGCACCGCCCCCAATAGTCCTGAATAATGCGCGAATATACGATATCAGTAGGCACCGCCCCATGAGTACTAATGCGCGTATACGTACATCACAGTCAGAGCACCGCCCAATGAAGTCTGAATAATGCGACGTCTACGTACAATATCACAGTCAAGAGCCCACAATGATCCTGAACTAATGGTCGTATAACTTTACGCATATCAGTCGTGCACCGCTCCCCATGAGTCCTGAACTAATGCGCGTATACGTACGATATCGCGGTCGGAGCGCACCGCCCAATGAGTCCTGAACTAATGCACGTATATGTACAATATCACAGTCAGGCACCGCCCCACGATAGAACTAGCTATACCGTAATATCACAGTCAGAGCACCACCCAATGAGTCCTGAACTAATGCGCGTATACGTACGATATCAGTCTGAGCACCGCCCCATGAGTCCTGAACTAATGCGCGTATACGTACAATATCACAGTCAGAGCACCACCCAATGAGTCCTGAACTAATGCGCGTATATGTACGATATCAGTCTGAGCACCGCCCCATGAGTCCTGAACTAATGCGCATATATGTACGATATCACAGTCAGTAGCACCGTCAGTGCACCAAGAGTCCTGAAACTATGTGTGTATAGTACGATATCAGTCAGTAGCACGCACCCAGTCCTACTGAATATGCGCGTATATGTACGATATCATCAGTCAGAGCACCGCCCCATGAGGTCCTGAACTAATGCGTTTCGAATAATCTAGTCGATATCAGTCAGATGCACCAGAGCACCGCCATGAGTCCTGAACTAATGCGCGTATACGTACAATATCTCAGTCAGAGCACCGCCCAATGAGTCCTGAACTAATGATGCGTATACGTACGATATCACAGTCAAGATGCCACACCGCCCCACGAGTCCTGAACTAATGTGTGTATATGAATACGATATCAGTCACAGACCGCACCGCCCCATGAGTCCATGAACTAATGTGTGTATATGTACGATATCAGTCGAGCACGCTCCTGAGTCTGGAACTAATGCGTGTATAGTCGATAGTCACAGTCAGAGCATCACACCGCCCCATGAGTCCTGAACTAATGCGAGTATACGTACGATATCACAGTAACAGAGCACCGCCCAATGAGTCCTGAACTAATGACGCGTTATAGTACCAATATGACGTCAGAGGCACCGCCCAATGACGTACCTGAAACTACCCCTGAGAACTGTATATGTACAATATCAGTCAGAGCACCGCCCCATGAGTCCTGAACTAACTGCGTGTATACGTACGATATCACAGTCAGAGCACCGCTAACTGAGTCCCTGAACTACTGCGCGTATACGTACGATATCAGTCAGCGCACCGCCCATGAGTCCTGACTATGCTGCGTATGACTGTACATATCACAGTCAGAGCACCGCATGTAAGACGAATGTCCTGAACAATATGCGCGTATACGTACGAATATCAGTCATGAGCACGCATGAGTCCTGAACTAAGTTGTGTATATGTCCGATATCAAGTCAGTAGCACCGCCCCATGAGTCCTGTACAAATAGTGCCCCTGTATATGTACGATATCAGTCATGAGCATCCGCCCAAGGATAACTTGTGATACCTAATGCGCGTATATGTACCGATATCACAGTCAGTAGCACCGCCCAATGAGTCCTGAACTAATCGCGTAATACGTACGATATCAGTCAGAAGCGCACGCATGAGCCGCTGAACTAAAATGCGCGGTATACGTACAATAGACAGTCAGCCCAGACACAAGCCCCACGAGTCCATGAACTAATGCGCGTAATTTGTCAATATCAGTCAGAGCACCGCCCCATGAGTCTGAACTAATGCGTGTATACAGTACCGATATCACAGTCAGAGCACCGCCCAATAAGTCCTGAACTAATGCGCGTATACGTACGATATCAGTCAGAGCACCGCCCCATGAGTCCTGAACTAATGCGCGTATACGTACAATATCACAGTCAGAGCACCGCCCAATGAGTCCTGAACTAATGCGCGTATACGTACGATATCACAGTCAGAGCACCGCCCCATGAGTCCTGAACTAATGTGTGTATATGTACGATATCAGTCAGAGCACCGCCCCATGAGTCCTGAACTAATGTGTGTATATGTATGATATCAGTCAGAGCACCGCCCAAGGAGTCCTGAACTAATGCGCGTATATGTACGATATCACAGTCAGAGCACCGCCCAATGAGTCCTGAACTAATGCGAGTATACGTACGATATCACAGTCAGAGCACCGCCCAATGAGTCCTGAACTAATGCGCGTATACGTACAATATGACAGTCAGAGCACCGCCCCACGAGTCCTGAACTAATGCGCGTATATGTACAATATCAGTCAGAGCACCGCCCCATGAGTCTGGAACTATGCGTAATGTAGTATACGTACGATACCTCACAGTCAGAGCATCCGCCCATCCCCAATGAGTCCTGAACTGATAATGCGCGTATACTTACGATATCACGGTCAGAGACCGACCCAATGTGAGTGCCTGAACTGATGCGCGTATACTTACGATATCGAGGTCGGAGCACCGCCCAATGAGGCGCTGCAGGACGAAATTGGCAGCGGGGTGGAGAGCGAACGGAAGCAGGCGGCCCTGGAAGAGGGCGCAGTACAGCTCCCCGTACACGGCCTCCGACGCCAGGCTCACTATCAACTCGATCAGGTACGACCCGATACAGTCCGCAACCACCGGCGGCAACCTGGTAGGGTAAACAGTCAAATGTCAAAGTCAACAGTTACATCATAGTAATCGCAGAACAGGACTGCCAGAAAATATACATTAATCAGCTTTGGGTGGGGCATCCCTTTAAATTAAATCATACTTTTTAAAATTAAGAGCAACCATGGAAGTAAAACAGTGAAGTATAAAGAAGGAAAAACAAGAAGGACCCAAGATACTACATGTTTATATAGACCTAGTCTATATCCGGTCTGATAAACTGTATGAACTGTATGTATTGCAAGTGACGTTTTACTTGTGTCATGGACTGTGGCCATAGTGTCACAGTCCATCTCACAAACAACTCCGTGCACAGGCTTTATTTAAACACAGCTGGAAGACTCGGACCTGTGACATAAACACCTGGTTTCATACTGTATGTATATACAAGTTAAGTTAGCTTATATTCACTGGTGCAAATTGGTTTTCCATACCCAGACATATCAGTCCATCCGAGAGGCCATTATAAAATGGGCAACTTCTTACGTCCAATATGGGCTATAATTCCGCGTAGTTCCCCTGTGCACAGAATGGTGAGATGTGGGGTTAGGTTATTTAAGAAATCATACATTGAACATCCTTACAACAGCCACCTCTATACAATGTTCAGCCAGTCTTCTGTCTCTCCATGGGTGGCTGTTGTAGAGAGGTTGCGCTGTATTACATGAAACCAAGAGATACAAACCCTGGCGAATCTGTCCCTGTCGCACCTTCCACGATTCTCGACCTTTTGATGACCTTGTGGATATATTTCTGGCAAAGGTCACGCTCAGCTTTATTCAATACCAACAGCAGTGTCTGGATCACTGGGCTGCCACTGCTGTCGGTCAATGACACTGGAATGCACACGACAGAGTGTATTGTAATATTGCGCACAGTATATGTGGCTGTGACTGGAGAAATGGGGCTTAAGGGCTTTGTGACCAGTAGCTCCTGATCAAGTAGCACACGCCGGTAGCCTGAAAAATATCTATATTGCTAGTTAGAAGCATGGCGGGTGTTTCATTGATGGAATGGTGAAAAGTGCAGATCCTGATCAGACTGATCTGGATCTACACTGGTCGCCAAACCCATAAGCCCCATTTCTCCAGTCACAGCCACATATGAGACAAGCCATGTGATTTTGTAAATAGGTCAGATTTTGAGGATAAATCAGCAAATGGACCTACCAAAATATGAGGTGTTGATCTTTGTGAAAGGACAAGGGGCAATAAGGCCAAAAATCGGCCCACACCCAAATTGGAAAATAACAGTGTAGTCGTGCACGTCAATGTGTCAGGAAGCTATGTTGAAAATTTGGATTTGATATCTTTACAACTTTCCGGACAATATCGTTTTTAATGATACAACCCAATGGCACATTTTGAAGGGCTGCAACGTCAAGTTGACGTTAAAACATGCGAGATGACGGTACATTACGGGAAGCGGGGGATTTTGTGATTGAAATAAAATTGGCATTCTATGAGATAAACATCATGAAGCTCACAGAAAATAATTCATTGTCATGATTTAAGACCATATAAATGTATGGGCCTAAACATCTTTTCAAATTCAAGATGGGTGACCTTTTCAAAATGGTCGCAATTTTTATCAATTTTAAATGACTATATACTAGCATGGCTTATGAAAACGTAGATTTCAAGAAAAGGTAAAATTCAAGATGCGGCATTATATTTATTACATATTGTCACTATAATACATACATACAAATATTTGTTTAAGTTAATATTTGAAATGATTTCATGTTGCCATGACAACCGAAAAGTAATAATATTTTGACGGAACTGTAAATTAATTATTTTGTATTGTATTTTGTGCTACATTTCTTTTTTGAAATCATCCACTGCATATTTGGTAAAAAGTATGTGCGATGACAATTATATCCTTATTTGAATGCGGTAAATAATATTACATTACATGGCCGCTAATACATATACTTCATTCAGGTGCATGCATAGTTGTGCCTAAAATAATGCCACTGCCCCCCCCCCCCCCACAATCAACTTAGACCCTCAAAATGGTGTTTCCCCAAGTCTAACATCGCGAGAATGTTAATATTGGTCTTGCTTGCAGCATACATGCCAGCAAAAATAAATATAATAGTGCCACAAGGTCACAAAATACACAACAGCGATAAATTAGCTGCTCTTTTTCCGACCCAATAAAGTTTAAATTACATTTTGAAAATCGGATTTGTTAAAACAGGATGTTTGGCTAATTATTACCGGTAAAATGGAAAAAAATGGTCTTCCTGATTTCCTGCCAAATATTTTTGGAATTTTCTTAAAAACATTGTCCAACATCCAATTATACCAATCTACTCTTTCTACAGAAACATTAAATATGAAATAAATTGTGTTTTAATTTAAGGTATGACTTCATAGAACACCATCCTGTTTCGAAGAGAAAAACTTCGTAAATGTGATTGAATATTTGTATAAAGTGTATCTGACCCTGCTCCTCTTAGTGTATAATAAACTGCGCATGGAGTTGCCTTTATTTTAAACCCTTTCATTCAACCCAAAAGACCATCAAGCAAACATTTGCAAACAAGCCGTCTCATCAGGATCTGTAGTGTTTGTCAGTAGTTTTCAGATATTAAAAATACCCCTAATCCGATGAATGTAACAGTCCAAAAATGAGCATGGAACTTAAAATGTCAGATGTTTAGGGGTGAAAGGGTTAATCATGGCTTTACCGCGCCAATTTATAATACTGGGGAAAACACCAAATCAAATATCTAACCATTGAAATTGTCCAACTTGAATATACTTCTGGCAAGCTTTCTCAGTTTCTTCCCAAATATTGGTGGTATACTGTACTTGTCAAATATCTGCTCACGCGTCTTCTCATCTGGCAAGGAGAAAATCAGGATTATGTACTCATTTGAGACAGGGACACACGTACATGTATTGTCTTTGTGACCATTGGAAATGATTCTGAAGAGCTGTCAAACCATGTTTTTATTGAGAAATAAGGAAAGATATTAAAAGCAACAGCAGACGACAATTGTTGTGTGTAGCGGTCTAAGGGTTAACACATCTGGTCACTATTCAGTCTTAGACCCTTAGACCGCTACACACAACAATGTGGGAAATCATGTGACCAAAATCCATTTCAACATGATGGACCGACCTCATTACATTTCTGTTTAAACACGTACAATAGTTTCCACTAATATAAAAGAAACTTTGGAAATCCACGTAAATGGAATTTCATTTTTGTTACAAGACATAGTACAATGGTGTCGGCTAATTCTACGCACCAAACCAATTTAAATGTCACTACCATGCCCATATTCAAAAGTGAATGTGTTTAATGTCCCACCAACAGCTAGGGTCATATAGAGACGGGACCACAGTTTAAAGTCTCATCCGACTGACCAGTGGGATGGAAATACTATGAAAGTATTTTTGATGCCTAAGGCGAGGTTTGAACCCACAACTTCCCGATTGGAAGTCAGGTGTTCTAACCCCTAGACCACAATCCATCCCTATCTGAATGTGATAAACTTGTGACATAGTGTATTGTTTAATCAGCTGGTTTATTCCAAAATCAACATAATTTATTTTGACGCACACCTAGGCAAAATTTTATGGGAATTGCGTATCAGCATTAGCAGTAATATCAGCACATCACAGGAAATGGGAAAAATCACATGGCAATATATAGTACCGGTGTCACAGGAAATTCTCCCCCCCCATGGAAAGGGTCAGGCCTGGAAATATTCCCCCTCCCCCCCCCCAGGGGAAGAATTTCCTAGGAAATTCCCCCCCCCCCCCCCGGGGGTAAGTATATTTCCGGCTAGACTAGACCTAAGGAAATTCTTCTCCCCCCCCCCCCCCCCACCCAAAAGTTTGTGTTTGAATGCTACAAAGCAGAATTAATTCCCACCAAACATGTGCACATAGGCACAATGTATGTCATTGGGTAGTATAAGAAAGGGGAACATAAAAAATCAACTCCCTCACATCCATCCCCAATCTACCATATGCATCGTGTAAGTCCCTTGATAGACAAGAATATCACAAGATTGGGGGAAGATTTCTGATCAAGTGAAAATGTTTGAGTAGAACAGTTAGCATGTGACGCATATTGCCCCCCCCCTGCCCCCCCCCCCCCCCCCCCCCACCAACCTCTACCATATGCATAGCGGATGTGAATGTCTCTTTGTAGACAAGAATACCCCCCCCCTCCCTCATGATGAAATAATGTATGTTGGTTTAGAACAGATAGCATTTGGCATGTACTGAGGGAGGGTGGGGGCAGATTTTCCTAGGAAATACCCCCCCCCCCAACCATCTACCATATGCATAGCAGATGTGAATGTCTCTTTGTAGACAAGAATAACGAATAACCCACGATTGGGGGAGTATTTCCTAGGAAATATCCCCCCCCAACCATCTACCATATGCATAACGGATGTGAATGTCTCTTTGTAGACAAGAATAACCCACGATTGGGGGAGTATTTGTGATGAAAATAATGTATGTTGGTGTAGAACAGATAGCATTTGGCATGTATTGAGGGAGGGGTGGGGGGAGATTTTCCTAGGAAATATCCCCCCCAACCATCTACCATGCAAAGGGACGTCCACATTCACATCCACTTTGCATATGGTAGATGGTGGGGGTGGGGGGGAATATTTCCTAGGAAAATCCCCCCCCCCCCCCACCACCAATACATACCACATGCTATCTGTTCTACACCAACATACATGTACATTATTTCATTTCATCAGAAATACTCCCCCAATTGTGGGCTGTTCTTGTCTACAAAGAGACGTCCATATCCACTATGCATATGGTAGATGGGGGCGGGGGAATATTTCCTAGGAAAATCCCCCCCCCCACCAATACATGCCACATGCTTGCTGTTCTACACAGATATACTGTTTTTATTTTCTAGACCCACCCCCACGATGTGCTATACATTTATACCAATCATATGCAGCTATGGTACAGATTTAACCTAGAGAACTCTCTACCAGCCAACATACATAATAGTTATGGTACGGTAATGGGGAATTATTGCATATACCGGTAAATAGAATCTCTACCGCCCCACCACCACTATATTGTCTATGTATAGATATTATACTAAATTTGATAGCTCTTTTATAGAAAATGCTGCCTCGCCTATTCACATCCTTCTCCACAAGCAGACATACATTATGACTATGTTAGTTGGGTATACATGTAGGGATATTACGTCCCCTGTTACCAACAGACTGGTTCTAGCATGTGCATTTTGTATGCTCCTGAGCACAATATCAACAATGTATATGAAAATACGGTAAAAGTTTTGTGGACAGGTTTTGTCTTGAAGGTGGTGATGGGGGGGGGGGGGAAGTCAGGGGGGGGGGGGGGGGGGGGGGGGGGGGGGGGGGGGGGGGGGGGGAGGGGAGAGTAGTGGAGAGATTTCCTGTTTCACCGGTACTAGTATATTAAAATATTTTTATACAATGAGAGACTGTATAGATCCCAGGGCTCCAGATAAGGAATTAGTAATTGAGTATTGTTACTCCATCATTTCTGAAGCAATTGGGTATTTCAACATTTTAATTGGGTAAAATAAAATCCATCTACTGTTTACACATCAACAGACAGCAATTATTGACTAGTTTGCTTCGAAATGAAAACATGTCTTGGCATTTCATTATAATTGTCTCCTTGGAGACAATTCTAATGAAATACCAATATGTGTTTTCATGGATAATATGCTATATTTGTGGCCTGTTTATTTGTTTTCTGCAGCATGATAAAGGTACCACAATGTTTTTATTGCTTTTTGATACTCGCTACTTCAGATTTCAATAGGGTTTCTGGAAATTTTAATTGGGTATTTAAGCAAATACGCAGCTTATCTATAGGTCTGGATCCATCATTTTTTCCTGTCACCTGTGGTTTCCATGTACATTATTTACCTTTTGGCTTAGTCCTGACAGCGCGACTTTTGACGACTCGTTCACTGACAGATATCCCCCCTAACACCTGGAAGATGGCACGTACTACATGTGATGCGTACACGTGGCTGAACTGCTCCTGTAGGTTGTCCAGTACGTAATCGGCCAGCTCCAGCAGTATCTGTGTGAGCCTGTGCTGGCTGCTCACCTTCGCCCCCTCTGTACCAGAGTCGTAGTGGGCGACGTCGGCCCCGATGAGCCGTGGCAGCTGTGAAATGGCGGCCTGCAGAACATGGCTGGCACACGTGTCAGTACAGAAGATGGGCCAGTGTGGGGAGACGGCCGTGAGGATTGTGACGAGGTTGTCGGCGGTGACGGCGGCCAGCAGCGTCTCCACGGTGTGGCTTGTGGCCGGACACGTACACACCGCCCTCACCTCCTCCACTAGCTGGCCGCACACATTCGTCACAAACAAATCTGAAAGGATTCAAGGATGCAGACCTCAAACAACGGATTTAACCCTTAGAATGTGGGAAACAAAATTGTTGTCTGTTGTTGTCTCCTCCACCAGCTACCCGCCTTATTAGGTAAGTTTATGATAATATTTTTGTCTTATATTGTAGAATTGACTCTTAATAACAATATAGCGAAGTATGAACTTCAACGAATTTAACCCTTAGAATGTGGGAAACAGAAATTGCTGTCTGCTGTTGTTTCATATTTTGCCTTTTTATATGAATTATGACAAGAAAAACATGGTTTGGCAGCACTTTAGAATCATTTCCATTGGAAATGATTCTAAAGTGTTGTCAAACCATGTATTTGTTGATAAATAATGCAAAAAAGCTTTAACTCATACACATACTATCGATTATATGAAAATATGGATGACAAAGACATGGATGGGGCGTAGTATGACAATATGGATCATGATAAACACCCATGTGAAGTTTCGAGTGAACTGGTGAAGCGGTTTCAGAAATATTGTGTTCTTAAAAAGAATGCCGCCACAGAAGCGGTGTTGTGCCTGCCTGCATGTGCTAAAGTAAGCATCACATAAACCATCAGAGAAGTGCATGCTTAAAGGTACGTTACAATATATGACTTATTTTCTTCAAAACGCGCTAAAAACAACGACGGCGACCCTAATAACAGATTTCCGGTTCCTTTGTATTTTTCGTGATATTGAGATTTCTCATATCTCACCTTATCCGACACCTATACAGAGTCATGCAATGAATTGGTCATCGCTTATCTCTCCTGTTACTGTGACCTACTGGCGCGAGGTGGCGCTGTAAAAATAACCGCTATGATGTAGCAGTAGAACAGCTTACCTGATTGGTGGATGAAGGTTTCTTATATAATATCGTTTGGATTTACGGACATCATGTATTTGTTGCATAATTTCTTCGTTTTTGTCGTTTAATACGTTAATCGCTATTTTTTCATTCGCCTAGTTATACTTGGATTATTTATACGTTGGTTGCAATCGTTGACGGTTGTAATTCACGGTCAAACAGACAGCAGAGCCAGAATCAGAAAAAATGTGAAATTAATTAAATGTTATATTTCTATATTTCTTTTTACAAAATGATAATCTCCGACATTTCATAAATTGATTCTGCAATGCAGAATGTTACTTCAGCATAATTGTGCTTTGACAATTTTGAGTTGGAATAATCAGTGACACGCGTGTGTAGCTATGTTCAAACGTATGCCGCTGGAGGTCATTAATAGCAAACTACTTATCTGATGATTTGACAGCAGGCAAATAGGGAAGTGGATCTTGGGACAGGTGTATTCTGAATTCAATGAAGCCACACCTATTCTATGCTGATTGGTTGTATCCATTTTGTTTATCTGTCCTAGTCAGTGACAGACGTGTGAAGCTACATTCAAACGGATGTTAACAATAATGCGGCAGGTGTATATTGAATCTGCGAGGACACACCTATGCCAAGCTGCTTGGTTGAGTCCAATTTGACAGACATGGTAGAATAGATACACTGTGCACATCACGGTGCTTTCTACAGTTCCGAAAATCCAATCTTGATTTGTTTGTTTTTATACATGGATGAATGTTATATTGCAGGAATAAAATTGTGTAACTTGAATGTCCGTGTAGGTTATAATCAAATATAACACTCCTGTAGTCTAAATACGATCTAGATTGCATGTTAGTGTGTTGTATTGAAGGAATGCCGAAAAGTGCAGATCCTGTTCAGACTGTGCGTATGTACAGGCTGAACTGGATCTACACTGGTCGCAAACGCCCTATAAGCCCTGTGTTGTGTTTGGCTTATTGCACCTTCTCAGTCGCAGTGTACAGCGGATGTTGACACAATCTTCAAACAACACCCCACTCCCCCCCCCCCCCCTCGTGACAATTAGAACGTCTAATTTTCCCACTGCTGTCACCCCGGGCTTTCCTTAATTTACCCCATGTACAGCATTGTTCATTGTAAGTGGACAATGGCCTACAATAATGATGTTATGACAGTTTGACCAGCATAGCACCAGATCCATCTGTGCACCTGACAGCTCTGATAAGTGTATACTCTGTTGCCCGTCTGATTTAGCATTATATATAAGTACTAACGGGGAAAACATAGATTGTAACCTGACGATGTAAATATAAATAAATGTATATATAGACTGGTATCCTACAGCTGTTGAAAATTGCACAGTATGTCCATTTTGTCACCTACTGTCGCATTTCAGTATGTAGTTTGTAACTAGATCATTATTAGCCGATCTATTTATAGATCGGCTAATATATTGGTTATCTATCGAATTCTGAAAAAGTTTGTAGCAACCCTTTTCTCCGCTATTCGGTAATCTACGAACGCGAATTTTTCTGTATCACTTCCAAATTGCATCAACCGATAAAGTTTGCATTTTTGGCAATTATCTCCGTTTAAAACTTTACTTATAGCCAAATAACACAATTTTGAATACGTAATGAGCTGAACGCGGAAGAGATTTAACCCGGAAGTTATTGTTGTTGAAGTCCATAGTTGGCTCTAATGGCCATATACGCCAACATACGCCGATTATTGGGCAAATTTAAAGCTTTTATTTATTAAACAGAACAAGTTTCAGCCACGTATAATCGCGTAAAATGTGTTTATTCGGCTAATTTATAATCGACCTCTGCTCAAAATCTCCTTACTAGCAACCCCAGCATTTTCGGGTTTATCCCAGCATCTCGGGTTTATCCCATTGGATCGCGTATGCGCGTCATTTGACGCTAGTTAATATTCACAAAATTTTCCACCAATCAAAACGAAGAATTGCCCTTCATAACTTTGTTTACGTATCATGCAGGGATGGCAGGGATGCATCCAGCACGCGCGATTGCGGCAATCCCCCTTAATTATTGTCAATGCCGCAAATTATTGATTGTCTTGCGCCCGACATCGCGCAAAAAATCACGGATGGGGCACATTAGGCCAATCTGGGCATGTGCCTGAATACGCAGGAGCTTGCGTCTATTTTTAGATGACACTGTAACCGCTAGATATATATAGCTCTGGTAGCTCCGCCCACTCGCTTGCTGCCACAGAATTCGGACAAACACACAGTGACTACAACTTTGTGTATTGCGGAGTGTAATTTGTAGATAAATAGAGCATACAGTACAGGTGTTACGCTGGAAATCTTCGCAACATAATGGTGACAACAAAACATTGCTGCTATGGCATTGCTGCTATTGGATGGATTTGGGAACGGGTTTCCAAAACCTGCACAAAATCGAGAAAAATGTCAACGCTGGGTACAGAACTGTGGTCGAAAATAGTTTACCATTGACAATGTTACCAGAGACACCTACATATGTTCGATGCACTTTACCCTGATTTGATCGGCTAATAACATCATGCTCTGCATGACTTTTCATTCTTATATTTTTACAGTACAGCACAGTACAGTCCCATATATTTATATCAGCGGTCTAATAAACTGGAGTTCTAAGTACGGTAGTCTGTTGAGAACTATTAAGTGTAATAATCGTATTATGCATACACTTCGGAAGTTCTACTGATACGTCATATACCCACGTGAACGCAAAGGGAAATAACTGTGGTAAGCAAAATAAGGGGAAGTTAGTCATGCAGTGACGGCTGGAAAAACTGGTTGTCCGGAATATGAAATCCGTAAAATAACGGCACATACTGGTCGGATTACTGTAAAATTTGTTTTATTTGATATATAAATGATGAATACATAAGCATATTGCGAAAACAGAAGCTTGTTATATCTCCTTTAAAACATGAAAAAGGTCAAAGTTGAAGAAACTTTTTGACATAAAAAAGTGTTTCCGCAAAAATCTGAAAGTACAAAAGGGCTTAAAAATTCACTCACCATGCTCGCCATGGCAAGTCAATTTTCATGTCGGCGAGATGATTTTCTTGTCACTGGTCCGATTTGGCGAGCGACACATCGGGAAAGGACATTCTGTACTTTCCGAAAACTAAGAAAATTGGATTAATTTCCAGCTATTCCAATTTTTTTTTACACCCTTCAGATTTCTATTGTGACCCCCCCCGCAATATAATTGTTAACAAATTTAAATGATTTTGTGTTTATATTAATACTTTATTTTTAGGCACCATCTCGTTATTACATTCATACACATGGCCATTTTCTTTTCCAACCTGAAAACGCCAGTAGCAACATAATTTCACCAAGTTTTGTTGACAATGCTACTACATTTTATACAAGAGGGCCATGATGGCCCTAATTCGCTCACCTGACTCCATGAACACCAGAGGAGAATGCGACATTGAGTTCATGTGTTTTAAAAAAATTGTGCTATTTTTAGATGGCGGTCATCTTGGATTAAGCGATGACTCTCATTTTACCAAATCTGAAAATGCTTCACCCAAAGATCTTAATTTCCAATGAAGTTTGGGCAGCATCGGCCATGTAGTTCCTGAAAAAAAAACATTCAAAATCTTGAATACCGGTAAATGGACCTTTTGGTGGCCATCATGGATGACATAATCATCCGAATCCGACAAATATTGCACCGGAGCAATCGCCTCATCGATACCTTCAATTTGATATATGGCATGAGCATATTCGGTCAAAAATAAAATTTGACCCCAATTTGACCCCACGGGCCATGCCCATTTTTGACCCCGGGGTCACCATTTTCACAACTTTGAAAGAGCATAGGAAATTGATCATTCCTACCAAGTTTAGTCCAAATCCGGCCAGCGGTTCATGAGAAGAAGATTTTTTAAGAATTTATGCTATTTTTAGACGGCGGCCATCTTGGATTAGCGATGACCTCCATTTTAACAAATCTGAAAAGGCTTCACCCATGGACCATAACTTTTAAGTTTGGTTACCATGGGCCAAGCGGTTCATGTGAAGAATAATTTTGAAATCTCTAATAAAAGAACCTTTTTAACATTTCGGCGGCCATCTTGGATGACATAACAATCCGATTTCGACAAAAAATGTACCAGAGTGATCGCCTCATTGATACCTTCGATTTGATATATAACATGACCATATTTGGTCAAAAATAAAATTTGACCCCACGGGCCACGCCCATTTTTAACCCCGGGGTCACCATTTTAACAACTTTGAAAGAGCATTGTACATCGATCATTCCTACCAAGTTTCGTCGAAATCCGGCTAGCGGTTCATGAGAATAAGATTTTTTGAGAATTTATGCTATTTTTAGACGGTGGCCATTTTGGATTAGCGATGACCTCCATTTTAACAAATCTGAAAAGGCTTCACCCATGGACCATAACTTTTAAGTTTGGCTACCATGGGCCAAGCGGTTCATGTGAAGAAGAATTTTGAAATCTCTAATAAAAGAACGACCATTTGACATTTCGGCGGCCATCTTGGATGACATAACAATCCGATTTCGACAAAAAATGTACCAGAGTGATCGCCTCATTGATACCTTCGATTTAATATATAACCTGACCATATTCGGTTAAAAATAAAATTTGACCCCAATTTGACCCCACGGGCTACGCCCATTTTTGACCCCGGGGTCACCATTTTAACAACTTTGACATTTAAAGAGCAATGTAACAATCAATCATTCCTACCAAGTTTCGTCGAAATCCGGCTAGCGGTTCATGAGAAGAAGATTTTTTAAGAATTTATGCTATTTTTAGACGGCGGCCATCTTGGATTAGCGATGACCTCCATTTTTACAAATCTGAAAAGGCTTCACCCATGGACCATAACTTTTAAGTTTGGCTACCATGGGCCAAGCGGTTCATGTGAAGAAGAATTTTGAAATCTCTAATAAAAGAACGACCTTTTGAAATTTTGGCGGTCATCTTGGATGACATAACAATCCGATTTTGACAAAAAATGCACCAGAGTGATCGCCTCATTGATACCTTCGATTTGATATATAACCTGACCATATTCGGTTAAAAATAAAATTTGACCCCAATTTGACCCCACGGGCTACGCCCATTCTTGACCCCGGGGTCACCATTTTAACAACTTTGAAAGAGCAATGTACGTCGATCATTCCTACCAAGTTTTGTCGAAATCCGGTTGGCGGTTCTTGAGAAGAAGATTTTTGAAGAATTTGTGCTATTTTTAGACGGCGGCCATCTTGGATTACGTGATGACGTCATTTTAACAATTTTGTAATCCCCCTACCTAAGGACCATGACCATGAAGTTTGGTGACTATAGGCCCAATGGTTACCGAGGAGAAGACGTTTGAAAATGTTCACGGACGACGACGGACGACGGACGACGGACACATTGCGGTAACAATAGCTCACATGAGCTTCGCTCAGGTGAGCTAAAAATCCGAAAACACATCACCATTTGACCTTGACCTCGGGCTCCTGGGCAGCATGGGTAGGGTATACAATGAAAATATGGATGGTGATCAGTGGGTATATGAAGTTTCAAGTTGATTTCCCCAGCAGTCACAGAGATATAGCAATTTGAAAAACTAATGTAAAACTCGGACGGCGGACGCCAGACAAAGCGGTAACAATATGCTCCCCCGAAAAAAATAATTGGGGAGCAAAAAAATAAACAGACAGACGGACGGACGGATGTACGATCAGTAGCGAGGGTATTGTATGAATGTAGAATGATGTATAGTTACTTAGTAATGCAATGTGTGCAATATGAATATGTTAGCTGAAGGCAAACAGAAATTATAGGTGATTTGAGAAACTCATACAAAAACTTTCAAATAAATAAAGTTAAACAGACAGACGGATGTACGAGCAGAAGCGAGGATAATTGTATGAATGTGGAATGATGTATAGTTACTTAGTAATGCATGTGTGCGATATGAAGATATTAGCTGAAGGCAAACAGAAATTATAAGTGATTTGAGTCTTACAAAAACTTTCAAATAAATAAACAGACAGACGTACGATCAGTACCGAGGGTAATTGTATTAATTGGATAGTTGCGAAGGTAACTCTTGCAATCTACTCCCGTACCGTACGTAGGTAGAGTTACGATTCCACTCATAGGATTCCTCTGCAGAATAGTGAATCAGATCTGATTCCAGTGGCGTAGCTCCGTATAGCCACTGTAGGCCCAGACCTATACGCTTTTGCGGAAAATGAAAAAAATAAAGGGGGCGGGGGTGTAGGGTAGGGGGTATAGCTATGGCAGTGAACTGTAACGACAATAGAAGATGGCTTTGATTTTGGTAGAATTTTGACCAGAGTGTAGATAGACTTAGATCTGCGTCTTCCAATTTGACCCGTAATGTAGCTAGGCTACACCGGTCATCCAGAGAGCAGGTCCAAAGTGCTCCTGCGCGATGCAGATCAAAAACTTTACAACGCAGGAGGATTTGAAACAGTCTGGTGCTAAAAACTGGCGTCCTGTCCCTTTGTTTATACAGACCCTGCGCGGAAAACATCCTGGGATGACGAAGAGAAACTACAGCTTCTGAATGCCAAATGGAATAACGCATTTGTAGTTAAGCTGTTATTATGAAAACAGCGCAAACATGTTTAGGTGTGGACAGAGGCCTTACTTTGCATTCAGTCGCATCTCGATTGCTCTAAACCTCCCTGTTACATTTTTTGTATCAGTTTAACATATATGAGTTCCTAGCTAGTCGGCATCTAACGAACATCTCGGTAATTCAATCACTGAAACGATGCGAACAAAGGTGTTATGAAACAAAATGTGTATGCTTCCACACCCTCAATTCTTAAATCAAGCGATGTCGACGTCCGTCCGTCAATGAACAAAGCGTCAGATTTATGTACAAGAAATAAAAGTTGTTGAACCGGATGTGGCCTTCGTGGCGCAATCGCTTAAGTCGTTAGTCTTGGAAACTGAACGTTGTGGTTTCGAATCCGGCTTTGACCTTTATTTTGTACTGATTTTTGTTTTAAGCAATAAATTCAATTATTTTATATTTTAAAGGAACTGGGTCTCAGATGTAGATGAAAAGTGCGAAATTTGAATAATAAAACCCCATTTAATATTTAAAAATTAGTATCGGTTTTGAAACGTATAGGCCTATGACCAGAGCAGGGGCAACCAACAAAAGTTTCATACAATATATTTTTAGTGGAAAATAGTATGCATGATGGCATATATGTGGAGTATCATCTGGAACAAAATACCACGGCAAAGTAACCGCCAACAGAACAGAGCCAACTATGGCATTGCTGACCCCAAAGAATACTGGCGAGTAGCAGTTTATAATGTGACATCATGGAAATCGAGGCCCGGGTTATAGCAAACAAACCACGTTTTACAGCACAGCTGCTGATCCCGTCTAAGGTTGCCGGTATTCAGGACAAATATATTGAGACAATATACGATACCTACAAGGCAGATATTGATTCAGAATGTGACGGCAATGCAGCGTTTACGTCGGAAGTAAAGAGATGGCAAACAAAATGATCCATTGAGCCTGAACGGCCAAGTCTTCTAATATCCACACTGGATAGAACTAAAGTCTGCAAAATTAGCCGGGTGCCCGATGCCCGAGACGTGTAGAAATCGCGACGGACGTGTAAATTTTCCAATCTCACATGCCCGACGGGCACCTGTTTTAAAAACGCATAAACGTAATAAAACTGGACAGTGGAAATGTTTTTCTAAATTCTTTAAAATTACAAATTGTTTACACCGGAATTGAAAGTCGTCTAGAAGCGGACAGGTGTAAATTCGCGTTTTCGCTTACTGACATCTCGGCCCTATGACGAGTCGGCCGATCGATACCTCGGGTGCGGGTCAAAACGTACCCGATACCTCGCCCCCGGTATGACTAGAAACCGGAGAGGACCGGAAAGGAGATTTCTGTTTCCTCACCCCGGGTCGTTTCGTCCTAATTTATTTGTATATGTGTTTATCAGGGCTTCTAAAATTTCAGAATGCCAATCGGTCCGGACGTAATTGTCAGCCCGATGGAGCCGGTACGATATTGTGCTACCGCCACTCCTCCCCCCCCCCCCCATGTTTTGTCAAAATATTATCTTTTTATAATAAACATGTTTTTATAGCATATGAGAATCGTCTCCTAAGACAAGTGTTTTGTGTCCTGATGGGGACACGTTACAATCTCACGTTTTTTTTATTACTGATGGTGAACACGTTTTGGTCTTCGCAACTCGCATAATATACAATAAGCCCGGTTTTGTCATATTCGTCGTACATAATATGCACGTGGGGTTGTAATCATTATTGGCTGTGACGTGGTGGAGGGTGAGACATCAAAGGTTACAAAGTCGTGCCGAACTGACCTTTGATACACGCCGACATGATGTCAACAGAGACACACATTTACGACCAATTACTCGACACATATTTATCCATTTCGAGACACTATTAGGCATGGAATAAAATAGTACTTTATTTAGTAAGATTTGGCTCTGGAATTATCGGAGTTTCGCACATAATTATTCCATAACTTTTTGACATCGAAATTTAAAAGTAGGAGGTGCAGAATCCCCAAAAAAATGGTAAGGCAAAAACCGGCAATGCGATGCAGTAACCAATAAAACATATCAAAATATGTTTTTCCCCCAATAAATATGTAGTGGTAGCACATAAGAATATTCTCCAAAGACGAAGATTATCATGTTTTTGTCAAACTATGTTGTTTTTTGTCAATAATTATTGGTGTCTGTCCACATTTGTTCTACTTCTTAATAAAAGCATGTTTCAGCAGCACATGAGAATAGTCTCCTAAGACTATTTTTACGTGTCCTGTTGGGGACATTTTACCATCTCGCGTTCTAGCGATATCGAGCATAGGTTGATCGCGCAAATACGAAGTATGATCACAAGCTTGCGAGACGAAAATACGCGGTTCTATCGTATTCAATCTTGCTTTTTCGCAATTTTGCCCACAGACAGCGCATTTTTGCTTCGCGATCTGCATATACGCGCATGAGCAAAACTAACCTGAATTTTCTGTCTGTAACACAGGGTAAGTCGCCCTGCATTACCTGCGTTTTATAATTCGGGCTACAGCAAAATATATTTTACATTACGCTGTATTAGGGGTATTTTTTTTGGTATAAATAAAGTACGTACGAATGGCGTAGATCCTGATGAGACGGCTTGTGAATAGCAGGCTCATCGGAAAAATTGCAAACTGTAGATTCCGATGAGCCTGCTATTCACGAGCCGTCTCATCAGGATCTACGCCATTCGTACGTACTTTATTTATTCAAAAAAGATACCTCTAATACAGCATAATGTAACAGTCCCACACTTAATATGGAATAGTCCGTGTCAGTTACTTGTAACTTGGGGATGAAAGGTGTAATATAAATATTACAAACACGGATAACCACAGTGCATGGGTTCTTTATTTTATTTTAAAATCATCAGAAACGGCGAGTCTTAAATACGCTAAAGCCAGTCTATTTATAAACCGCTCTACGGTTATCGAGACCTTCACCTGTAACAATTACCACGCGCGTGTTATGAAAAATCGATATGTGGAGAAATGTGTTGAAAGGCAACCAAACACACAGGCAATCGCCGTGTTTCGGCTTTCATTGGTATAACTATATCGATGAAAGCTGAAACCCGCCGAATGCTTGTGACCAAACACACAACGATTTATTACCCGACAATGTTTGTTAACACGGATATGCCCCAGATATGTGTCATAAAAGTGACATCACTTGGTGTCAAAATCGTTACATTTACACGGTTGATACGGAAATAGCAGCAAACAGGTTAATTTTTCTCAAAAATCGGTCCAGAACCGATAAACTGAAAACTTTAGAAGCCCTGGTGTTTATACAGTCCAACCTCTCTACAACAGCCAGCAGCCGGACGGACTAAAAGTGGCTGTTGTAGAGAGGTGGCTGTTGTGGAGAGGGTCACCAACGAACAGCCATCAATGAACAGCCATCAACTTCTCAGTTGCTTATACTGATATATGAACATAGAAACAACTAGGATTGTATATGTTTTATAGTATTACATTTTATTTACTATAGAACATATACATTTGTCATTGTTAGTATGTTATTGAAGACAAAATAGTAATCATGGTTATTTTGAGAAATAACAATTTATTAAACATGTTAAATGTTCAAAATTTCAAACACAACAAACAAGGCTTACCTTTGAGTAAATGGCTTGTTTAATCCACTTCAAATGGTGACAAACTTGTCGGCAATCCCATTGTCAGATGCCAGACAGGTGATAAATCCGAATACACAACTTGGACATGTGTTTACACACAACTTTTATCGACCGATTACCACCGAAGGTATCCGATAGATACGGCACACTCGATTAGATCTGCCGGTAGGCTACATAGGAATATTGACTTTATGCGATTCACGGTAACGTTTGCATACGAAAATGTCCATTAAAAAAAATATGCTGCCCGTTTACAGGCCGTTTTTGTCGTGGTTTATGGCCGTTTGTCAATAATAAATATGTTGGCCGCTCAGAGAGGTGGTTCGCGTCATGTTTTAATTGACGTGGCCGTTTGGTGAGATTAATTATATTGACCGTTCAGAATAAAAACGACCTGTAAAAATATGTTGGCTGGTCAGAGAAGCTTATGACTCTTTGCTATGAAAAAATCAACTGGCCGTTAGCAAAAATATGTTGGCCGTTCGAGAGGTCTTTTGACGATTTTGTTGTGTTTTTTTGTGGCCGTTGGCTGGAGAAGAGAGGTGACCATTGGACAGAGGTAAAATAACGTTAAATTCTAACGGGGGAAGTTTAAACTGGCCGTTGAAGAGAGGTGGCCGTTGCTGGGAGGTGGCCGTTAGGTTAGGTGGGACTGTACTACAAGTGCATGCATTATATCATCAAATTTGGTAAAAAAAATAATCACGTGTCCTGTCGCTCAGTACGAAATCTATAATTCTGGGGTGAAACGACCATTTTCACACATTCTGCCCAATGTCTATGTTTATGGCGAAACAACCCGGTGCGAACGGGAATTAGGGCGAAACGATACCGCTTAGGTCATTTCCTGTTAACAAATGAAAACAACTGCATGGAAACATGTCGGGTTTCTTGAGATATGTCGAGGGCGCAAAGCCGGGGAAGAAACGGCCATCTGAACGACAGGCTTCATCAAAAACAGAGTATGAAGCAAAAATAAAACGTAGCTTCCAGCCGCAATGGTTGAACAACCGCCAATGATTGAAATATGACGGCGAGAAAATGTTTTGTACGGCCTGTACCGATTTCGGTACGGACATAGATTCGGCGTTTGTGAAGGGGTCAAACCACTTTCGACTCGAGTCCATCAAGCAGCACGAGGCTTCAAAAATATACACGGTAGGGCACATGAAAAATACATCGCAAAATCTGCCCCTGTATCACAAAGCAAGGCAGCTGAGTGTCTTTATAATTTGAAAAAGGCCGACTATGACAGACTTACAATAAAATTCCGTATACATTCCGTTTACATATACTACTACGGTATACATATAACCAAATTCTGCAAATATATGGGCACCTAGAAGTTCATTCGGACAAGTAAATTTTTAAGGGCAAGTGTCTCAAAAAGTTTTTTGTGAAGACTGGAACTATCCGTGATGCATATACTCCATATTATTGGTTCTGGTCACAATGCCCGCAACATCCGCATCATGTGAATGCCCTAGTGAAAATGTGACTGAGATTTCACTGAAATCCCAGTGAAATTCACTGAGATTATCATATCCCGGTGTTATTTCCAAATCTCAGTGAAATTCGATGAAATCTCACTGAATTTCAGTGAAATCACAGTGAATTCCCGGTTCAGCTTCCAAGTGAAATTTCACTGAGAATCTCAGCGAGATTTCAATGAAATAATGAGGTTTCTGTAAGTTTATTCAAACAACGACATTCAAAGTACATGAAATAATTATTATTAGTATGTTAGCAAATGTAATACCTTTAATCAGGTAATCATGTTAATATGCATACAGTGCAGTATCCGTGCCAGGGGATATATCAATTCCAAATCCAGATGCGATTACACCCGACACATATTACACAGACGAGATTTGTGTGATGCTTTGTGCAAAAAAATCGATACACCCAGCTGTGTGTACAGGTGTTTATTGTACGACCTCATTCAGCACGAGGCTGTAAACTGTGTGACCTTTAGGCTATGTTTTGAAATGTTACTGATTGGTCAACACGTCTTTTGATGTCCCACAGACGTCGCGAACGTGCGACTTTCATCATCGCATCACGGGGCAATCATGCAGTAACCCATTTCATGCTGAGGATACACTTATGTTTGCGGACAAATATTTTCCTTCTATGAACTCAGAAGTATATGCCGCGACCACCATTTATTCCGTCTCGTCGAGACGGTTCAAATGAGAGAAATGAGAGAAATAACAAAAATAAATTATTATTTTTTAATAATTTCATACCCGTAAATGTGTATTCCGAAAGGTCTATCGCCATATTTCGCCGATATCGATTTCCAAAATATTTTCCGTAAATGGTGTTGACAAGTTGACACAAACTTCAGAGTTCATGCGGAATTGTCGATGGGATTATGCTTTCAAATTCGAATAAATTAATCTAATCAGGGTCACAGCTAGTATATCACTTTTCTTGCTATATACACAGTATAGCAGCTTCTGTGTAAGTGTGTATCGCCACAGGGGAAGCCGACACACGCCCTAGGCGTTATCGATCGATGAAATGTTACAATTTAGGATTAGTCTAGTGAAGAAAACAGGCTTGTGGCGGGACGTTTCAACGGAAAATAGTGACTTGCCCGGGACTAACTTTCAGCATAGAGCCACTTGCCCGAGACCAAAACCGACTTGTCCCGGGCGTCGGGCGTGCGATTTGTACAGCCCTGCTGCTTGCCCACCCCCGTTTCCGAAGCCACTGTATTATAATTATGTGTCATAAATATTGTTTTATCATGTATTAACTTAATTGGATAATTAACTGGGGATTAACCAACTCGATCCCACTGATAAAAATGTGCAATGTCTGCGAGTGCTTTGGTACTAGCTACCGGCTTAGAAATGATTTGCGGGCTGTTTATATCTCATGAGATGGATTTTGATTGACAGAAAATTGAATGACGTACACCGACGACATTTGCATTAATTAACATAGGACTTGCCTACGCGACGTAAATAATCCCAAAAGTTACGGCCTCGTCGCCCATCAAATCATTAAATTATCCATATTATGCATATATTTATGAAAATTACAAAGAAATATCTTTTATTTGATACTAAATTTGTGTTTCGGAACCTAATATTGAACTTCGCATTCAATTTTTCAAATGTACCCTTCCGCGCAAATTCTGTCCACTCGCACGCGGGCGCCATTTTGGAAAATCAAAATCCTATTCGCGGTATACCTGGTTGAGAAAATCTACCAACAGTTCGATCTACAAAGCGTTGATTGTTCCAGACATGTTGTAAATTTAAGGTAAGTATCTTAACTGTAGTTTATTGATGTTTTCTGTCACAAATATGATGTTTAAACGGTTTAAATTATCATTAAATTGCCATCCGAAAGGCCGATGATTGCAACTTTCTGCTTCGACGAAAAGTGCGAAAGTTTTGTTTCACGATTTACGTACGAAATCGATATATTCTGATGGAATCCTTTGATGTCGATAACTAATAATGTTTATTACATTATTAATTATTTATTTCAATCTGATTTGGCTAACTCTATTGTAAAAAAAACGTAAACAAAATCCGTAAATATCTTGGAGAATTTCCGCGATTTCGTACCTACGTAGTTTCGTCCTTTTGCAACTTTTTCCAATCGATGTTACCGGAACCCGAATTTCGTGATATTTCAGTTGGGTATTTTTGGGTATTAACTAAATATGCATAATTTATGCACATCGAAGTTCACAAATGGGTATTTTAAGTGAATTTAAAGTTTACTTTACTATTCTTCTAAAATATTGACATAAATCATTAAATGTTGTTTTGAAACACGTATTTTATTTTTGAAAGCAAACAGTTTTATTTTGGAGGCAATGAAACATTGTCATAGGTAACAAAAAATAACTTGCAATTATATATCCTCATTTGTAGCTGTGAATGGAGAAATGGGGCATATGGGATTTGTTAGCAGTGCAGATCCTGATCAGACTGCGGATGCACAGGCTGATCTGAATCTACATTAGACACAAAACCCATAAGCCCATTTCTCCAGCCACAGACACTAATTATGAGGGGCCGGGGGGTGCCATTAATACCTGTAACCCACCTTCTTTCCCTACTACCGTCGCTCTGCCACACAATTTCATATATTTTTCAGCAGTGAAAGACGAGCATGGATTATCCCGGCCCATACTGCCAGTCTCTGAACCTGACTACACAAGACGTTGCGTTGCATCAAGGACATTCACAAACATAAAAACCTTGTCAAATGGACTGAAGACTTATGCAGAGAAAAAAAAGACTAAAAAAAACATGAACTGAAATATGAAAGTGAAGCCGGCCGCAGACATGTATCCATAACTTGGATAAATTTACATTAAGAGTTAATTCTAGTTAGAGTTATTTTTATTTCACTGAAATAAAGTGGGATCTCACTGTAATCTGGTGAGATCCCAGTAAAATTTTGAGATCGAAATCGGGCGAGATCCCAGTGGGATTTCATGGGACTAGAAATCCCGAATGAGGGATTTCACTGAAATCTGGCGAGATCCCAGTGGGATTTCACTGAAATAAAGTGGGATCTCACTGTAATCTGGCGAGATCCCAGTAAATGAGAAATCCAATGACTCATGGGATTTCACTGAAATCGGCGAGATCCCAGTGGGTCACTGAAATAAAGTGGGATCTCACTGTAATGGCGAGATCCCAGTGAAATTTTGAGAAATCCCAATGAGATCTCAGTGGGATTTCACTGAAATCTGGCGAGATCCCAGTGGGATTTCAACCAAATTTTTCAGTGGGATTTTAACAAGATCTCACCAGGATCACAGTGGGATTTTACTGAAATTCCAGTGAAATTTCACCGAGATCCCAATGGGATTTTTTCAACCAAATTTTTCAGTGAAATCACAGTGTGATTTCACTGAAATCCCATTGGGATTTCAATGGGATTTCGTTCACATTTTCACTAGGGTGTTCACTCGGCCGGCTGAGGCGGATCAAAACTTATTTGCTAAGTACGATGACTGGTGACCGTCTCTCCATTCTGGCTGTTCTGCACGTTCATCGTGATGTGGAATTCAGGGCTTCTAAAATTTTCAGTTTACCGGTTCTGGACCGATTTTTGAACTCTCAAATTGCCAGTCGGCTGCTATTTCGCTATAAACCTTGTAAATTTACCGTTTTTGACCACCAAGTAATGTCCATTTTATGACATATCTGCGGGCCATATCCGTGTTAAACCAGTGTGTACTCGCTGTGTATTCAGTTTCTCCTAGTATCGATTTTTCTTAACACACGCGTGGTGGACAGGTGTATACCAGCTTAGTGACTTAAATAGACTGGCTTTAGTGTAAATATACGAGAGTTCCTAAACTCGCCATTTCTGATGATGTTAAAATAAAATAAAGAAACCATGCACTGTGTTTATCTGTGTTCGTAATATTTAACCCCAAGTAACTGACACGGACTATCGGCCCGGGCTATTCCATATTAAGTTAGGAACTGTTACATTACGCTGTATTAGGGGTCATTTTTGTGTATATAAAATGTACATGATCGTAGGAATGCCGCAGATACTGATGAGCCATCTCACGTGATTTACAATTCGCAAACATTTTGATAAACGACAAGGTACGTCTGTCATGTTAAAAGCGTGACCAGGGGTGTAAAATTCCACTTTTGGATCATCCATGATTGATCGTGAATAAAAAAATATATAGTTATGCACCGTTCTCCGTTTATTAAACCCGTTTAATTATCAAATACCATTGATCATTTCATAAACGCTTCGAATTGAATAAAAGCGTTTGCGTCAACCGGAACAATTCTAATGATGGACAAGTTATCGCGGCTCAAGCGGCGTGAATTGAAATTTTATCAATACTTACCTATTTACAATATAAATAGGAAATACGCAAATTCTCCGTCACATATATCTGGCAAGACATCGCAGCCACGGTTTCATCTTCACTTAAGTTAGTGCAGCGAGTTATCGCGCAAGTGTCTCGATTTATGGGATGGTCGACGGGCCTAGGCCGCCTGTCGTCCGTGATTTAAACTCGCCCATAATTAATTTATGGCATTCTGTAACGTCAATGTTCGCTTCCGGTGTAAACACGCAATATTGCTAGCAGACAGCCAGAGTTAGCACATGCGAAAATATCATTTTCTCCAAACTACACAGCATTCCGATGAGACGGATCGCTTGATTTTCGTTAGAAAATGATTTTCATCAGTCCAATTATAACAAGAGCTGTAGGAGAACAGCATAGCTCGACTACGAGGGTTGTCGATGTACACATAGCTTGACAAACAAGGTGGCCGTGGCTGTAGGTTGACTAAAAACCTTAACCAAGGGAAATTAAGTAAGTAATTCAAGGTTAAATGTAGGTCAATGTCAGATATAGGTCAGGGGTTATTGATGTAAATCACTAGGAGATGAAGTTTTCCAAGTATGGTTGCTGTAGGCCCAGGAGTATTCCATATACAAGCTTGACTAAAAACCTTAACCAAGGGGAAATAACTAAGTAATCCAAGGAAAAAAGTAGGTCAATGTCAAATATAGGTCAGGGATTATTGATGTACATCACTAGGAGATGAAGTTGTCCAAATATGGTTGCTGTAGGCCCAGGAGTATTCCATATACAAGCTTGACTATAAACATTAACCAAGTTTGAGTACAAACCTTAACCAAGGGGAAATAATTAAGTAATTCAAGGTTAAATGTAGGTGACGGTAAAATATAGGTCAGGGGTTATTGATGTACATCCCTATGAGAATAAGTTATCCAAGTATGGTGTCTGTATGCACAATATTATTCCATCTACAAACTATAGTAAAAACCTTAACAGGGGTTGAAAAAATCATTTTTTTCCACTCGCCCAGCTGGGCTGGTACAAAAAAAAAGTACTTGCCCAGGTCAAAAAGTTACTTGCCCATTTTTTTTTAAAAATAAATTGCTATTTCCAGTATTTGTAATGTTGCATCTTATTTTAAAAAAAAAGCTTTTACATATGATCATTACGAAAACGTATGAGACATATTCACTATTATTGTTATTTATATTTTTTAAGTATTTAAATGAACATAAACAAAACAAACAAATGAGCATAGCGAATTTGCTCCAGAAGGCTTGCAGAACTTTATTATTTTGCTATAAGCGTTGAGTGACATAGATTTTGTTTAATTTATAGTGGCTATGTTTGCATGCGCTGTGTGCTGCCTTAATTACTAAATTCAATGGTTTCGGACCCGGCGCCGACCATTTCGTCCCAAGCCGTTATGTTCGGCGTCTGAAATGCGCGTTAACCCAACTGTATACGAGACGATATATGTGGCCGCGTATACACTAGTCTATACTCGCAGTCCTATTATTTGTTAGCCCGGCCGCGTACAGCCGACAAATAATCCGTGAATTAAACTTGCCCGATATGGATCGTGTTCAAAATCGCTAGCGATTCTACCCGTAACCGTGTACATAGACACTGCTTGAATCTTGCTTCCCCAAATTGACGTAAACTGTAAACAACAAATGGTCGCTGAATTAATACCATTTGTTGGCCGTTATCGATGGAATTAATTGGCAATTTCTTCCAAAAAAAAATCCTGACCAAATCTTTCACTCGCCAAACTGGGCGAGTGCCTGTAGAAAGTACTCGACCGCCACAAAAAGCACTCGCCATGGCGAGCTGGGCGAGTGAAATTTCAACCCCTGCTTAACCAAGGTTGACTAAAAACCTTAACCAAGGGGAATTAACTAAGTAATTAAAGGTTAAATGTAGGTCAAGGTCAAATATAGGTCAGGGGTTGTTGATGTACATCACTAGGAGATGAAGTTGTCCAAGTATGGTTGGTGTAGGGCCAGGAGTATTCCATCTACAAGCTTGACTAAAAACTTTAACCAAGGGGAATTAAGTAAGTAATTCAAGAGGAAATGTAGGTCAAGGTCAAATATAGATCAGGGGTTATTGATGTACATCCCTATGAGAAAAGGTTGTCCAAGTATGGTGTCTGTATGCACACTAGTATTCCATGTACAAGTATGACTAAAAACCTTAACCAAGGTTGACTAAAAACCTTAACCAAGGGGAATTAACTAAGTAAGTGAAGAGGAAATGTAGGTCAAGGTCAAATATAGATCAGGGGTTGTTCTCAAGGTCAAATATAGATCAGGGGTTGTTGATGTACATCACTAGGAGATGAAGTTGTCCAAGTATGGTGGGTGTAAGGCCAGTAGTATTCCATATACAAGCTTGATTAAAAACCTTAACCAAGGGGAATTAACTAAGTAATTCAAGAGGAAATGTAGGTCAAGGTCAAATATAGATCAGGGGTTATTGATGTACATCCCTATGAGAAAAGGTTGTCCAAGTATGGTGTCTGTATGCACAATAGTATTCCATGTACAAGCTTGACTAAAAACCTTAACCAAGGTTGACTAAAAACCTTAACCAAGGGGAATTAACTAAGTAATTGAAGAGGAAATGTAGGTCAAGGTCAAATATAGATCAGGGGTTATTGATGTACATCACTAGGAGATGAAGTTGTCCAAGTATGGTGGGTGTAGGGACAGTAGTATTCCATATACAAGGTTGACTAAAAACCTTAACCAAGGCGTGACGTGACGGTGACGGTGACGCCGACGCGTAAAAATGGGATGTTTTTCTTTGACAAATATGAACAATACTTGCAAACAGTGCAGATCCTGATGAGACGGCTCACGGATTTACATTGTTTGTAAATATTGCTATAGAGGTTTGTGGTGTTGAAAGGGTTAACGTACTCACAGTCCCATAACCTGTTCGATTATTAAGCATTTAACATCTACTTAAAGTATTTTGTGTGCTGTGTAGTCTGAAAATGTACCGTACATTTTCATATGTGCTGGCCCAGGCAATGAAATATCATGAAAATTGTTTTGTACAGATCATAGATTATAAGAAACATTCGCAAATGTCAAAGCAAACCGACATTCGCTCACTATTTGGTCGTCCGGGTGGTGGAGATGACGAGAAAATGGAAACAGAGCGGGTGAAGCGACAGGCCGAGAAAATACAAATAAATATTATTCATTATACCATGACAACTGTTGGATTGTCTATCTGGAGATAGATTTCAAATAACATACATGTACAGTAGCATATATAGCCTACTAATGGCGAACATAGTGAATATTGAAATATCTGTATAAAATATAAGGGCATGTGGCAAACCAGTAAGGGCGAGTAAGATTTTGCATCTACTAGACCTTAAGGGCAAGTGATATTTCAAATAATTTTACACCCCTGGTGACTCACCGCCGATGTACTTTGAACTCGATCTGAGTGCTAAAGAAACACCGAATGTTAATTCAATTGTACAAATTAATTGTTTAACACGTAATTAAATTAAATTGATATGTCTGCAGCTAGCCAATTTAGGCCGATAATTAATTTTGAATTCTGTGTGAACAGTGATAATAGCATAATTAGCAATGAATTACGAGTTGGTTATATAACGCATTTTTTTTCTATGTTGTCCGTCATTCGATTATTATTGAAATGACACAACAAACTATTTTGTCGTTATTCACAAAGACAACTTACCGGCTTGGCAACCCGGCAGAGAGGAATAAATAACTAGAGCTGTAGGAGAACAGCATAGCTCGACTACGAGGGTTGTCGATGTACACATAGCTTGACAAACAAGGTGGCTGCGGCCTGCATAAAAACCTTAACCAAGGTTGACTAAAAACCGTAACCAAGGGAAATTAAGTAAGTAATTCAAGGTTAAATGTAGGTCAATGTCAGATATAGGTCAGGGGTTATTGATGTACATCACTAGGAGATGAAGTTTTCCAAGTATGGTTGCTGTAGGCCCAGGAGTATTCCATATACAAGCTCGACTAAAAACCGTAACCAAGGGGAAATAACTAAGTAATCCAAGGATAAAAGTAGGTCAAAGTCAAATATAGGTCGGGGATTATTGATGTACATCACTAGGAGATGAAGTTGTCCAAGTATGGTTGATGTAGGCCCAGGAGTATTCCATATACAAGCTTGACTATAAACATTAACCAAGTAATTCAAGGTTAAATGTAGGTGAAGGTAAAATAAAGGTCAGGGGTTATTGATGTACATCCCTATGAGAAAAAGTTATCCAAGTATGGTGTCTGTATGCACAATAGTATTCCATCTACAAGCTTGACTACAAAACCTTAACCAAGGTTGAGTAAAAACCTTAACCAAGGGGAATTAACTAAGTAATTCAAGGTTAAATGTAGGTCAAGGTCAAATATAGGTCAGGAGTTGTTGATGTACATCACTAGGAGATGAAGTTGTCCAAGTATGGTTGGTGTAGGGCCAGGAGTATTCCATCTACAAGCTTGACTAACGAGATGGCCGCGGCCCGCATGTCGAGCCCGCCGAGGCATTTGATGGTCTCAGAGCATATTTATTTGAAGTTTGATACCCAATAAGCATACAAAGTTTCAAGCAAATCTGACTTACGGTTACAGAGATAGTAGGTATGTGAAAACTTTAACGCAAATTTTGACAGAAACTTTAACGCAAACTTCTAAGTTATTTTACCTTGACATAGGGGCACAGGGGCCGCATGAGTGGGACACAGAATGAATATATGGATGATGACTAATAAGCATATGAAGTTTCAAGTCAATGTGACTTAGGACTGCAGAGATAAGGTATTTAAAAACTTTTAACGCAAATTTCGGAACGCAAACTTCTACGTCATTTGACCTTGACCTTGGGCACAGTGGACGCATGAGTGGGATACAGCATGAATATATGGATCAAGACTAATAAGCAAATGAAGTTTCAAGTCAATGTGACTTAGGACTGCAGAAATATAAGGTATTTAAAAACTTTAACGCCGATTTCAGAACACAAACTTCTAAGTCATTTGACCTTGACCTTGGGCACAGGGGCCGCATATTGGGAACACAAGAATAATTATGGATTATGACTAATAACATAATGAAAGTTTCAAGTCAATGTACTTAGGAACAGCAAGAGATAAAGGTATTTAAAAACTTTTAACGCAAATTTCGGAAGCAAACTTCTACGCATTTGACCTTGGACCTTGGGCACAGTGGACGCATGAATGGGATACACATGAATATATGGATCCAATCTAATAAGCAAATGAAGTTTTTCAAGTCAAAATGATTATCTGGCAGAAATTTAAGGTATTTTTAAAAACTTTAACGCCGATTTCAGAACACAAACTTCTAAGTCATTTGACCTTGACCTTGGGCACAGGGGCCGCATGAGTGGGATACAGGATGAATATATGGATCACGACTAATAAGCATATGAAGTTTCAAGTCAATGTGACTTAGGACTGCACAGATATAAGGTATTTAAAAACTTTAACGCAGATTTCGGAACGCAAACTTCTAAGTCATTTGACCTTGACCGTGGACACAGGGGCCACATGAGTGGGATACAGCATGAATATATGGATCATGACTAATAAGTATATGAAGTTTCAAGTCAATGTGACTTAGGACTGCAGAGATATAAGGTATTTAAAAACTTTAACGCAGATTTCGGAACGCAAACTTCGAAGTCATTTCACCTTGACCTTGGGCGCAGGGGCCGCATGAGTGGGATACAGCATGAATATATGGATCATGACTAATAAGTATAAGAAGTTTCAAGTCAATGTGACTTAGGACTGCAGAGATATAAGGTATTTAAAAACTTTAGCGCAGATTTCGGATGGACGGACGCACACACGGACGGACACCTGGACGTCATTGTGATCACTATGTCTCGCTTTCCGCAAGCGGGCTCGACAAAAACCTTAACCAAAAGGAATTAACTAAGTAATTCAAGAGGAAATGTAGGTCAAGGTCAAATATAGATCAGGGGTTATTGATGTACATACCTATGTACTATGAGAAAAGGTTGTCCAAGTATGGTGTCTGGATGCACAATAGTATTCCATGTACAAGCTTGACTAAAAACCTTAACCAAGGTTGACTAAAAATCTTAACCAAGGGGAATTAACTAAGTAATTCAAGAGGAAATGTAGGTGAATACGGTCTGATGTACATCACTATGAGATGAAGTTGTCCAAGTATGGTGGGTGTAGGGCCAGTAGTATTCCATATACAAGCTTGAATAAAAACCATAACCAAGGGGAATTAACTAAGTAATTCAAGAGGAAATGTAGGTCAAGGTCAAATATAGATCAGGGGTTATTGATGTACATCCCTATGATAAAAGGTTGTCCAAGTATGGTGTATGTATGCACAATAGTATTCCATGTACAAGCTTGACTAAAAACCTTAACCAAGGGGAATTAAGTAAGTAATTCAAGAGGAAATGTAGGTCAATATCAAATATAGATCAGGGGTTATTGATGTACATCACTAGGAGATGAAGTTGTCCAAGTATGGTGGGTGGTAGGGCCAATAGTATTCCATATACAAGCTCGACTAAAAACCTTAACCAAGGTTGACTAAAAACCTTAACCAAGGGGAATTAACTAAGTAATTCAAGAGGAAATGTAGGTCAAGGTCAAATATAGTCTAGATCAGGGGGGGGTCTGCTCCGACAATGGCCGACAGTGTTACGTCTGAACTCTGGACCCATTGGCATTCTGAAATTTTAGAAGCCCTGATGTGGATGTAGATTATCAACAAATTTGCCTCTGTTAAGTCGAGGAACATTAACCTCATTTGATCACAAATTAACCGACAACAGTATTTCCCACTATTTCCCAGTAATACCCGGTATTTCCCGCCCGGGAAATTGCCAACCCATGCGACCCACAAATTACTTTGCATTAAACATTTTAGGCTACCTTTCTGCAACCAAGTCCAATTGATTGGGCACTTCATATGTTTATCATATGGCTGTTTATCATTATCCATATGTTCATTCCACAGCCCACTCGTGCAGCCCACATGCCCCAGGTCAATGCCAGATTACTAATTTGTTTTGACAAAATTTGGCCATCTGTGATCTATGCAAACCCAAGTCAGATTCGCTTGAAACATCGACTAATCGTTACGAAATATGTTAGAAGTGTAGATCCTGATAATCATAACGAATGAATGCATTGAAACTGATAAGCAGATTGCAAAATTAATGTCCATAAATACTTCAGATCACAGCAAATTAATTCATAATTTCAAAACATGTTCAATGGGTTGTGGACGACTCTGGCGTAAACTGTTATTCAAATGCATTAATAATGTTGAATTGACTGAATAACCATCAGTGTGCATTCTGATTAGAATGCGAATGGGATCTGGATCTATGCAGGTCGAAATAACCCTTTCATTGCGATAACGCTTGCATAACATAAATGTTTGCTGTTTTGTTTTTGTTGTTATGTTTATATAAATCTATATTGGTGTATCACATAACAAGTCAAGAAATAGGCCAGTATGCAGGAATTGCTTCCTAAATTTCAAAATTTTCCCAGGGGACCCTAGCCGTCTCACTCGCTTCGCTCATTCGACTGTCGGGCCTATACAGACAAGTTGTCAAAGCTACGCCCCTGGATTCACACTTTAGTAGTTAATTGTGACATATTAAGAGATAATTGGTATTATAAAAGTAATACAAACCAATTATTCTGAAACAAATTTTAACATTGTACATTGTAGAATGTTTAGAAAATATTTTGTTTGCATTTACAGAAAATAGACCCCATCTTAATAACTTTTACATGTTGAATTTGGCTGCCACTGGCAGGGTCATTTGCTGATTCTAGCTTTTTTAAATTTACTTCATTAGGTCATCTACATATGTAAATTTATGTCATAATTACTTGAATATGTTATTTTCATAATATTAACACTCATTTCAGTTAAAAAATTTAGAAAATCTTTCACAATTAACTGCTAAAGTGTGAATCAGATCTGATTCGATATTCTGCAGAGGAATCCTATGAGTGGAATCGTATCTCTGCCTATGGACAGTACGGGAGTAGATTGCAAGAGTTACCATCCGCAATACAGGGGCGGCGGAAAGCGGGGGGGCCCCAGGGGGGCGGTCGCCCCCCCAATAATTTGGTTGGGGGGGCGTAGCCCCCAATAATTCTGTAAAAAAAAATATTTTTTACTGTAATATATTTGTGTAATCATGATTACTGGGAACCCGACTCTGACTGAGCCAACTCATTTAAGAGAGGGAGGAGCAGTTGGGACCTGCCGATCCGGCCTAACCGTCCATCCACGGAGTTTAATCAAACATTGTTCAAACATTGCTGAGAATGCAGGAAATTGTGTTTCACACCACTTGGATTTCAAAAAATTTCCGGGGAGGCATGCCCCCGGACCCCCCTAGCGAATTCGGCCCCTTCGGGCCCTCACAAAGTTCGCCCCCCCAATAACCAATTGCTTCCGCCGCCCCTGAACTATTAATTGGAATGATGTATAGTTACTAAGTAATGCAGGTGTGCAATATGAAGATATTAGCTGAAGGCAAACAGAAATTATAGGTGATTTGAGAAACGCATACAAAAAAATTAAACGGACGGACGGACGGACGGACAGACGGACGGACAGACAGGGCGAAACGTATAGGGCACAACCGAAGCTCGGCGGGGCCCTAAATATGACAACATCCTGAAATATCCGTTGTTATGTGTAAACTGTACATTTCATTCAGTCTAAATGATGTTATCGGTATTAAACTTAACTATTTTATTTTGCTTCATTTTTTTATTTTCATCAATTAATTTTAAGGCCAGTTTTTTTTATATGTTGGTTTACAGATCCGCCGACCCGATTATTTGACAATGTGGAAAAAAAAAAAAAATTTAATTTCCGATTTTTTTTTATAGATTTTTTTACCTCCGATCCAAAAAAAAATATTTTTTTTTTTTTTTTTTGCTGTGCCGAGAAAAGTAAGTGGCGGAAACCGGATCTTAGCAGCAGCGACAACAACAACAACCTGCGAATGTGGACGATTCGATATATCTCCGTTTCCTATATTTTCTGTTTTCTTGCTCCGATGTGCTTCATATTTCATGTATGCGTTCTTCCTAGGGTCCTCTACCGCCCTGCCACAAATCAACGCTCGTGCCACCCCCACTGATATTCGTTTCAACTATATCGCCGCTTCGTTGTCTTCTGACAACTCTTGTATTTAATTATACCAGATACGGTATTAATATGTACGCATTACGCAACCCATTCACAGTGATCAACATTCAACAGTATGTGAATATGAAACTGAGTTGCTATGTAGAATATAAAGAAACTTGCTGAACCGACTCCCTACGTTAACCGACAAACTCTTGGTCCGAGACGATGCCGGTTAACACAAGTTTCACTCTCACAATCACTGGCCTTTTTGTTTTTTACGATCACAAACCGACCCAACCATGAGCCTTAAAAAGGTGAACCGACCCAACCATGTGCCTTAAAAAGGTGATTTTTATGGTGTTCGGTCCGTCTGTCCGTCACACGTTCGGTTAACCACTTCGTAACAGTTTCTCAAACCGGCCTATCATCTACATAAGTTGCTCAAGTTCTTCAATATTTCAACACATCATTCATTGGTATGTGTGCTACACCTGCTTTGTCATACTTTATATTACCTTGACCTTTTGACCTAAACTGGCCATAGCATCTACATAAGTTGCTTAACTGCTTCAATATTTCCATACTTCATTCATTTGCATGTATGCTACACCTGCCTTGCCATACTACATATGACCTTCACCCTTTGACTTAACACTTTTGGTTCACCCGTTTGTCACAGTTTCTTCAATATGCCGCCGGTGGCATCCGCGTTCGTTTTTTTTTTTTTTTTTTTTATTTCCCCGACCGACCCAACCCTGTGCCAAAAAGAATAAAAAAAATTAAAAAACTTTTTTTTATTTTTATTTTTTTCCGACCGACCGACCCGATTTCGCGGAAAAAAAATCCGTAAACCAACAAATAAAAAAAAAATGGCCTAAGTTATTTCTTTCTTATTTAGTTACAGTGGATATACCTAGGTTCTGGATAATAAGCCTTCGTTGGCCAGTTACTAGAGCTATGCGCATATAAAAACAATTATTCAAAACTTTTTAAAACAATAAACTTATCGTAAAAGTGCTGTGAAACCAGATTTATCTAAAAGTCGCGCTTGTTTCCATGTCTTCCATTTTGTTAACGTATCATCTAGGCGCTTGTAGAAAATAGACTGTGACCTTACAGTCTGGATTTTTGTTATTTGGTTATACTCATCCTGTATTGCGGCGCACCATCGGGTCAGTGTAAAAATGGTTGTCTAAATTATCAGAGGAGTGTACAGTAAACAATTTTCCACCATTTCCTATGCCAGTCATAAATGACAATACTATTACCACAAGGCTAATAATCATAATGCAAGATGCATTCAGATCACGTTTAATTTTCATTTGTTTTACATGCTATTTTACCATATTCACTATGGTGCACACTACAGGCGGGATTTATACCAAAGAACAAGATTATAACAATCTACAAACTGTAGCATATTATTCTGAGCATTTTTATATTCAACAGAACAATAAATTCTACTAAAAACACAGAGTTTATATCTACATCTGTGTAATCAAATATAATTCTGTGTTAGTTTTTTTTATTGTTTTTCATTATTATAAGACCCCCCAGTATATGAGAAGCTCTATTCTGGTAATTTGACAGTTACCAGTCTGTGTTTACATGACCTTGACTTCTTAAAATGGCTACAGAATCCAGTGACGCAGACTGACAGAACTATGCTTTGTAAATCAGTGATTCTATATTTTATGTACATCTGGTGTCCCGGTGTAATTTACTGACAAATCACACAATTTATAAGGAAATTATTTTTTTTTTCAATAAGGCCATTTTTTTTTTATTTGTTAGTTTACAGATCCGCCGACCCGATTTTTTGACAATGTGGAAAAAAATAAAAAAAATAATTCCACATTGTCAAAAAATCGGGTCGGCGGATCTGTAAACCAACAAAAAAAAAAAAAAAAAAAAATTTAGATTTTTTTTTAGATTTTTTTACCTCCGATCCAAAAAATAATAAAAAAAATTTTTGTTGTTGCTGTGCCGAGAAAAGTAAGTGGCGGAAACCGGATCTTAGCAGCAGCGACAACAACAACAACCTGCGAATGGACGATTCTCTCCGTTTCTGAATTCTTCTTTTAATTACACAGAATCTTCTACGGCATAAGTTGCTCAAGTTCTTCAATATTTCAACACATCATTCATTGGTATGTGTGCTACACCTGCCTTGTCATACTTTATATTACCTTGACCTTCACAGGGCTGCTGAAAGGACTTAGCAATTTCGGTTAACCAGTTTGTCACAGTTTCTCAAACTGGCCATAGCATCTACATAAGTTGCTTAACTGTTTCAATATTTCCATACTTCATTCATTTGCATGTATGCTACACCTGACTTGCCATACCACATATGACCTTCACCCTTTGACTTAACACTTTTGGTTCACCCGTTTGTCACAGTTTCTTCAATATGCCGCCGGTGGCATTCGCGTTTGACACTTTTTTTTTTTTTTTATTTCCCCGACCGACCCAAGAAAAAATTGAAAAAACTTTTTTTTATTTTTATTTTTTTTCCGACCGACCGACCAGATCTCACGGAAAAAAAATCCGTAAACCAACAAATTAAAAAAAAATGGCCTAAAGAAACTATGTACAATACCAATCCATTAAGAAAACAGTATTTACAATTCTTGTTATGTGTGTTTAGTTATTATTTTCTGTTGTTGGCATACGTGTGGTGCACCAAATGGGCAGGTCCCGATCATCAATCAGCACAGTTCACAAGCCCGTAATTCTCAAATCTTGTCCATTTGTACTTTACTATACATTGCATCTGAATTAAAATAGTTTAACATTGACATTAAACTTATTCTGCAATAAATTTGCCTTTTGTTGTAAAAAATACTGACGTTAATGTATCTGTCCCGCGAAATCGAATCATTACCATTACGCTGAACAAAAAATGTAAAATCAGAGTAACCTCCCTTTCCAACTCTCAGCTACTAATGCAATGAACACTGTTTATGGGCGCCTGATTTATAAATAAACACGGTGGTAACACAACTTAAGTCATTGCCGAGAACGAGGCCGGTCTGTATTCGGAATTTTAAGGTTACACATTACAGTCAAACTTGTGTTAAGAGACCACTCAAGGGAACTGCCAAAAGTGGTCTCTTAACAGAGGTGGTCTCTTAATAGGGACAGCCATGTGGAGTGGGTACACGGATGATATATCAAAAACAACACAGTGACAACACAGTGAAGTAATAACATGTATACACATATATGTATGTTTATTAAAGTAATAACATGTACAATGGAAAACATAAGTTTGAATACACTGCAGCTCCATTATAACGCGGTGGTCGGGGTCCATGCACGGGTACTGGTACTGCACGGGTTACTGGTATCATTCGCATTTCGGTTACCAACTATTGCGGGAATTCCATTAGCAACGGACCCATATAAAATCATGTCATTTGAACAGAAGTTAAAGTAATAATTATTAATAATGCCTATGACATACAAACTTGTATGTATTAATGTATTAAACATACGAGTTATTTATAAAATCATGCTTATTACGTTGTATAGTGCTCGCGATAGACAGACGCTTATTACAATGTATACTACTCGGGATCAACAGACGCTTAAACGGATTAATTGATAATAAATAATGCCTATGGTCACGTGTCCTGCCTATTCATGCGGTTGATACGTGCATAATCTCAGGATGTGGGGTCACGTGATTTATTGTTTACGCTGCAAGTCATATTGATGAATGAAATTTACGATTTAAGCGAGATTGCCTTGGGCTGCAGTGTAAACAATAGACCACGTGATCCCATACCCTGACCCAGATAATGCTGAAACACCAGTCTATTTATAGAACGCTAAATACACGTTTTATGGATTATAGCCACCGTTTATAGCCGTGTTTCGAGCCGTGTTTTCATGGGCACTGACAGTCGCCGACGGTCGTTAAACGCGTCGTATTTTGACGGAATGGGCCGTATTTATACGGTCGCTGGTCGCAGACAGCAGGTGGTCGTTCATTCCAAGTACGTTATTATGGGAAATTCGTCGGGCGGGATTCAAACCGGTCGCTTACAGCAGGTGGTCGTTTATTACAAGTGGTCGTTAGCACAAGTTCGACTGTACATGCATCATTACTGTTCGGGGTTTATACACGTCCATATGTATGTAGGTCGGCTGAAACCAAAATGGGTGGATAGACACACTTACAACGTTGCATTTGCATATTCTACCTTCATGATGCGTTGTATACAGACGGGTGAAAAATGGGAGTTTTTAAAGAAAAATCATTGCCGTTAAGGTCATTTCCGTTACAAAATTGTGTAACGGTAATGACGATCGTGTAACGGCAATGATAAACTAGAAATGGACGCTTGTCGACAAGCGCATGTGTATCCCCCTCCCCAGATACACAAGTAGTTTGAAAAAAGGGTGTTCGAGTTATGCTCCGGAGACAAAATCAGTGACGGAAAAACAAAGGGAGATAACTAAAAAATTAGTGATGCAAGAGTTGTCATTCTTGCGTGACACACCTTTAGGGTCGTGGTCTATGCATGTGTGAAGTTTCATGAAAATATTCCAAACGAGGGTGGTTTCGAGTTATGCTCCCGGACACGAAAAATCAGTGCACGAAACAACAAGCAACGGGGAGATAACTAAGAAATTAACGACGCAAGAGTTGTCATTCTTACGTGCGACACACCTTTGGGTCGTCTTCTATGCATGTGTGAAGTTTAATAAACTAGAAAATGTGTTCATAGAACACGGATGTCCCACATATCACTTTGATAATAAATGAGGCCAAATTCCAAGTCAAAATTTTCTTTTACCCGAGTGTTAAAGTTTTTGAAGCACCAAGTATGTGACCTTGACCCTGGGCTTGGCGGGGGCAGGACGAACGTGGATTTGGCACAGGGCGGTAGAGGACCATTAGAGCAATGCATATGTGAAATATGAAGCTGATCCGTGAAAGAAAACAGAAATTATAAGATATTTACCCGAGCGTTAAAGTTTTTGAAGCACTAAGTATGTGATCTTAACCCTGGGCTTGGCGGGGGCAGGACGAACGTGGATTTGGCACAGGGCGGTAGAGGACCATTAGAGCAATGTGTATATGAAATATGAAGGAGATCGGTCGAAGGATGAAGACGACGGGAGGACGGGACGCACGTTCCTACGAATGAATACTTGTTGGGTTTTTACTCTATAAAAATACCCAACAAGAGTACCCAACACTATCCTAACCCTACCCAATAAGATCCCCGTACACTTACAACAAGTACCCATTCGTGTGTGCGGACGGACGGACGGACGGACGGACAAGGGTAACACTAAATGCCCCCTCCACTATCGTGGTGGGGCATAAAAATATTCCAAAGGGTGTTCGAGTTATGCTCTGGATACAAAATCAGAGCACGAAACAACAAAGGGAGATAAGTAAACAAGAATTCCACGGAATCAAATGCCTCGCCTTGTCCAGCCTTGACCTCGAGCCTGGGCCCGAAAGCAATTTTCACTGGCCCGAACATATTATACAATTATTGACCAGTGAGCCATAGAATATCAGATTATATTCTATGGCTCACTATTCAATAATTGTTTTATTATATGATAATAGCCTGTATATAGCACTTACGACCTTATGCTACTAGACAAAAATTGAAAAAGAATTTGAAAAAAAAAATGAAAACAAAAAATGGAAAAAAAAAGTTTAAAAATTAAAAATAATAATGCATGCTACTGGAGCCCAGAATTTTTTTTTAATAGTCCTATATTTATCTACATATATCTGCACAGGTCCACATAATGCCACAATATTTTCAACACAGTTTACGGAAATGTAATATACAAAAAAAATAAAAATAAATAATGCTCGCTACTGGAGCCCAGAATTTTTGTTAATAGTCCTATATTTATCTACATATATCTGCACATGTCCACATACTGCCACAATATTGTCAACACAGTTTACGGAAATGTAATAATGTACCTGTATAAATTACCTGTAATAAGTTAGTGGTCAGTTAAAAACTTGAAAAAGAATGTAAAAAAATGGAAAAAAAAAAATTAAATTAAAAAAAAATAAAAAAATAATGACCTCCCGACTGGAGCCCAGAATTTTTGTTAATAGTCCTATATTTATCTACATATATTCACACATGTCCACACTGCAACCATATGTCAACAGTTTACGGAAATGTAATAAATTACCTGTAAATTACCTGTAATAAGTTATGGTCAGTTAAAAACTTGAAAAAGAATGAAAAAAAAATGGAAAAAAAAAAAAAATAAAAAAATTAAAAAAAAATAAAAAAAAATAATGCTCCCTACTGGAGCCGAAAATTTTTTTTAAAAGTCCTATATTTATCTACATATCATATATACACAGGTCCACATATTCCCACAATATTTTCAACACAGTTTACGGAAATGTAATATAATCATTTACCTGTATAAATTACCTGTAAGTGGTCATGGTCAGTTGTACATGCTAGCACATGCACAGGTGAATAGTCTGTATATAGCACTTATGACCTTATGCTACTAGACAAAAATTGAAAAAGAATTTGAAAAAAAAAAAATGAAAAAAAAAAATGGAAAAAAAATGGGAAAAAAAAGTTTAAAAATTAAAAATAATAATGCTTGCTACTGGAGCCCAGAATTTTTTTTTAATAGTCCTATTTTTATCTACATATATCTGCACAGGTCCACATAATGCCACAATATTTTTCAACACAGTTTACGGAAATGTAATATCCAATGTAGTAATTTACCTGTATAAATTACCTGTGGTCAAGAGTGGTCAAGACTGGACATTTGCACATGCTAGCACATGCACAGGTGAATGGTTCTCCCAGTCTCTATTGTTCTCTCTACAGGTAAGGTGTACAGAGCACACGAGAAAAGGTGTACAGAGCAGACGAGAAAACGGGTTTTCATGCAATATTGTCCAGTTTGTAGAGTGCGCAAAACAAAAAAGGGAGATAACTAAAAAATTAGCTACGCAAGAGTTGTCATTCTTGTGCGCGACACACCTCCGGGTCGTGGTCTATGCATGTGTGAAGTTTCATGAAAATATTCCAAAGGGTGGTCGAGTTATGCTCCGGACAAGAAGTGTCTGCGGCGGACGCAAAAGAAGTCATTCTTGTGCACGACACACCTTCGGTTCGTGGTCTAATTGAATGTGTGAAGTTTCATAAAAATATTCCAAAGGGTGGTCGAGTTATGGTCAATCAGTGCGCGAAACAAAAAAGGGAGATAACTCAAAAATGAGCTATGCAAGAGTTGTCAGTCTTGTGCGCGACACACCTTCGGGTCGTGGTCTATGCATGTGTGAAGTTTCATGAAAATATTCCAAAGGGTGGTGGAGTTATGCTCCGGACACGAAATCAGTGCGAGAAACAAAAAAGGGAGATAACTAAAAAATTAACTAAGCAAGAGTTGTCATTCTTGTGTGTGACATACCTTCGGGTCGTGGTCTATGCATGTGTAAAGTTTCATGAAAATATTCCAAAGGGTGTTCGAGTTATGCTCCGGACAAGAAGTGTCTGCGGCGGACGCGGCCCGCTGCCAAATCCATAGTATCCCCCGACAATTACCATACTCAGTTCATGCGTCAATTAGATATAACCAGGTCCCATCAGTTGTCGGTCAATAATGGCACATTTATTCATCAGATCTACAACATTTATATATCAGGATTTAACTAGAAATGTGGCCTGTCGGCACACGAATACCCCCACTGGCAGCCAAAGAAAACGAGGCATTTTTGATTATAAGCCATTTAGCCGGGCGTTAAGGTTTCAAACGCATCAAGTTTGTGACCTTGACCCTGGGCATAGTGTGATAATCCATGCATCAGTGTAGAAGATTTAGAGCGGAAGGGAATTTCAATAGGTTTGACCTTTGACCTTCAACTATGACCTTGACCTTGGAGTAGGTGCGTGGTTATTGATCGCGACACAACCCTAAACATCAAACCCAAACCTTCTCATCCTGAGAAACATTTGTGGCCAATGCATTTGATAATCCATGCATCGGTGTAGAAGATATAGAGCAGGAAGGGAATTTCAATAGGTTTGACCCTTTGACCTTCAACTGTGACCTTGGACCTGTGGTTTAAGTCGTGTATGAAAATCGCCCACACACCTTCCTTCATGCATGAGACATTTTCAGCATTTGATAATCCATCATCAGTGTAGAAAGATATAGAGCAGAAGGGAAATTCAATAGGTTTGACCTTTGACCTTCAACTGTGACCTTGACCTTGGACGTAGGTGCGTGGTTATTGATCGCAACACACCTTCTCATCATGAGAAAACATTTGTGCCAAGCCATTTGATAATCCATGCATCGGTGTAGAAGATATAGAGCGGAAGGGAATTTCAATAGGTTTGACCTTTGACCTTCAACAGTGACCTTGACTTGGACGTAGGTGCGTGGTTATTGATCGCGACACACCTTCTCATCATGAGAAACATTTGTGCCAAGCCATTTATTTGGGAATTTCAATATTTTTTACCTTTGATTTGCCTTCAACTGTGACCTTGACCTTGGACGTAGGTGCGTGGTTATTGATCGCACACACCCTTCTCATCATGAGAAACATTTGTGCCAAGCCATTTGATAATCCATGCATCGGTGTAGAAGATATAGAGCGAAGGGAATTTCAATAGGTTTGACCTTTGACCTTCAACAGTGACCTTGACCTAGGACGTAGGTGCATGGTTATTGATCGCGACACCTTCTCATCATGAGAAACATTTGTGCCAAGCCATTTGGGAATTTCAATATTTTTGACCTTTGACCTTCAAAAACTGTGACCTTGACCTTGGACGGTAGGTGCGTGGGTTATTTGATCGCCTGACAAACAACCACTTCCAGCATGAGAAAAACCTTTATTTGCTGCCAAGTCCATTTGATAATCCATGCATCGGTGTAGAAGATATAGAGCGGAAGGGAATTTCAATAGGTTTGACCTTTGACCTTCAACTGTGACCTTGACCTTGGATGTAGGTGCATGGTTATTGATCGCGACACACCTTCTCATCATGATAAACATTTGTGCCAAGCCATTTGATAATCCATGCATCAGGTGTAGAAGATATAGAGCGGAAGGGAATTTCTAAGGTTTGACCTTTGACCTTCAACTGTAACCTTGACCTTGGACGTAGGTGCGTGGTTATTGATCGCGACACACCTTCTCATCATGACAAACATTTGTGCCAAGCCATTTGATAATCCATGCATCGGTGTAGAAGATATAGAGCGGAAGGGAATTTCCAACAGACCGACAGACCGACCGACAAGCGAACTCCTATATACCCCCAACAAACTTTGTTTGTGGGGGTATAATTAGTAAAAGCTCTGAAACAACAAAAAACAGACACAGCTTCAAGGAGTGTGGGTTTCTATTGGCAATCACATTAAAAGTAAACACTAACTTGAAGTTATATTGTACAGCATATTCGAAGTATAAATATGTTTGTTATATATGCTGTATTAGTATTTTAAATAAATGGAGAGTCATTACCGTTACATTTTGTCATTACCGTTACATAATAATTTCCGTTACGCCCATATTTTTGGAGGCTGTGCTATTAATTAAATGTAGCTTTATAACGATGTTTGGTACATGTGGTAAAACACGGCATTCTGTTACATGCCAAGCTATTTTGTTTTGCTTAACTTTACTGATTCATATTAAATACATGTTGTTGGGTTACCATAAATGAGAAATTCCACGACTTGCTACTAAATTTCTCTGTTTCAAACTAATACAATTAGCTTACCATATTCTTGACACTTTTCTAAATAGATGCCCCTTGAGTTTTATGTTTTATGCCGTTGAAAAGAAAAAAATGTAAATGTAAAGCTATATTTACATCATGTAAATGTACGTAACGGAAATGACATATTAATAGCAATCTTACCTGTTTTTTACTATCGATTTTAAGTTCTCTTAAAATGCTAGCGGCAGGGTTTTTACCCACCCATTTTACCCATTTTGTGCATTGCGCACACAAAGGGAAAAATTCACCGTACAAATACCCACACTGCTCTGAGTTGACACGTCACAAACCGTCTATTATATTTCCCTGCCGTAGAGAAATAAAAACCGAACAGTTTAAGCGGGGTGGGAGGTGGGAATACCCTAGTAAAAAACAGGTAAGTATGTATTATTAATATAAATTTTATAAAATTATATTTTCCCTGCCGAAGCGAAAGGTCATACTTTTCCTTCGGCGTTTATCAAATTTTCTTATTCGTTTTTTACTAGTGACTTTATTTCAATTCCACGTGTCTAAAAAATTTTCGTCGGTTTGGCGTCTCTACAGTTTAGTTGACAATACAGTGCGACCCCATTAGTACACGCTTCACTATAACACGATTTCGGTTAGTACACGGTTGTGCCTTGGCTCCCGAATTTTTTTCCTATTTGTATATCAAAATCGTGTTAAATTAGTTACACGACTATTGTCAGAAATCGTGTTAAATTTGCGATTCTTTCCCAAATTAGACCCAAAATGGACGATTTTTTTTTTATGGACGCATAGCCTCCTTTTATCTCACCGATGTGAATGTGCAGCTGATCACGTTTGCACATTTCGTAAATTAATCCGAGCAAACTGGGAATAAGATCAGTAAGACCAGTAACAAAGCAGTGCTAATTGTTATGTGCTCGATTTCATTTTTCCGGCATGCGTTCGCGCTCACCATTGGTGGAATATTAATTAGGTGTAAAGGCTGACCAATCGGAGACGTCGTATCAGTCGCGCAGAATTAACTCGACCCAGATTAACTAAAGTGTTACAGCACTGCCCACGCCCCCGGCGCATGTACACAAATGTGTACCTGACAACTGGCCTTGTTTCGCTATGTCATAATTGAGCCAGTGCACGAGATAATCAACTTTATTATATAACTGAGATTTTCACCGAGAATGACTTGACTTTTTTCTGCAAATATATCGGAAAGTTGATAACATTTTCAGAGCAAATGCGTAATAATTACTACTAATTTAATATTCGTCAAAATTCGATATCGTTTACAGAAAATGTACACTATTATCAGATTCATCTTCGTCGAAAATCTCACGTGATAAGCCCGATTACCTCATGAACTGGCGCAATATTATAACACGTCGGGCAAAACAACGTCTATACAGGTCTGTACTCAAACCCACAGGTGGAATAGTCGGACGTGTGACACAAAGAAAAGAAAATTACAAAAATATCCATTACCCCACCCACTTGATCTCGTTCTATTATTAACGTCATGTACAGTACGATACCAGGTGGGTGGGATAATGGGATTTTTTTAATAGGCATTTATTTTGGTGTCATAGGTCCTGAGTCTTCCACCTGTGTGCTCACCATATGAACACAGATTGCAACGCACGAGCTTGTCCGTGATGTTGCAGCTGATGGAACAGGATATCGGTCATTGGGTCATTGCGTCATCATTACTACACTTTTTTCTACACGCATTTACAATAATGGATTGCACGGACCTGCGTAGATCTACATTCTACATGAAATTGATGAATAAATGAAACATGACGTTAACAATTCTTGGATTCAATATATTTATTACATGCGAAGATAACAGTGAAAACTTATGGCATATTATAGGCATTGGCGACGTCGTTCATTCGCAGTCACAGTGTACAGTGTACATGTATTTTTTGTTGACATTATGATGCGTCTTGGGCGAGAACGGATATAGCACGGTTTGGATAAGCAACACGGAAGGTTGTATGTCGCCGGACTTCCGTGTACTAACGGGGTCGCACTGTAGTTCGGAGTTTATAAGTGTGTATTGGGTTTTCGTGCTTACGAATTTCTGTCAACACGGCGACACACACCAGCCACGTGGAGTGGATTTATTCTGGCGTGTGTAGACACCTAGGTGAGTGTGGTATATTATGGAGTGTGTTAAATGCGGGAAGGCATTTTTTGACTGGGATAATCATGCGCAAACATGTTTTGTGTGTTGTGGGTGTTCAATGGAACAGCCGTGTGCGGTGACCTTTTCATGGGGTCACCGTACCTGGAAGTTGGCGAAAGGCAAAAGAGGTAGAGCAAAGGTAAGTGGTAAAAAGCCAGTCGGGCTTACTACTGAGGAGACCACCACTAGCATAGAGTGTGGTGGGTGTGCTTCACCGATATCTGAACCGGTAAATACAGTGGAAATCCCACAGGTTCCCCCATCTGAAGGAGCTGGTGCACTGGTGTACTCAGTGGTGACACATAGCTATGGGGTAGATACAGGGGAATCTGTGTTGAATAGCCAGTTTGTTGCTACGGGTAGCTCTGTGACTAACACTATAGACAGAGTATCCCGTAGGTCTAGGGAGTTTGATAGACGCTCCAAACACTCAAAGACGAAGAGGAGTAGGAGATACAGTTCATCTTCTTCGTCTTCAAGTTCATCTTCACCTGAGGTGAGGCGAAGCAAACACAAGAGGCATCATCAGTCTCCACCAGTTTCAGAGGCTGGGGAACTTGTTAGCTCTCTGAAATCATTGATTGAGGGCCTGGTGCAATCTAAGACTTGCACTCGGTCAATGTTATCCACTCATACGGATACAGTAGAGCCTGTGGCAGGGCCTACGGTCATTCAGGCACAGGGAGACTTGCCTGTTCGCGAGTCTGTGAATTTTTCTGAGCATACTTTTTCGTTAGGTTCGGATGCCGAAAGAGGTGAGCATGATGAGGATACCCCTACTCTTAACCACAGGTGGAAGACTCAGACCTACGACACCAAAAAAAGGCCTATTAAAAAAATCCCATTACCCCACCCACTTGGTCTCGTACATTACCATCTTCTATTTATAGAAAGGTGGGTATAAATATGGCTATTATAGAAACAGCCCTCTCCTTTCCGATTCGCACAAACACAATAAACATCGATTAAATGTATGAAATATGTCTCTGGCAATCGATAAAGATATTAGGTGTGTGAATATACTCGCTTCAAATCGCTGTTTCAAGTATTTATTGAGTTATTCGTGTTTTGATTACCCCATCCAAAGCGAAAGTTGCATGTACGAAAGAATCTCACACAGAATCGGAGGCCGTCCGGCGTGGATTATCGGTCATATTTGGCCGATAGCTGATCGCCAGCTCAAACTAAAGTGGTGCACCATGACCATATACATTAGAAACTCCAACCATACAAAGTTCGTCCAATTGTGATCGTTCACCGATCTAAAAAACATTGTTTTGTCTAATTTCGTTCATTATCTGGAACCGGGTCAATGCACTCTTCCATAATACAACCGGAAGCGTCTATGTAAAGAACATCTCTGATTGGCTAAATCTAAACTGTAATGACGTCATTCAACCGATTTCGGGATTTCGGAAGACATAATCTGATAGTACGCGAATCATGAATGAAAGTAGAAAAACTGTGTTTTTTAGATCGGTGAACGATCACAATTGGACGAACTTTGTATGGTTGGAGTTGCTAATGTATATGGTCATGGTGCACCACTTTAGTTTGAGCTGGCGATCAGTTATTGGTCAAATATGACCGATAATCCACGCCGGACGGCCTCCGATTCTGTGTGAGATTCTTTCGTACACGCAAATTTCGCTTTGGATGGGGTATACAAAATGCGAATAACTGAATAAATGCTGGAAAGAGCGATTTGAAGTGAATATATTCACACACCTAATACCTTTATCGATTGCCAGCGACAGGAATCATACATTTAATCGATGTGTATTGTGTCTGTGCGAGTCGGAAACAAGAGGGCTCTTTCTATGGCCACAATGTTATCCACCTTTCTTTATATAAGATGGTTATGTACGAGACCAAGTGGGTGGGGTAATGGGATTTTTTTTAAAATAGGCATTTTTTTGGTGTCATAGGTCCGAGTCTTCCACCTGTGCTCTTAACTATGCTGATGCCATTGCAGCAGTTTAAGCATTAGTTAATGATGAAAACCATTGCCCTTCTCAACCGCGCAAGGGTGAGGTCACTTCTGGAGTTGGAAGAGGCCCAAGTTGATTCTGGGTTGCCCATGCTCCCACATTCGTCTACAGTGAAGGCAATGGCGGATAGTCTGGAGACGGATTCTGGGTTGGATATTATTAAGGCTGGGTCTTACGTGCCCAAGGACTTCCTTAGAAGGTTGGCACCTAAGTCTTACCGGGTACATAAGGAACATTGGCCTGTCCGGAACCCCATGCTCGACAGTGATGCTCAGAAAGTGGGGATTCGTGGCCCATGCCCTCCCATAGTAACACCAGTTCTAGCGGAATCTCTGGAATCTAGAGCTAGAATGATGGTTACAATGTCATCACACTTGGATCTGTTTCTGGCTGCTTTGAATAAGGGACTGAATCAGGAGGAACATTATGATACTTTATTGGTACTTCTACAGTCGGCGGCCAAGGCTAGCAGGCACATCATGGGGTCAGCCATGTCTATGTCAACTGATATGCTCCTTTCTCGTAGAGACACAGCTATTGCGAGTGCATCGGTCCTACCGGGTCAGGGTGGAGAGACACTTCGATCATGTCCCTTGACATCTCTCAACTTGTTAGGTGGTAAATGTGCAGAGGATTTAGCCGACAGACAGAGAAATGCGCTATCTAACACATTGCCTAGATTTCGCAAGCCCATGGTCAAGGCTAGGAATATGCAGTCCAATCAGGCGACATTGTCTAAACCTTCTACAAGTACAGGCAGATTTACGCCGCCAGCCTCCCGTCATACCCCCCCTACACCAGCTCCATGCCAGCGGGGCCGTTTCCAGCGGGGGCGTGGCAGGGGTGGGGGTAGAGGGATTCATTTTTCCAGGTCCAGGCCTCGGAGGGGATCTTTTTGACGTAGTACGGGGAAAATCGCTCGATCTCGGCACACCTTCTCTTCGCTGCCTGTAGGAGGGAGATTATCTTACTTCGCCAACGAATGGGAAAAGATAACGAACAGCAGTTGGATCCTCGATATTGTGAGGAAAGGGTACAGCATTCCTTTCATCAAAGATCCTCCACTCAGAGTATCGTTACCCGAGAACGAGACCAGTCGAGATACACTCAAGAGAGAGTGTCTTCAGCAGGAGGTTACATCTCTGCTAGAGAAACGAGCGATAGAAGTAGTCCGGGACACATCCAGCCCCGGGTTCTACAGCAGGCTTTTCGTAGTGCCGAAGAAGAACGGAAAGCTGCGCCCCGTACTGGACTTGTCGGCACTCAACAAGTACATGGTAGTGGACCATTTAAAAATGGAGACTGCTCGGTCAATCCGCAACACTATTTCTCAGGGAGACTGGGCCGTTTCCATAGACTTAATGGACGCGTACCTGCATGTACCCATCCGTCCAACATCACGGAAGTACCTTCGTTTCCTGTGGCAGAGCCAAGCATATCAGTTTGCAGTCCTCCCATTTTGAATTGCCACGGCGCCGAAGGTATTTACAAAACTTATGGAAGTGGTTGCGGCGGTCAATCGAATGAAGGGGGTTCAGCTCCTCCAGTACTTCGACGATTGGTTACTTCACCGGGGATCAAGGGAGGTACTCTTACAGGACCTGACAACAGTCTGGGAGACGATTACCAGTCTCGGTCTAGTTCCGAACTTGGAAAAGTCAGATCTCATTCCCAGTCAGGATTTTTGTTATGTGGGGATGAATTTTTTAATATCCAGGGGAATAGTAAGAGTCCCCCTCGAGAGAACTCAGAGCATACTGGACTTGGTGTTCTCCATTCTCGATTTATCGGTGATTACCGCACGGAAGTTCCTGTCATTGCTGGGCGTCCTCAATGCAGCAGCAGATTTTGTGGATCTGGGCCGGTTACATCTGAGGCCGTTACAGTTCTATCTGCTGTTTCACAGTTCTATCTGCACCTCATCGCTGTCCTCTAGATATGATAATTCAGCTATCCAGCGATTTGAAGCGACACCTCCGATGGTGGGCAATAGAGCACAGGTACTTTCAGGGAGTGCCCATGTTACCTCCGGAGCCAGTGTTATTCCTGTCGATGGATGCGTCGAGCGTCGGTTGGGGGGCACATCTAGATCCGTTGGGACTTTTGTTCAAGGGAACCTGGTCTCGGGAACAGGCTCAGGAACATATCAACATGCTGGAAATGAAGGCGGTGACGTTGGCATTGGGTCAAGCGGAACAGCATGTGCGGGGCAAAGTTGTTCAAGTATCAACGGACAACACAACCGTGGTTGCTTACTTGAACAAACAGGGAGAACTCACTCGGCCCACCTGTACATGGAGACGAGGCGGCTTCTTCTCTGGTGCTGACAGAGGGACATAGTTATACATACCCGGCACATTGCAGGGAAAAAGAACATTCTTGCCAGTGCTCACAGAGTGGGCGTTGCGGAAGGACGTGGCCACTGCTCTGATAAGCAGGTGGGGAGATCCTATGGTGGACCTATTTGCGACAAGATTAAACACAAAACTCCCACTATTTGTCTCCCCGGTACCGGATGCAGCAGCTTGGGGAGTAGACGCAATGTCCTTCGAGTGGAGGCATCTGGATGCATACACTTTTCCCCCTTTTATCCTGATTCCGAGGGTATTGCACAAGATCAGAACGTCGGGTTGCAGGATCACTCTGGTGGCCCAATATTTGCCACAGCGAAGTTGGTTCAGTCAGATGATAGAGTTGTTAGTGGCTCCTCCTCTGATCCTACCCCTCGACCCGGATCTACTGTCACAACACAAGGAGCAGGTATGGCATCAGAACATTCAGTGCCTAAACCTGTGCGCCTGGAGATTATCCGGGAATCTGTCAGAGGTGACCAATTTTCAGAGAAGGCTGCCAGTTGCATTTCAGGGGCAAGAAGACCATCAACATCCTCCTGTTACGATGCCAAATGGGCAGTTTTCACTAATTGGTGTGTCGAGAGAGCGATTGATTCACGCAATCCGGCTGTAGGTGAGATAGCAGATTTTTTTTATCTATTTGCAGGGTTCAGGTTTGGGGGCGAAGTGGGCGATATTCTCGCCTTGATCTCTCGGACTTCGCCCTGTCCGTCCAGAAAAGCGAAGTCCACTTCGCCCTAAAAAAATCTCGGAAAATATATTCTCAAAAACCCAGCTAGAACCAAATTTGTGTCCGGTAATCCGGATTTCCCATACACTGATCATATCTCGCTAATTCCAGCTGGTATAATCCCACTTAATTGATGCCACCCGGCTGCTTGGCCGTGTACCGTGTCGGTCAGTGATCAGTTATCGAGATGTGTCAAGACGCGAGAAAATCGGGAAAAACGCTCTTCTGTGACCAGTCTGGTTTTACCCTCAATATCCCGTCATAATCTCATAAATATCTTGGATCGTTCTGTATACAGATGATAGTTTTACATTCGCAGAAATATGCAATGAAATGGGTTCGTAAACTTTGTATTGGGGGCAGTATCATAGTTTGTTTACACAAATCTTGTGTAAACTGCACACGCACATGGCTGGTTCTCCGTTGTATGTAAAGCTGATCGCGCAGCTGGGCCCATGCTGTACAGTTGTTTCTGTCAAAATGTTCCGGGTTTATACGTGTACAAAGTGTTGTGCGTTGCGTATCCGTGGAGTTTCCGTTAGATTGCGTTTTTTCAAAACCGGTGTGCGTCTTACGTGTAAAATACGTTTTCGGCCATGCGTTGCGTTTCCCCACTCTTGCGCATGCGCGAAAGTCGAGCAAACCGTGTTCAACACATTGAGTTTCAAAAGCGTGTAATCCGTGTACAACGGTTGTAAACGTATACAACGGTTGTAAACAACGCATTGAGTTTCAAAAGCGTGTAATCCGTGTACAACGGTTGTAAACGTATACAACGGTTTTAAACGTATACAACGCTAATGTAAACCGTTTAAACGATTTAACGCTTTCTTTGACGAACGGTTACACGCTTCGACATGTACACAGCACCGTACAGATGAAACCGTGTTATACGTATAACACGTTTCCACGGGTTTTAACGCATTACACGTTTTGGTATGCCAACCGTGTATCGCGTAGAATGCGCATGCTCAGATCGTTCTTCGTGTGTGTATATATACTTCTAGACTGCAGGGCTTCTAAAATTTTCAGTTTTCCGGTTCTGGACCGATTTTTGAACTCTCAGACCGATTGAGATTTGAAAACTAGTCTTAAAAATCGGTCCGAGAAAAATTGCCGGTCGGCTGCTATTTCGCTATAAACCTTGTAAATTTACCGGTTTTGACCACCAAGTAATTTATGACACATATCCGCGGGCCATATCCGTGTTAAACCAGTGTGCAGCTCGCTGTGTATTCAGTTTCTCCATATATCGATTTTTCTTAACACACGCGTGGGAGAGGTGTATAGCGGATTAGTGACTGAAATAGACTGGCTTCAGCGTAAAGATACGAGAGTTCCTAGATTCGCCATTTCTGAGGTCTATAAATACATTAAATATGCCTAAAAGCATCAATGAATGAAGAAAAAAAAATGAATTTTTATATGGAGGGTGTAAAATAAAAAAAATGTTATTTTTTTCTTCATTAATTGAAGATTTTAGGCATATTTAATGTATTTATAGACCTCGGTCCGTTACTTCAACCTGTGATATTACACAGACGAGATTTGTGTGTTTTGCTTTGTGCAAAAACAAAAAAATCGATAACACTAAGCCCTGTCAACTAACAGGTGCTTATTGTATGACATCATTCAGCACGAGAAATGCGTCGTGACCACTCATTTAGGCTATGTTTTGAAATGTTACTGATTGGTCAACACGCCCTTTGATGTTCCGCACACGTCGCGAACGTGTGACTCATGGGGCAATCATGCAGTAACCCATTTCATGCTGAGGATACGATTGTTTGCGGGAAAATATTTTCCTTCTATGCACTCAGAAGTATATTCCGCGAGCACCATTTAAACCGTCTCGTCGAGACGGTTCAAATGAGTGGTCACAACGTATACTTTCATTGAGAAATAACAAAAATAAAAATAAATTATTTAATAATTTCATACCCGTAAATGTGTATTTCCGAAAGGAATGGATTACAAAAAAACACTGGATTATACGCAGATCTGTCGCCATGTTTCGCCGATATTGATTTCGAAAATATTTTCCGTAAATGGTGTTGAAAAGTTGACACAAAATTCAGAGTTCATGCGGAATTTCGGTGGGATTATGCACGTATCAACAGCTAATCATCCGCATGAATAGGCAGGACACGTGACCATTATTTATTAACAATTAATCCTTTTAAGCGCCTGTTGATCGCGAGCATTATACATTGTAATAAGCGTCTGTCTATCGCGAGCACTATACAACGTACCCTGACCATCGTTTTATAATGGAGCTGCAATGTATTGTTGTTTACACCCGTATAATTCATTTTCCATATCAGGGGCGAAATGAGTCTGCCTTACAATAATTCGCATGTGCGGAATGGTGGTACATGTAGGCGCGAAACGATCCGCCTGTAAACGATCCAGGCCGAACAGGTACATGTATTCGCGATATTTTAAAAGGGACGAAACAAGGCCGCCTCGAAGCGATCGGGGCCGAACAGGTATTCGCGTTAAAACGTGTAACCGTTGTACGCTTTCATATAGCTACACGCTTCCAGGTAAAGCGTTGTACACGTTTCAACGCTTTCACCTCGCTACATATGTATACGCCAAAGCGTGTTATACGCCTTGAAGCTAAACGTATTACACTCTTTAAAACGGTTTTTGACAATGTGTATTACAACAAGTGTACGAACCGTATTATACGTTTAAACAACGTATACATAACGCTTTTTAACTAACAACGGTTTGACAATGTGTATTACACGTGTACGAACCGTATTATACGTTTAAACAACGTATACAACGCTTTTAAACTAAACGGTTTGACAATGTGTATTACACGTGTACGAAACGTATTATACGTTTAAACAACGTATACAACACTACAGCAAACCGTTGCGTTCGCGTTGCGTTCGCGTTGAGTTTGCAAGTGTTGTCTACGGTGGAACAAAAACGCAGACTGCACTGTAACACGTGATGTGAAGGTTGCAGTATCGATTTTTCTATTGGATGACCTGCTAAATTTATGCGGATTGCGGATCACGTGATAACTGGAGACATGTGACCTGTGCTGTGTACACCACAGGTGTATACCACAGGGTGTTGAGCTGTTACATGCTAAATTAATCGCGCTTAATGAATCGGGCCTTAACATCGAGGGCCGTATTAATTAATTGGCGGTTTCTTCAATGAAAACAATATAATTCCTTGTTTGAAAGTCGTGTAGTGTGATAATTGATGCCCGAGATAATAAAAACCTTTTTTTTTAGCATGTTGATTATGTCAAATACAGTGGAACCCCTCCAAACCGGACCCCCTCTATACCGGAATTCGCGCTATACCGAACATACGACCACACCATTTCAAGTCCCAAAACCATATTTCAGCGTTAAAATAACCCCGGAAAACCGGAAACACGGTCACCTGTCAGGATGTCATCCAAGAAATACACCGCGCCCAATTTCAATGTTGTTGTTTCAAGCGGGTGTCAACATCACACCGTGTTTACAATATACTGGTTCCCGGTAGTATTGTTCAGCTCTGGTTCCCAAAATGCGGAGCCACGAGAATGAGACGATTCTAACGGACTCCCAACTTGACATTTGTGTGGAAGAAATAACAAAATTGATCAAATTACGCACATTAACTTGAGCTCTGTACAAGCGCTATCCATGCGTGTAATGCGCTAAGTGGCGTACTTTTTGGACGTCATAAGCGGCATTACAAAGTTAAGAATCTATTCAATACATGCCACCTAAATACGAGACATGTTTGCTGTTTTACAAGCTCATTACAATAGCATGGTTCACAATTTAATTATACGCGTACGTAACAATTACGGAAATAAAATAATCGGCACATTATTTGTGAACCCACCGATCGATTAATTGAGATAATCTGATAATTACCTTAACGAGGCTGTAAACTCGTGACTGTAGCCTGTGGGCTATTGTAGCAGCTCGCGGTAACTACACAGCACACGTGAAATGTGTCATATGCTCTTTGCGACCAGTGTAGACCGTAGACTTGGATTACATTGCGAATCTGCACTATTTGCTATACCCCTTGCGAATCTGCACTATTTGCAATGTCAATAAAAAACAAACACATTCTGGTCTTAAAAGAGCGCTCCAGCTGATCGAGAAAGTTCCACAGTGGCACAAAATACTTAGGGGCCTTTATCCCATGTCAACTGCACTCTGTTTATTGGGAATTACACATGTCGACATGATAAAACACAACTGGGTAGCCGAGCCCCCGTTAAGGTGCGTAATTTGGGGGTACATTTCTTATTTCTCCATACAAATGGCAAGTTGGGAGTGCTTTAGAATCGTCTCATATGCTTTCAATATGGTAATAATGGTATATACTATACAAATCCTGTACATTGTTTTACATTACGATACTTGCAGAAAAATGAAGAAAAAAAAAATTAAAATAAAGTTTTGTTTCATATTATTATTGTGTTTATTCTTCTTACATGATAGTAATAGAAATATAATCTATGTCCAACAGAAGTGTATGTACCGAATAATGTGCAGGCAGTGTTCTATGGTACACTCAATGGGAAATGAGCACATTTCTAATACCAAATGAACTAAATAACCCATTTCTCCAAATATGATTGATTAAATATTGGTGTTTAATGACATATCAACAGCTAAGGTCATTTAAGGTCTATATACAAGAACAGTTTGATGCTTTGAAAACATAAGAGTTTACAGTTAAGTGATAACCGTAAGAGAAATGTTCAGTGAAATTATGATTTTTATCACTTCTCCCTAATTTTGCCTCACATATCCCTATTTTGCCAGGAGGGAGAAGTCACTTCTCCCTAAATGTTTGGCGTAGCTTGAACCCTGATTTGTTTGAGGTTAAAAAATGCACACCTTCTACGATTAAAGGGTACCGCTCAGCTTTGGCTAGTGCGTATAAATTTGGGGACATGAAGGCCAAGGATGTTGGTTAAGATAACCGCATTTCTGAGCTCATGCGGTTTTTTGAGAGGGAGAGTCCGGTATCTAGGTCAATCACACCAAAGTGGAATTTAACATGTGTTCTATTTGCACTTTCAGAAAAGCCATATGAGCCAATGGAGAAGGCTTCGAGATTGGACTGGTCAGTTAAATTAAAACTGCTTTCCTTTTGGCTTTTGCATCGGCTAAACGCAGCAGCGAATTGCATGCACTGGCTGCAGATGGGGTCTTTTTTGACGAATGTGGTAAAATGATGACACTGACTTATGATATTAATTTTTTGCCAAAAACACATCGTATTGGTTCACTTCCAGAACCTTTTCAAATTCCCAGTTTACTGGGACAGGAGAATGCTGATACATCTTTATGCCCCGTCAGAGCAGTAAAACATTATTTGGGAATATCAGCCAGTAGTCGAAGAAATAGACATAAGCTGTTTATTCCGTTGGTAGGTGATGGTGAAGTATCTAAGGCGTCAATCTCCAGGTGGATATCCCTTGCAATTCGCAAGGTTTATCAAGGGATATCCAAGCGGAAATTGTCCATGCTTAAGATTAATGCGCATGAAGTCCGAGCATTAAGCACTTCCTGGGCATTATTCAATCACGCTCCCATTACAAACATCATGAAGGCTGCATGCTGGAAGTCACATAGCACATTTTCTAAGTTCTATCTTCGGTCAATGTCAGTTCAGAGCCAGGACTTGTACAAATTAGGGCCATTGGTGGCTGCAGGTCAAATAATTAGAAATTAGGATTATACACCTATGTACACCTAGATAGGGATCAGAAAATGTGCTATGGAGGTGGATTACACAGTTTAGGAATCTAAGTTTTTGTAAAGGTTCCTCAGCAGTGGACTGGCGGTAACCAGTCGGGGGATTACAGTCAATACGAGTTAGGAGGGGTTAATCAACTTGTGTAATGTACATTTGCATATACATTATATATATATATGGAATTGCGACTTTTTTCTACAATATTCTAAGTGAATCATTATGATTTATGGTAGTGGTAATCGGGAAGTTTTATCGCAGACATTTAATAGGACGATAGTACCGATTACCACAATTTTTAATTTTGTGATGAATAAGTACATTTTGTGGTTTAGAGTGATTCAGTGATTTTTATTTTATTTTTTTTAAAAATAAGAGCATCAACGATTCCTAAGGAATAGCTAAAAAGTGTGGATGTTACATGGTGGAGATGGGGGAGGAGTAACCCTAACCCTGCAGACAGAGAGGCAAATCATACAAGCGAGGGAATTCAAGGTGTGTATAGACACAGGTGGAAGACTCGGACCTATGACACCAACAAAATGCCTATGACAAAAATCCCATTACCCCACCCACTTGGTCATTACCATCTTCTATTTATAGAAGGTGGGTATAAATATGGCTATTATAGAAAGAGCCCTCTCTTTTCCGATTCACACAAACACAATAAACATCGATTAAATGTATGAAATATGTCTCTGGCAATCGATAAAGGTATTAGGTGTGTGAATATATTCACTTCAAATCGCTGTTTCAAGTATTTATTGAGTTATTCGCGTTTTGATTACCCCATCCAAAGCAAAAGTTGTGTGTATGAAAGAATCTCACACAGAATCGGAGGCCGTCCGGCGTGGATTATCGGTCATATTTGGCCGATAGCTGATCGCCAGCTCAAACTAAAGTGGTGCACCATGACCATATACATTAGAAACTCCAACCATACAAAGTTTGTCCAATTGTGATCGTTCACCGATCTAAAAAACACTTTTTTGTCTAATTTCGTTCATTATCTGGAACCGGGTCAATGCACCATCTTCCATAATACAACCGGAAGCATCTATGTAAAGAACATCTGATTGGCTAAATCTAAACTGTAATGACGTCATTCAACCTATTTCGGGATTCCGGAAGACATAATCTGATAGTACGCGAATCATGAATGAAAGTATAATGGCCACAATGTTATCCACCGTTCTTTATATAAGATGGTAATATATGAGACCAAGTGGGTGGGGTAATGGGATTTTTGTTAATAGGCATTGTTTTGGTGTCATAGGTCCGAGTCTTCCACCTGTGTGTATAGACTTTTATCTTTCTTGCCTGCCCCCCCCCCCCCCCCACCGCAAGTTGTTGTGGTGTAGGTTGTGTTATACTGACCACGTTACTAACCAAGCTTATTGCACAGTTTTCAAACGGTGATAAGACATGTTGTAGAGAAAATAAATTATGTGGTACTTTAAGCATCAACTCAGTTAGACCTCCCACCAAGGGACGAATTCAGCGATAGTAAAAAACAGGTAAGATTGCTAAAGATTAATATGGAAATTTTTTATTGTAAAATTTATATTAATAATACATACTTACCTGTTTTTTACTAGGGTATTCCCACCTCCCACCCCGCATAAACTGTTCGGTTTTTATTTCTCTACGGCAGGGAAATATAATAGACGGTTTGTGACGTGTCAACTCAGAGCATTGTGGGTATTTGTACGGTGAATTTTTCCCTTTGTGTGCGCAATGCACAAAATGGGTAAAATGGGTGGGTAAAAACCCTGCTGCTAGCATTTTAAGGGAACTTAGAAGCGATAGTAAACAAGAGCTCCGCGGAGCAAAATGTCCCGCCTGGCGCAGTTTGATAGTATATATGGAGCTTGTAATAACCTTGGGGTTAGTAGCAACATGGGCTTTCTGTTGAATGATGCGGGATGTTGTTACAAATGCATGTATGGAATATTTAAGCATAAACTGAGCGTTAATTTGTCAGTGACCTTGACCTTTGGGGTTAGCGGGCACCATGGGCTTTCTGTAGAATGATGCGGGATGTTGTTACAAATGCATATATGGAATATTAAAGCATAAACTGAGCATTGACTTTTCCAAACATGGAAATTTCTAATTCAGTGACCTTGACCTTTGGGGTTAGCAGGCAGCATGGGCTTTCTGTAGAATGATGCGGGATGTTGTTACAAATGCATATATGGCATATTAAAACACAAGAGCTCCGCGGAGCAAAATGTCCCGCCTCGCGCAGTTTGATAGTATATATGGAGCTTGTAATACCCTTGGGGTTAGTGAGCAACATGGGATTTCTGTAGAATGATGCGGGATGTTGTTACAAATGCATGTATGGAATATTAAAGCATAAACTAAGCGTTAATTTGTAAGTCAGTGACCTTGACCTTTGGGGTTAGCGGGCACCATGGGCTTTCTCTAGAATGATGCGGGATGTTGTTACAAATGCATATATGGAATATTAAAGCATAAACTGAGCGTTGACTTTTCCAAACACGCAAATTTCTAATTCAGTGACCTTGACCTTTGGAGTTAGCAGCCACCATGGCATTTCTGTAGAATGATGCGGGATGTTGTTACAAATGCATGTATGGAATATTAAAGCATAAACTGAGCGTTAACTTTTCCAAACACGGAAATTTCTCTGTCAGTGACCTTGACCTTTGGGGTTAGCGGGCACCATGGGCTTTCTGTAAAATGATGCGGGATGTTGTTACAAATGCATGTATGGAATATTAAAGCATACATAAATTGAGCGTTAACTTTTCCAAACACGGAAATTTCTTATTTGTCACTGACCTTGACCTTTGTTTGCGGGCACATGGCAAGTCTGGATTGATTTGGGGTGCGGGATGTGAATGATTCAAATGCATGTATGGAATATCAAAGCATAAACTGAGCGTTAACTTTTCCAAACACGGAAATTTCTAAGTCACCGACCTTGACCTTTGGGGTTTGCGGGCACCATGGGCTTTCTGGAGAATGATGCGGGATGTTGTTACAAATGCATGTATGGAATATCAAAGCATAAACTGAGCGTTAACTTTTCCAAACACGGAAATTTCTAAGTCAGTGACCTTGACCTTTGGGGTTTGCGGGCACCATGGGCTTTCTGTAGAATGATGCAGGATGTTGTTACAAATGCATGTATGGAATATTAAAGCATAAACTGAGCATTAACTTTTCCAACAGCTAACTTGACTGAACTTTTGGCTACTAAAGTTCAGTGACTTGACCTTTGGCGTTAGCGGGCATCATGGGCTTTCTGTAGAATGATGCGGGATGTTGTTACAAATGCATGTATGGAATATTAAAGCATAAACTGAGCGTTAACTTCTCCAAACGAATATTAAAGCATAAACTGAGCGTTAACTTTTCCAAACACGGAAATTTCTAAGTCAGTGACCTTGACCTTTGGCATTAGCGGGCATCATGGGTTTTCTGTAGAATGATGCGGGATGTTGTTACAAATGCATGTATGGAATATTAAAGCATAAACTGAGCGTTAACTTTTCCAAACACGGAAATTTCTAAGTCAGCGACCTTGACCTTTGGGGTTTGCGGGCACCATGGGCTTTCTGTAGAATGATGTGGGATGTTGTTACAAATGCATGTATGGAATATTAAAGCATAAACTGAGCGTTAACTTTTCCAAACACGGAAAGTTCTAAGTCAGTGACCTTGACCTTTGGCGTTAGCGGGCATCATGGGCTTTCTGTAGAATGATGCGGGATGTTGTTACAAATGCATGTATGGAATATTAAAGCATAAACTGAGCGTTAACTTTTCCAAACACGGAAATTTCTAAGTCAGCGACCTTGACCTTTGGGGTTTGCGGGCACCATGGGCTTTCTGTAGAATGATGTGGGATGTTGTTACAAATGCATGTATGGAATATTAAAGCATAAACTGAGCGTTAACTTTTCCAAACACGGAAAGTTCTAAGTCAGTGACCTTGACCTTTGGCGTTAGCGGGCATTATGGGCTTTCTGTAGAATGATGCGGGATGTTGCTACAAATGCATGTATGGAATATTAAAGCATAAACTGAGCGTTAACTTTTCCAAACACGGAAATTTCTTTTGAATCACACCTTGCTTTGGGTTTGCGGGCATCATGGGCTTTCTGTAGAATGATGCGAGATGTTGTTACAAATGCATGTATGGAATATTAAAGCATAAACTGAGCGTTAACTTTTCCAAACACGGAAATTTGTAAGTCAGTGACCTTGACCTTTGGGGTTAGCGGGCAACATGGGCTTTCTGTAGAATGATGTGGGATGTTGTTACAAATGTATGTATGGAATATTAAAGCATAAACTGAGCATTAACTTTTGCAAACACGGAAATTTCTAAGTCAGCGACCTTGACCTTTGGGGTTAGCGGGCACCATGGGCTTTCTGGAGAATGATGCGGGATGTTGTTACAAATGCATGTATGGAATATATAGCATTCCATTGAGGGAAACAGAAGTTACAATGAATTAACCTGAGCGTTAAGTTTTAGAAACAGAGCTAAACGCAAAAACTTAATGTTGAATGCATGTGAAAAGTAGGTCAATCAACCATGAAAACTAGGTCAATGTCACATGGGCTCCCTCTGTGTGAGATGGTTACACCACAGTGTTGATGTATACCAAGTATGGAGGTCGTAGGTGTTATAGTTTTCTGGAAACTGACCTAAACGCAAAAACTTAACGTGAAATGTTGACGCCGCCGCCGCCGACGCCGCCGACGACGCCGACGGAAAAGCTATGCCTATGTCCCGCTTCTGCTAAAGCAGGCGGGACAAAAACAGGTAAGTATAATTAACATAAATTTTACAATAAAAAATTTCCATTTCCGAGACCCCTCGTCCCTAGAAGTGGAAATAAAATATATACAAGAAACGAGGCAAAGCCACGAAGGCCAGGTTTTTTCCAAGCATGGACACATGGATAACATAATTATACCCACTTTTTGTAGACTACATGGCCGTGGCCTGCATGTCGCGCCTTGGGGCGAGGCATGGACACTAAACTAAAAAAATAGATATAGTAGATGGAAAAACTTTAACGAAAAAACTTTAACCGGACACACGGACGGACGGATGCGAAAATGCCGACGATATCGCGCTTTCCGCAAGCGGGTGCGACAATGATGATAAACACCCATGTGAAATATGAAGGTAATGGGTGAAGCAGTTGCAGAGATATAGTACACAAAAAAACTTTAACAAATAAATTCAAAGTAATTTGACCTTGACATTGCGCACAGGGACCGTACGGTTGGGGGTTAGAATGAAAATATGGACGATGATAAACACCCATGTGAAGTTTCAAGGTAATGGGCGAAGCAGTTGCAGAGATATAGTATAACGAAAAAGTTTTAACCAAAAAATTTAACCAGACGTACGTTAAAAAGTTAACGTTGAAAATGGCTAAGTCAATTACGTAGAAATAATAGGTGAAGGTAAAAAAAAGGTCACATGTTGGATAGTTGATAGTTGTACGTGGTAGGCACCCCTTGGTTATGAAGCTGTGAAAGTTTGGTGGTCCTAGGTGGTACAGTACCAAAGAAATGGACTTAAACACGAAAACTTAACATTGCAAACGCGAAAACTTAACATTGAAAATGGCTAAGTCGACTGCGCGGAAAAAATGGGTCAAGTTAAAAACAAGAAACGAGGCAAAGCCACGAAGGCCAGGTTTTTTCCAAGCATGGACACTTGGATAACATAATTATACCCACTTTTTGTAGACTAGATGGCCGTGGCCTGCATGTCACGCCTTGGGGCGAGGCATGGACACTAAAAAAATAGATATAGTAGATGGAAAAACTTTAACGAAAAAACTTTAACCGGACACACGGACGTACGGACGTATGCCAAAATGCCGATGATATCGCGCTTTCCGCAAGCGGGTGCGACAATGATGATAAACACCCATGTGAAGTATCAAGGTAATGGGTGAAGCAGTTGCAGAGATATAGTACACGAAAAAACATTAACAAATAAATTCAAAGTAATTTGAACTTGACATTGCGCACAGGGGCCGCACGGTTCAGGGTTAGAGTGAAAATATAGACGATGATAACCACCCATGTGAAGTTTCAAGGTAATGGGCGAAGCAGTTGCAGAGATATAGTATAACAAAAAAGTTTTAACCAAAAAATTTAAGCAGACGTACGTTAAAAAGTTAACGTTGAAAATGGCTAAGTCAATTACGTAGAAATAATAGGTGAAGGTAAAACAATGGTCACATGTTGGATAGTTGTATGTGGTAGGCATCCCTTGGTTATGAAGCTGTGAAAGTTTGGTGGTCCTAGGTGGTACAGTACCAAAGAAATGGACTTAAACACGAAAACTTAACATTGTAAATGCGAAAAGTTAACATTGAAAATGGCTAAGTCGACTGCGTGGAAAAAATGGATCAAGTTAAAAAATAAAGTAACATGTTGGATAGTTGTATGTGGTAGGCACCCCTTGGTTATGAAGCTGTGAAAGTTTGGTGGTCCTAGGTGGTACAGTAACAAAGAAATGGACTTAAACACGAAAACTTAACATTGAAAACGCGAAAACTGTACTGTACCACCGAAAAGTCGATTGCGCGGAAAAAATGGGTCAAGTTAAAAACAAGAAACGAGGCAAAGCCACGAAGGCCAGGTTTTTTCCAAGCATAGACACTTGGATAACATAATTATACCCACTTTTTGTAGACTAGATGGCCGTGGCCTGCATGTCGCCGGCATGGACACTAAAAAAATAGATATAGTAGATGGAAAAACTTTAACCAAAAAACTTTAACCGGACACACGGACGAACGGACGGATGTATGCCAAAATGCCGACAATATCGCGCTTTCCGCAAGCAGGTGTGACAATGATGATAAACACCCATGTGAAGTATCAAGGTATTGGGTGAAGCAGTTGCAGAGATATAGTACACGAAAAAACTTTAACAAAAAAATTCAAAGTAATTTGAACTTGACATTGGGCACAGGATCGCGCTTTCCGCAAGCAGGTGCAACAATGATGATAAACACCCATGTGAAGTATCAAGGTATTGGGTGAAGCAGTTGCAGAGTTATAGTACACGAAAAAACTTTAACAAAAAAATTCAAAGTAATTTGACCTTGACATTGGGCACAGGATCGCGCTTTCCGCAAGCAGGTGCGACAATGATGATAAACACCCATGTGAAGTATCAAGGTAATGGGTGAAGCAGTTGCAGAGATATAGTACACAAAAAAACTCTAACAAAAAAATTCAAAGTAATTTGACCTTGACATTGGGCACAGGATCGCGCTTTCCGCAAGCAGGTGCGACAATGATGATTAAACACCCATGTGAAGGTATTCAACGGTATTGGTGTGAAGCAGTTGCAGAGATATAGTACACGAAAAAACTTTAAAAAAAAAATTCAAAGTAATTTGACCTTGACATTGGGCACAGGGGCCGCACGGTTGGGGGTTAGAATGAAAATATGGATGATGATAAACACCCATGTGAAGTTTCAAGGTAATGGGCAAAGCAGTTGCAGAGATATAGTATAACGAAAAAGTTTTAACCAAAAAACTTTAACCAGACGTACGTTAAAAAGTTAACGTTGAAAATGGCTAAGTCAATTATGTAGAAATAATAGGTGAAGGTAAAAAAATGGTCACATGTTGGATAGTTGTATGTGGTAGGCACCCCTTGGTTATGAAGCTGTGAAAGTTTGGTGGTCCTAGGCCGGTACAGTACAAAGAAATGGACTTTAAACAACGAAAACTTAACAATTGTAAACGCGAAAACCTTAAATTGAAAATGGCTAAAGTGGACTTACGCGGAAAAAATGGGTAAGTTAGTAACATGTTGGATAGGATATGTGGTTGGGCAACTTTGATTATGAAGCTTGTGAAACAAAAGTTTGGTGTTCCTGGTGGAAAAACATTAACAAAAAATGGACTTAAAACACGAAAACTTAACAAAATTGTAAACGCGAAAAACTTAAACATTGAATGGCCCTAGTCGACTACGCGGAAAAAAGGGGTCAAGTTAAAAAAAAATTTTAAAAAAAAAAACAATTGTTTGGAGTGATAGGTGGGTGGACAACCCTTGATTATGAAGCTGTGAAAGTTTGGTGGTCGAGGTTTGTAAACAAAGAAAAAATAAATAAACAAACACAAAACTTAAACATTGATTGGGGTGGACGCCGCCCGCCCGGCCAGCTTTCGCCAATCCAATAGCTGGATGAAAAAACCTAGGGGTCTAAAAAAGTAACCCCATTGTTGGATAGTTGATTATGGTGGGGGTGCACCCCTTGATTCTGAAGTGTGAAAGTTTTTTTGGTGGTCCTAAGGTGGTACAGTAACAAAGAAATGGACCTGAAAAACACGAAAAACTTAAATTGGATTCTTGGAAACACCGCCCGCCCGCCCGCCCGCACCCCCGCCCGGCCCGGCTTCGGCAATCAGCCTGATCCAAAAAACCTGGCTAAAAAAGTAAAACATGTTGGATGTGATAATGGGTGGGCACCCCTTGAAAATTTGAAGGCTGGGAAAGTTTGGTTGGTCTAGGTGGTACAGTAACAAAGAAAGGACTGAAACACAAAACTTAACAATTGATTGTGGACGCCGCCCGCCGCCCGCCGGCCCAAAAAAAACCCCGGCTTCCGGGCAATCCAATCCTGGATTTTTTTTTAAAAAACCTGGCTAAAAAAAAAACCGTAACATGTTGGATAGTGATATGTGGTGGGCACCCTTTGCCTTGATTATGAAGCTGTGAAAGTTTGGTGGTCCTAAGGTGGTACAGTAACAAGAAATGGACTCAAACACGAAAACTTAACATTGATTGTGGACGCCGCCCGCCCGCCCGGCTTTCGCCAATCCAATAGCCTGGTTTTTTTTTCAAAAAACCTGGCTAAAAAAGTAACATGTTGGATAGTGATAGTGGTGGGTCACCCCTTGATTATGAAGCTGTGAAAGTTTGGTGGTCCTAGGTGGTACAGTAACAAAGAAATGGACTGAAACACGAAAACTTAACATTGATTGTACGGCCGCGCCCGCCCGCCGCCGCCCGCCGGCTTTCGGCAATCCAATAGCCTGGATTTTTTTTCAAAAAACCTGGCTAAAAAAGTAACATGTTGGATAGTGATATGTGGTGGGCACCCCTTGATTATGAAGCTGTGAAAGTTTGGTGGTCCTAGGTGGTACAGTCACAGATGGATCGTCCAAAAAACAAACCACCCCTAACATGATGGTGACGCCGCCCGCCCGCCCGCCCGCCCGGCTTTCGCCAATCCAATAGCCTGGATTTTTTTTTTCAAAAAACCTGGCTAAAAAAGTAACATGTTGGATAGTGATATGTGGTGGGCACCCCTTGATTATGAAGCTGTGAAAGTTTGGTGTTCCTAGGTGGTACAGTACCAAAGAAATGGACTTAAACACGAAAACTTAACATTGAAAACGCGAAAACTTAACATTGAAAATGGCTAAGTCGACTGAGCGGAAAAAATGGGTCAAGTTAAAAAACAAGAAACGAGGCAAAGCCACGAAGGCCAGGTTTTTTCCAAGCATGGACACTTGGATAACATAATTATACCCATTTTTTGTAGACTAGATGGCCATGGCCTGCATGTCGCGCCTTGGGGCGAGGCATGGACACTAAAAAAATAGATATAGTAGATGGAAAAACTTTAAACGAAAAAACTTTAACCGGACACAAGGACGTACGGACGGACGGACGTATGCCAAAATGACGACGATATCGTGCTTTCCGCAAGCGGGTGCGACAATGATGATAAACACCCATGTGAAGTATCAAGGTAATGGGTGAAGCAGTTGCAGAGATATATACTGAGCAAAACTAGAAACGTCCCTCCATGTTTAAGGAAAGATTCATCAAAAACCAAAAGAGTTACTTTTAAAAAACAAAATGGAAAAACAAGTTCATTCATTTCTGTATCAAAGCCAATAAATTGCATTTGGATATCTTGTTAAATATTCGAGAGATAACCGGCCAAGGGCGGTAGGGGTCAAAATCAAAAATCACAAAAACTCAGAAATGTGTTACTTAATGTTTAGAGATGGAATTTCAATAAGTAATGTGGCAAATTCAGTAAATCTCGTTAGTACCGAGTGTGGCCACCATTTGCATGAATGCATGCAATGATCCTACGCCGCATCGACGTGACGTAACGCAATACCAGTGCGTTGGGCAAATTCCTCCATTCCCGTTGTAACGCCCGTGTAAGATCGCGAACATTGTCAATCTGATGGTTAGCTCGTGCTTTGCGGCCCAGCTCATCCCATATGTGCTCAATGGGATTGAGAATCCGGGAGACCGCGGGCCATGGCATGACGTCGACGTTGTTTTGCTGTAAGTATTGAGTGGTGACCCTGGCTACTGAAGAGGGCGGGCATTGTCGTGCATCAATGTCATTACCAGGACCATGCTGACGGATAAATGGTAAGGCATGTGCATTTAGCACATCTGCAACATAACGTTGTGCATTGATGTTGCCCTGTACAACAACCAAATCTGTCTTCCGGTTTCCCATGATCCCACCCCAGACCATTACGCTCCCTCCCCCAAACCTGTTCTTCTCAACAATGCAACAATCGGTGAATCTTTCATTTTTACGCCTGTATACCCGTAATCTTCCGTCAGCATGACTAACTGTGAACCGAGATTCATCGGTGAACAAAACTCGGTTCCAGTCAGCCCTTCTCCAGTTCAGATGACGTCGCGCCCATAACAGTCTGGCAGCACGGTGACGTTGGGTCATTATCTGACCATGTACGGGCGGCATGCCCGGATTGGTTGGGCGTTATCGACGTAACTGGTTGCCGAATGGTCTGCCCTGAGACACCGTATCGCCTACCAGTGACTGTGGCTGCCAATCGACGTTGACGTAAGTGCGTCAACGTAATGTAACGATCGGCTCTAGCCGTCGTTACACGAGGCCTACCAGGTCGCTGCCGGTCGTGAACAGCCCCAGTCTGCTGGTACCGGGCTGCAGGACGATCAATCGTCTTCCGACAGCATCCAAACCGAGGCGCGACCGCCCTGGAGGCCATCCCACCCGCAAGCATCCCAATTGCCTGATTTCGCTCGTTTTCGGAAAGCCGTGGTATATCGAAAACAGTGAAAAATTAAAAAAGTTTTTTAATTTTGCGAATAGCCCCTATCGCATGAATGGTACGACATGAACTGAATCACCTTATCGATGTCAATTATAGCGTGCACGTGCAAAAAGTGGAAATCAACGTTCCGCTATGTAAACCGTGTGTATCGGCTAAACTCTACACGATCGTATTCTGAACATCGCCACGGTTTAAAATACATGTACTTTGAACATGTGGTACATACATAGACAGAGCTACACCGGCTATAAAACAGGGACGTTTCTAGTTTTGTTGAGTATAGTACACGAAAAAACTTTAACAAATAAATTCAAAGTAATTTGACCTTGACATTGCGCACAGGGGCCGCACGGTTGGGGGTTAGAGTGAAAATATGGTCGATGATAAACACCCATGTGAAGTTTCAAGGTAATGGGCGAAGCAGTTGCAGAGATATAGTATAACAAAAAAGTTTTAAACAAAAATTTAACCAGACGTACGTTAAAAAGTTAACGTTGAAAATGGCTAAGTCAATTACGTAGAAATAATAGGTGAAGGTAAAAAAATGGTCACATGTTGGATAGTTGTATGTGGTAGGCACCCCTTGGCTATGAAGCTGTGAAAGTTTGGTGGTCCTAGGTGGTACAGTACCAAAGAAATGGACTTAAACACGAAAACTTAACATTGTAAACGCGAAAGTTAACATTGAAAATGGCTAAGTCGACTGCGCGGAAAAAATGGGTTAAGTTAAAAATAAAGTAACATGTTGGATAGTGATATGTGGTGGGCACCCCTTGATTATGAAGCTGTGAAAGTTTGGTGGTCCTAGGTGCTACAGTACCAAAGAAATGGACTTAAACACGAAAACTTAACATTGAAAACGCGAAAACTTAACATTGAAAATGGCTAAGTCGATTGCGCGGAAAAAATGGGTCAAGTTAAAAAAAAAAGTAACATGTTGGATAGTGATATGTGGTGGGCACCCCTTGATTATGAAGCTGTGAAAGTTTGGTGGTCCTAGGTGGTACAGTACCAAAGAAATGGACTCAAACACGAAAACTTAACATTGATTGTGGACGCCGCCCGCCCGCCTGCCCGGCTTTCGCCAATCCAATAGCCTGGATTTTTTTTTAAAAAACCTGGCTAAAAAGTAACATGTTGGATAGTGATGATGTGGTGGGCACCCCTTGATTATGAAGCTGTGAAAGTTTGATGGTCCTAGGTGGTACAGTACCAAAGAAATGGACTCAAACACGAAAACTTAATCATTGATTGTGGACGCCGCCCCCCGCCCTGCCCGCCCGGCTTTCGCCAATCCAATAGCCTGGATTTTTTAAAAAAAAAACTGGCTAAAAATGACGAGAACAATTGGCTATACTATTATAAATGTAACACCTGGACTGTCATCCAATGGAATAAACACAGTTTAATGAATTATTGGTTCTAGATGGAAACTAGAAAAACGGCACCAATATGTACATAAAATATAGAATCACTGAAATCTTTTTGAATAATGATGTTTATGAGTGGACAAAAGTGGGAATAGCTGAAATACAACATTTTGAAGGTATTCTAACACATTTGATTAAAACCATACAGGGATCCTGTAGATTATCGGACAAAAATGGCTGTTTTTTTACAATATTTTTCTTAAAATAGCAGCTACGGGCATAAAATTTTCACAGAACAATCGTCGGTTCTTGCTTTCTCAACGCATGGAAACTATTTAGCAAACTGTGCCATCTTTCTCACTTAAAATTGGGTCAGATCATCAGTCGTAAGATTGACCCAAAATTGTGGGTAAAATCGACACGTGCGAAAACACCAGTGTACGAAACGATCATTACCGCCGATTTTCCACCAAATTATGAAACCGTCTGCGTTAGTCTTGCCCAGATGTCAACAGTTTCTGAACATCTATGGGCAACTTCAACTCGTAATGAAACAGTTTGCTTGGCACAGCTTAGGCTCAGTAATATTACGAATTAATATGGGTGCGAAATGGTGTGTAATGGCTTGGGTCCGAAATGGCTTGGGGGCGATTTGGCCTTGAAACAATTATTATTTGTTTTTGAATAAGTAGCTCTTCGTTCTTTTTCTATCATGATACATTTTCGCATTCCTTCCTATCTGCTCTGTATTGTACATTGTGTATTAAACAGTCTGAAAATTATATTGGAGGAATGCATCGTATCGTCTGCATACTTCACACAACAGAGTATTGAAAAACTCTATAGGGGCCTCAAATTATGCGCAGTGACAGATACAAGCCCCCGCGCGACGTTTGACATTGTAAACAACTTGTGGACATAGTTGGGGGAATGTTTTCAGCAAATTTTACTAAAATGTTACCTTGACGATATATTATTCACACTGGCATGGAAACAGCAAGCACCTGAGTGACTTAGATGCGTTCGTTGCAAAATCGGATCAAATGAATGCGTTTAATTAACAGCTATTTTGATTTGTCCGATAAATTGATTGTCCGGATAATTGGTAGGACCCCTGTACATGACAAAGGGCGATGTGGAATATTTTTCCTCATTTGACAGATAGGCGTCTTCTGCAAAAAAAGTCCGGGAAATTGACCGTGAAATTTTCCGTGATTAGTGACAAATGCGGTTTACAAAAATTCCCGATGAGGGGGTTATACCGACAAATGGTTACGCTACTGTATTAATTTTTCGTCTAGGTTACGAATTGATCAATAGTTTTGAACGGAAGTTACGAAATGACGAAATTTACCAATTTACCATTTCTGACCGGTTACGAATTGACAAAATGAATGTTATGAAACGACCAATATTGTCCGGTTACAGTTCTTTAATGTTTAGCGGATAGCTAAGAAGATTATTGCTGCATACGTCTTTAAAGTAGAACATTTGGACAAGTACCTGGTACCAATAGACAGGAAAAAGTGTCTTCTTTCCAAATTGGGTTACTTTTTTAGTTTATTCCAATGTTTTCCTTGCATAATTCCTTGTTTACCTAACGCACTGAATTAGTCAGTAACGGATAGCTTTGGTGTTTATCGGATACGTGTGCGACAGTTGCTGAGGGGGTGTCTCAAAACATTCCAAATCATGTATTTGTTTTGTAAATGACTAGGAAACATGCTTACATGCATATCACATTAACACTGATTAAATCTGTTTCATCATGTAATGTGTACATGTGTAACTACTGAAAAATAAAAAAAATATTTACACTGCTTAAACTTTTTTTTCATCCCAATATTTTCTTGAAGCAATGTGATGGGTGGTGCCATAAAAACAAATAAATGTTGTTATGAGACTGAATTAAAATATAGAGTGATGCAGGTGGGGGGGGGGGGCAGTGGGGGTGGGGGGGGGGGGCAGTGGTGCGCCGATTCCCGGCGAGACATACTGAATACATACATGGTGGTAAACCGTGTATTAACTGTAATTATTAATTAATAAATCATAGAGAATAACTTCACAAATGTACATGTAACATTACCCTTTTAACCTCACAGTCATGTATAGTGGTAGTGGCAAACAGTGTACATGCAGATGAGGCGGCTCTTAATGATCAAAACGTCTCATCAGGATCTGCACTGTTTGCCACACATTTTCTATGAGTCCCGGCAATGATTCGAGTCCTGTGAAGGGTTGGGCCGAGGTGGTGGCCGTAAACAGTGTTACTGGGTGTATTAACTGTGATTGGTGATGGTGTCCATTGATGGACCCGCCCGTCGGACCCCCGCAAAATGATGGAATGAACCAATCAGATTGGCTCATTCCGTCAATCCGCGAGGCACCGACGGGCTGGTCCATCAATATACACCATCACCCTGTAATTAGTAATTAATAAATCACGAATGTACATGTAATATTAACCATTTAAACCTCACATGCATGTATAGTGGTATTGACAAACAGTGTACATCCAGATGAGCCGGCTCGTAACGAGCTGGCTCATCAGGATCTGCACTGTTTGCCACATATTTTTTGTTTAGCGCCAAAATCTGATAAAAACTGATCATGAACATGAACCACCGGATACGGCATTAAATATAATGCCCTGAAATCGCATATTTTTTCCAGCAACATTGGCGTAGTGAAAATAAAACAGTCAACACCCAGGAAAAAAATTGGCGAGGGGAGGTGGGCAGCCCTTGTGCTTTTGTTATTTTTCCAGCAGCATTAGCGTAGTGAAAAAAAACACTAAGTCAACACCCCAGAAACAAAATTGGCGAAGGGAGTTGGAAACATCTGTGCTTTTGTTATTTTTTCCAGCAACATTCGGGCTGGAAAAGAAATAAAAACAAATTCAACACCCCAGAAAAAAATTAGCGAGAGGAGGTGCGCACACATGAGCTTTTGTTATTTTTTCCAGCAACATTGGGGTTGGAAGTAAACAAAAAAACAGTCACCCCAGAAAAAAAATGTCGAGGGGAGGTTGGCACACCTGTGCTTTTGTTACTTTTTTGCAGCAACATCGAGGTTGGAAGTGAAAAAAAAAAAGTCAACACCCCAGAAAAAAATGGCAAGGGGAGGTGGGCACACATGTGCTATTGTTATTTTTTCCAGCAACAATGTATATTGGCGTCGAGTGAAAAAAAACACTTAAGTCAACACCCCAGCATGTGCCGACAGTTCGCCTCAACTTTTTACAGAAATTCAAACATACCGCAAAACGATCGAGTGTAAAAATCATAAAAAAAACGGCAAACTCTTGAGACAAGGCGGCTGCCTCGTCTGCCTCATCCTGGCTACGGGCCTGACCAGTATTATTTTTATTTAGAAAATGAATGCCTTTAAAATAAATATTCACAAATTTTAAAATTGTAGTTGTCAATGTCAATTAGAATTTTCAATCCCTGTGGTGTTGATCTCTCTACAATGAAACACCCCCTCTTTCATGAAGATAGAATGAAGCTACATACATGTATAATAATAAAAGCAACGTATGTAGATGCTATGACCAGTTTGAGAAACTGTTACGACCTGGTTAACCAAAACGTGTGACGGACTGACTGACATACGGACGGATGGACAGACAGACGGACGAACGGATCGACGGACAGTCCGAACACAGTGTGCCACCCGTCTCCGGTGGCATAACAAACCCATTTGATGTATTGTTCGCAGGTCATATTGATTTTGAGACGATCCCGCAAATCTGATTTGTACGCAAATTAGGATGATCCGTTACTGCCGGAAGCACGTGCGTTATTATTGACGTCTGTGTTCAGTGACATGGTGTGATTTATGAACCAAGCTTCTTTCCAGTTATAGAGGACATGATTATACATCATATTATTCACAGAGTTTGTTTCTTCCAAACTAACTGTTTATACATTTTCAGTGAAATTACTCTGGAGCGACTTACTTTCGCTTTACCTGGTGTAAACTTCTGGTTACGTCATTGTGTTTCTTGAAGCTTTACGCACGGCAAGGAAACTGCTATATCAAAGTAAACATGTCATTGTGTGGGGGATGGATCACTGTTCCTAACGGTAATATTTTATTTAAAAAGTATATACCTATCCGCTATACCCTAAAATCCGCTATACCCTAAAGAACTGTACGAAATATGTACGAAATGGTAAGTTTACGAAATTACCAAATACAGTCGAGATTAGGAGCCTATCGACATTAGGATACTATGCTCTATCACCGTTTACAAACCGGGTGACTACAGTATACCTTTTTCTTCTGTCGATGGAAAGTCTTCAGTTAATGTCTCAGTGACCCTTTTATAATAATTAGTTGTTTCTTCGCTCAGAGAACTGGCAGTTTGTGATTTATTTTTCCTTTGCCCCATGCTTCTAAAACTGTTGTTGTTATAGTTTATGTTGGTATTATGCGGGCGCACGATTCACCCAAATCCTCCCCAAATCCTCATTTTCCCCCAAATCCTCCCCAAATCCTCATGTAATGAATAAGCTATCCAATTAATATGTCTCAAAACCTTTTAATATCGTTCTTAAGAAGTTATTGAACCCGATTTGAATACGTTTTTATGGTAAAAAGAGTCTTATTTCGATGTTTTAATTTAAGTAGTATAGAGGGAGTCAACATGATACCACCAAAGGTGGGAGCGTTATTGATACCCGTTACAGCTCCCACCACTACCGAAAACCGGTGGTATTGTCCAATAACATAAACTAGCTACCAACACAAAAAAATTAAAAAGCTAACAACAGTACGAGGTAAATATAGCGAAATATTTTCAAATTTAAATTCGAAATTTAGTTGAAATTTCGAATTTAAAATCCAATAAACAAAAGTGTGTACCAGCACTCTCGAAAAACGGGCTTTTTGAAAAGAGGGAGTCTTTGGTGGTATCATGTTGACTCCCTCTATACTACTTAAATTAAAACATCGAAATAAGACTCTTTTTACCATAAAAACGTATTCAAATCGGGTTCAATAACTTCTTAAGAACGATATTAAAAGGTTTTGAGACATATTAATTGGATAGCTTATTCATTACATGAGGATTTGGGGAGGATTTGGGGGACAATGAGGATTTGGGGAGGATTTGGGTGAATCGTGCGCCCGGATGTCTCGATAGGTCGATGTATCTTACAGCGAGGTTTCAGTTTCGGTCAACATAATACCGGGCGCACGATTCACCCAAATCCTCCCCAAATCCTCATTTCCCCCCAAATCCTCCCCAAATCCTCATGTAATGAATAAGTTATCCAATTAATGTGTCTCAAAACCTTTCAATATCGTTCTTAAGAAGTTATTGAACCCGATTTGAATACGTTTTTATGGTAAAAAGAGTCTTATTTCGATGTTTTAATTTAACTTAGGCATTCTAGCAGCCAAGGGGGATCATCCAAAATAAATGATGAGATAAATGCAAGGGAGATAAATGTTGTTTGACCCATTTTGGTCAATTGAAACATGCAAGTTATTTACCATTCCAAAGGTTTATTCATCTGTTTTTTTATCTCAACCAATCAATCAAATTCAGCACATATAGCTTGAAAATATGACCACGTCCGTAAATGTCAAGTGTCTATGCAGCACGGGCCCGATATGCAGCAAATCATCCCCAAATCTTCCCCAAATCCTCTTAATTACTCACTTTGTGATGTAAATATCAGCTTAAATTGTTACTAATCATTGAATAATACTATTTTCAGGTACCGAGCTGATGCAAGGAGTTTGGCTAAGAACGTGCACGATATTAAAACGAAGCTCGCCAGAAAATGTCATGGGTGGCCAATGGGTTTATGAGCCGCTGAAAAATTACGAAATTAAGAAATTGTGGACAAACAATAATTCAGAATCAATTAACAATAGATTAAAACAAGTCGCTGAATGGAATCAGCACAAAGTTCTGGAACTGGTTGATCGTATTTCAAGTGTGTCAACAATGCAAATAATTGACCTGCGACGAGCAATGTATGGCGCTGGAAATTTCAAACTTGTAGACAGTGCTCACGCAATATCGGCCGATGATTGGCATGCCAAGACACAGGCAGAAAAAGATAAACTATTATGTAAATTTCTGAAAGCACCCATTAAAAATACGCAATTGCGTTCAGTCGACTCCAAATTAATACAAGCCAGTAGCGCAAACTTTAAAATTATTCGACCAAAAGTGACTGCAGGCAAAACATCAGGACAAAGAAAACGCCAGAAAGCAGAACGGACTAATGTCCATAGATAAAGTACTGTTCCAATAACCAAGTAATACACTAACAGCTCGGCCAATCAGAATTGCGGAAGAAAAAATTATTAAACATAAATCTACATTACATATAAACATTCATCACATACTTCGTTTCTTCTGACAGTATTCCCATTCCCCTATACATTTCTTTTTCATATTGTGGTTTACGGGCGATTTTCGAAAAATTACCCTCTGGGTGAGCGAAACAAAATTCGTGAAAACATTTTGCCGTTCATGCAGCATACACGTATGTAGGCCTACACCCAGTCATAATTTTGAAAAGATTTCACATAATACGTCTGCAATATACCTCGTAAAACGGTTTATTAGTCGGACATAAAGCACATTTGCTTCATCAACCTATTTGTGTTTAGAGCAGGCTGTATTTTACAAACACCAGTAACTGATCAAGTTCTCCAAATTTGCAGATTGTACATCCAATAATCAACATCGAATATATTTCTAACAAGGAATTTCTGAGTATGCAAATTCACAAGTGGCTACTTGTCTCCCGCCAGTCAGTACTTTCAGTACTTTGATTTTTATTGTAATGAAAATGTGCTTAATATTAAATGTATTAAACTATCATGTATATATCTTGTCATTTTCTCTCAATTGACGGAAATTATCACATCTGATAAAAAACAGATGAATAGCATTATACACATTTGGAATGGTAAATAACTTGCATGTTTCAATTGACCAAAATGGGTCAAACAACATTTATCTCCCTTGCATTTATCTCATAATTTATTTTGGATGATCTCCCTTGGCTGCTAGAATGCCTAAGTTAAATTAAAACATCGAAATAAGACTCTTTTTACCTTAAAAACGTATTCAAATCGGGTTCAATAACTTCTTAAGAACGATATTAAAAGGTTTTGAGACATATTAATTGGATATCTTATTCATTACATGAGGATTTGGGGAGGATTTGGGGGGAAAATGAAGATTTAGGGAGGATTTGGATGAATCGTGCGGCCCCACTTCGACCTATTTCGATCTTCGACACAAAACATTACCTGCATGTCTGCCTGTCTGCCTGCCTGCCTGCATTCATCCGTCCGATCGTACATCGGTCCGATCAATGAGTGAGTCTGATGATTTGTGTTGTTACTGGGTTTGACCCTTTCTAAAACAAATAGTGGGCATACTATGTGTCCTTGGGCAAGTCGCCTACTGTGTATATATATATGTGCTGTCGCATAAAACAGCTAGTGTGCCATTAGTTGTACCATATGATGATACATGTGAAGAACATCACAAGACCGAGAAGGAAATAGCCGAATGAGACAAATGAACACACATAAATGCATTCCCCAAAAGGAGACACGTACATGAGCCAGTAAAACACAAAATATCATTTCGGCTAATTCTTCGCATCGGCTAATGCGCAATTCACGTAAAATTGTGACTAGCGTGCTACATAATAAATTATATTGATTTTGGAATAAACCAGCTGATTAAGTGCGTCACACTACATCACAATTTTATCACATTCCGATATGTTGATAAAAAATTATTCAGAATACGGCCTAAATATGTAAAATCATTATAGACACCGTTGATGGAATAGGGGTCTTGGTTAACAAATGAATAGTTCAACAAAGAAACTATATAACCTGTCATTATGTCACTTGATAGTGCTGCTTTAAGTTTAGTACAAATTTTGCTACGTTGATCCAGTATGCTGTCGCCATTTGTGTTTACACTACGAGATGCACAGAATTATCAGAAAATTGTGATGTTGTAAACACACAGCGGTGACGTCATGCATTACACAACTTAATTGCGCCATTTACTGACATCAGAATGTTATGATATTTAACATGTAAATACCTCTTAAATCTGCCGTGAATGTTCATGGAATTTGGACTGAATATGGGCATGGTAATGACATTTAAATTTGTTTTGAAAGCCTTATAGGTCCGCATAATTAGCCGACACAATTGTATCACTTATCTTTTGTGCACATTGCATATACATGTATTTGTCATTGAGAGTCGGCAGCACGATTTACCCAGATCTTACCAAATTCTACCCAAATCTTCATTAAAAATAACATTTATGATTATGTTATATACGTTTTCAACAATATATCATTAGTATATCATACAATAAGCACATTTTGACCGAAAAATGGAAGAATAAAGCACATATTTCCGCGGGAAAGTGATTAATATACATGTATCATTATTATAAAGGGAGACTAATGTGATCGAGACTCATTCATTATGTCTCAGTTGTCTAACTTTAAGTTGCCATCGATCATGATTTCATATGGCTTAAGCCGGTGCCAGGCTTTGTTTGAGACATGAGCTCTGCATATCAATATTGATACAGCCCGAAACATAAATGAACATAAATGCAATAATACTGCTCTGATGTTTGTTCTACTGGTCGTGCTAAGTAATTATCATGGAAAGCCTTGGCATTATCTTAATCATGCAGTAACGGTATGGAGTGTAGCTTAGCGCCTGCGAAATGTTATATTTCCGATTTTTAGTGGCTGTTGAGGACTGCTGCTATTTCTTCAGTTATGCACATTATGCCTACTTTTTGGTATTTAATGTATCCTATAATAAATGAGTTACACAGTCCGTGACATAAATAAAAAAGTGCAATAAAATCGCACTTTCTATCTAAATGTCTCTGATCATAATGTTCAGCGATTATAATTGGTCTCTTGACATTGACTTGCAGTTGTAACCGACGGACGGACGGATCTATTGCCTGCTTTTTTTCTCAATATGGACCGCCTCTCTATAGGCGCACCGAAGATAACGGTATTCGTCACCGATAATGTTAATTGTTAGTGAGTAAAGTTCAGCCTGTGGCTAAAAACGTGTGTAATATGAAATGTGTAATTTACAACTTTGATAGGTTTTGTATGTATACACACTTATAATACAGTATCCAGCACACTAATTCGCACAAGATAACAGCCTACACGGATTTGCAGACAAACTTGTGCCAGCCTGTCCAATCTGCTTCCTGGCACTATACAGAACAATAGCTGCAGATATTACACCGCGGACACTTGATCTCAGTTTCTATATTTCCTTTCTACAGCGAGCACACGTTTTTATATGTACACTTTTCTGCTCACTGTAGTTACTGTCGTCGTCACTGTCAATGTCTGTGGTATGTGATGTTGCACACTCCTGCAGGTGTAAATTGTCACAGGCCGCTGATGGCAGGTATGCTGGGGTCGAGATTAAAAACTCCACTGTAGTCGCAAGATATACACTGGCTTTATTCTCAGAGTAACAGTTGGAATATTCCACATCATTAGAGACGGAATTCGAACTCTGGCTGTTAGCTGCTCGGAGCTGCTTGTTCCGTAAACGGTACTGTTTACGGCGAGCCTTGTCACGAGCGGTCGGTGATTTGTGTTTAGTCCGTTTTGGAAGTGCTGCATGGGTTATTGATTTTGGCAGAATCAATTGAGGTAGAAACTTTATCCAAAATCGCAGTATTCACTTCAACACTTCTCATAGGCGGCACTTTCTGTCTTCTGGTGGTAACATAGTTTTTCACTTTGATAGTTTTGATGACAAGTGAAAATACATACGTATTCCTTGATATAAAGTCCACGAATAGCGGTCATTTTCACATTCCAGAAGAGTAAGCACACTCGCGATCGTTTTAGGTTTTAAATCCGGTACAGCTAAACCGTTATTTTCCATGATTTAGTTCCTATATTATGGAGGATAATTTTTGTGACCCGCCATGTTCACGTGCCAAAACACTACCACGATAGTCAAGCAGGCAGGCAGATAGAAGGTACGAAATGCTATAGGTACGATATAAATAAAGTACGAATTTACGAATTAATTACTGACTGTACAATCAAGTCAGTCCAGAACTTTCTGTTCGCATGTCTGCTTTTCTTTCAATTGTGATTAGATGATGAAATGTCCTAATTCTTCTTCTCTTGGTGCTGTTTTCAATTGTGATAATTAAAAGATGGCGTCAAAATATATATATTTAGCGCGAAGTTGTGACAGAATTATTCAAAGAGCGCTGACAAAAGGCATATTATGGCGAGATTTGAAGGTAAACCTAGACTTTTGAAACGACTGCACACGTCCTTGGCCTCTACGGAGCCGTGTTGGTGTATTCCCCGACACACATTTAATTTTTCCTTTCTGACTGTTTTGTGGGCAAAGGCGCATGTGTAATTTGACAGACTCCGCGATCCGATGCCGTTAATTCTCTAAACTGTCCGGGGGGTGGGGCGTTAGATCGCGAGGTGAAAACACTGACAACACAACATTCTATTATATTCAATCTCGCGATTTCGCCTCGCGTTTTCGATTTCCGCTTTTAGAAATAGGTTTTACGTACGTGACGTAAATTGTGTGATGTATGACCACATGCGTGTTTGTAATGTCACATTTGTTTCTGCTAATGCTGCATATCTGGTAGTGTAAACAATATCGCGAACAGCATACTGGATCAGCATAGCAAAATTGGTATTACTTCACAGATTACTTCAATATTTGGACACTTGTGAGCATATCATGGAACACACTCCTACTGTGTGACCTTGACCTTTTTCGTGTTTAAAGCATGAACTTCTCTGATGGTTTTGTGGTGCTTACTTTAGCCCAGGATCATGTTACGGTCAACTGTAGGCGGTTACACCGCTTCCGAGGCGGAATCATTGTCTCCTGTATCATTTACTCTTTCTGTTTGCAGTCGGATCACATGTTTTTGAGACGAGCAGGCGCTGTCCAGAGATTGCTACAGGAACTTGCTGTGGTCTTGTCAAACATTCCCAAGGGATTTGAGAAATTCTTTCCTGATGCGAAGAAAAGCTCTGGTGAAGAGAAGCCGCAAGGCAAGGGAGAGAAGCCAAAGCACGAGGGTAAGATTGATTTCCTATTTACCAATAATTCCACTCCAAATTATGTACACGATTCCGATCATATTCAATGGCCACATTTAAACATGCGATCAGAAGACACCAGCCTGGTGTTCTCTACGTACACGTACTTGGCTCGAGAATGATAGGAATTCCTCGGTGAGCCGCGGAATTCTTACATGTTTCCCATCCTTGTCTATTAAACAGGCCCGTAGGATCAGAAGACACCAGCCTGGTGTTCTCTACGTACACGTACTTGGCTCGAGAATGATAGGAATTCCTCGGTGAGCCGCGGAATTCTTACATGTTTCCCATCCTTGTCTATTAAACAGGCCCGTAGCCAGACCTGTTTGAAGGGGGGTGGTCGTTTCGAAGGCTCAAGAGGCCTGAGGTATATAGGGGGGTCTAAAAAAAATTGTTATAACAAATAATACCCGGTATTGATTTTGTGTGATATTTGTGAGTTTTTTTTAAACTTTTTACGTATATCAATCATATAAGAAAAGCTAGCTAGCACCAGAAGCGCATACCAAAGGAAGGTGATTTCATAGAATAGATAAGTAAAAAATAAAATTTATAGTTGGACATTCGGTCCGGCGACTTCCGGTTCACGGTCGGACCGGCGGCAATTTGAACGGACATGTCCGATGGACCGACAATTTTCACGGAGACTGATATCAAAAGACACTAGCCTAGTATTCTCTATGTACCCGGCTTGGAAACTGTATGAGTTCTTAGGTGAGCCTTGTAATTCCTTCATGTTTCCCATCCTTGTCTATTAAACACAGAGCTCCAGATAAGGTGCGTATTGACGTATTTTACGCCAGGGCATGTAAAATTTTAAGTTTGTCGGTTCTGGACCAATTTTTGAACTCTCAGACCGATTGAGATTTGAAAACTAGTCTTAAAAATCGGTCCGAAAAAAATTGCCAGTCGGCTGCTATTTCGCTATAAACCGTGTAAATTTACCGTTTTTGACTACCAAGTAATGTCCATATTAATAGCAATCTTACCTGTTTTTTACTATCGCTTTTAAGTTCCCTTAAAATGCTAGCGGCAGGGTATTTACCCACCCATTTTGTGCATTGTGCACACAAAGGGAAAAATTCACCGTACAAATACCCACAATGCTCTGAATTGACACGTCACAAACCGGCTATTATATTTTCCCTGCCGAAGCGAAAGGTCGTATTTTTCCTTCGGCGTTTATCGAATTTCCTTATTCGTTTTTTGCTAGTGACTTTAGGCCAGTTTTTTTTTATTTGTTGGTTTACAGATCCGCCGACCCGATATTTTGACAATGTGGAAAAAAAGAAAAAATTTAATTTCCGATTTTTTTTTACATTTATTTACCTCCGATCCAAAAAAAAAAAAAAAAATAAAAAATAAAAAAAAATATTTGCATGTATGCTACACCTGCCTTGCCATACTACATATGACCTTCACCCTTTGACTTAACACTTTTGGTTCACCCGTTTGTCACAGTTTCTTCAATATGCCGCTGGTGGCATCCGCGTTCGACTTTTTTTCTTTTCTTTTTTTTTATTTCCCCGACCGACCCAACCCTGTGCCAAAAAGAATAAAAAAATTGAAAAAACTTTTTTATTTTTATTTTTTTCCGACCAACCGACCAGATCTCGCGGAAAAAAAATCCGTAAACCAAAAAAAAACAAAAAAACTGGCCTTATTAAATTACACGTGTCTAAATTTTTGTTAGTCGGTTTGGCGTCTGTACAGTTTAGTTGACAATAGTTCGGAGTTTATAAGTGTGTATTGGGTTTTCGTGCTTATGAATTTCTGTCAACACGGCGACACACGCCAGCCACGTGGAGTGGATTTATTCTGGCGTGTGTAGACACCTAGGTGAGTGTGGTATATTATGGAGTGTGTTCAATGCGGGAAAGCATTTTTTGACTGGGATAATCATGTGCAAACAAGTTTTGTGTGTTCATGTGCGGTGACCTTTTCGTGGGGTCACCGTATCTGGAAGTTGGCGAAAGCTAATAAAGGTAGAACAAAGGTAAGTGGTAAAAAGCCAGTCGGGCTTCCTACAGAGGGGACCACCACTAGCATGGAGTGTGGTGGGTGTGCTGAATCTGAACCGGTAAATACAATGGAAACCCCACAGGTTCTCCCATCTGAAGGAGCTGGTGCACTGGTGTACTCCGTACGGAACCCAATGCCTGGCTCTAGTATTGTACCGGATTCAGCAGTGACACATATCTATGGGATAGATACAGGGGAATCTGTGTTGAATAGCCAGTTTGTTGCTACGGGTAGCTCTGTTACTAACACTATGGACAGAGTATCCCGTAGGTCTAGGGAGTTTGATAGACGCTCCAAACACTCAAAGACGAAGAGGAGTAGGAGATACAGTTCATCTTCTTCGTCTTCAAGTTCATCTTCACCTGAGGTGAGGCGACGCAAACACAAGAGGCGTCATCAGTCTCCACCAGTTTCAGAGGCTGGGGAACTTGTTAGCTCTCTGAAATCATTGATTGAGGGCCTGGTGCAATCTCAGAATTGCACTCGGTAAACGTTATCCACTCATACGGATACAGTAGAGCCTGTGGCAGGGCCTACGGTCATTCAGGCACAGGGAGACTTGCCTGTTCGCGAGTATGTGAATGTTTCTGAGAATACTTTTTCGTTAGGTTCGGATGCCGAAAGAGGTGAGCATGATGAGGATACATACCCCTACTCTTAACTATGCTGATGCCATTGCAGCAGTTTACGCATTAGTTAATGATGAAAACCATTGTCCTTCTCAACCGCGCCCTAAGGCAAGGGTGAGGTCACTTCTGGAGTTGGAAGAGGCCCAAGTTGAGTCTGGGTTGCCCATGCTCCCACATTCGTCTACAGTGAAGGCAATGGCAGATAGTCTGGAGACGGATTCTGGATTGGATATTTTTAAGGCTGGGTCTTACGTGCCCAAGGACTTCCTTAGAAGGTTGGCACCTAAGTCTTACCGCGTACATAAGGAACATTGGCCTGTCCGGAACCCCATGCTCGACAGTGATGCTCAGAAAGTGGGGATTCGTGGTCCGTGCCCTCCCATAGTAACACCGGTTCTAGCAATGCACAAAATGGGTAAAATGGGTGGGTAAATACCCTGCCGCTAGCATTTTAAGGGAACTTAAAAGCGATAGTAAAAAACAGGTAAGTATAATTAATATAAATTTTACAATAAAAAATTTCCATTTTATGACACATATCCACGGGCCATATCCGTGTTAAAAGAGTCGGGTGTAAAACTCGCTGTGTATTCAGTTTCTCCTAGTATCGATTTTTCTTAACATGCGTGGTAATTAGGACAGGTTTATAGCAGCTTAGTGACTTAAATACACTGGCTTCAGCATAAAGATACGAGAGTTCCTAGACTCGACATTTCTGATGATGTTAAAATAAAGAAACCATGCACTATGTTCGTAATATTTAACCCCAAGTAACTGACACGGACTATCGGCCCGGGCTATTCCATATTAAGTTAGGAACTGTTACATTACGCTGTATTAGGGGTCATTTTTGTGTATATAAAATGTACATGTACGTAGGAATGCCGCAGATACTGATGAGCCGGCTCACGTGATCTACAATTCGCAAACATTTTGATAAACGACAAGGTACGTCGGTCGTGTTAAAAGCGTGACTCATTAGGGATCAGGGATCAATTGAAGTCGATGTACTTTTAACTCGATCTGAGGGTTAAAGAAACACCGAATGTTAATTCAATTTTACAAATTAATTGTTTAACACGTAATTAAATTAAATTGATGTGTCTGCAGCTAGCCAAATTAGGCCGACAATTCATTTTGAAGTCGGTGTGAACAGTGACAATAGCATAATTAGCAATGAATTACGAGTTGGATATATAACACTTTTTTTTTCTATGTGGTCCGTCTTTCGATTATTATTGAAATGGCACAACAAACTATTTTGTCGTTATTCACAAAGACAACTTACCGGCTTGGTAACCCGGCAGAGAGTAGAGATCGGGCTGGCACACCGAATGTGAAAGAAAACCGAAGTGGCGACCCGGTTAGGGCTGGCAACCCAAATGTATATTGGGCTGGCAACCCGAGGGAGAATGAAAACAGGAGTGGCGACCCGGTTTTAAGCGATTATGACGGGACACTACTCGCAAACGTAGTGGCTACATGTAGCTGCAGTACATGTACAACGCAATTTTTGTCGCGCCTATAGTCGGCGCTTTTTCCGTCGTCGTCGTCCTCGTTGTCGTTGTCTGGTTTTTGTCGCCTCTGCTTTAGCACAGGCGCGACTATAGTCGTCGTATTTTCCGTCGTCGTCCGGTTTTTTTTGTAAGGCAAATGCGTTAAAAGTTATTGTTTTTTCACAATATCTCTTTAACCCCTTGACAGACATTGATAATATTTCACATCAATGTTTGTCTAGGGATGATGCTTCATTACGCACACCCCCACATCCAAATTATCAAGGTCAAGGTCATTTATTTACTTGTAATGTTCACCGGTTTTGTAACAGAAATACGTTAATGTTATTGTTTTTTCACAATATCTCTTTAACCCCTTACCAGACTTTGATAATATTTCACATCAATGTTTGTCTAGGGATGATGCTTCATTACGCACACCCCCACAACCAAAATCTCAAGGACATTTATTTACTTATAATGTTCACCGGTTTTGTAACACAAATGCGTTAAAGTTATTGTTTTTATGCCCCCGCCACCGAATGGTGAGGGGGGCATATAGTGTTACCGGCGTGCGTACGTACGTACGTACGTACGGTATGTACGTACGTCCCGAAACCTTAACGCTGGGTAAATGGCTTATAATTTAATTTTGGTTTCCTTGCTCGGATATGTCTTCACATTTCACAACCCAACGCATTGCTCCACTGCGGTCCTCCTTTACCGCCCTGTGACAAAATACATACATTAGTCCCGCCCCCGCTAAGGCCCAGGGTCTAATGGTCACAGACTTGTTGGTGCTTTCGAAACCCTTAAACGCTGGGTAAATGGCTTATAATTTTCTGTTTCTTTTTTGCTCGGATCAGCTTCAACATTTCACCACACGCATTTTCTCCAATGGTTCCTCTAACCGCCCTGTGATACAAAATCCACATTCGTAACCCCGCCCACCCCCGCTAAGCCCAGGGTCAAGGTCACAGGACTTTGGATTGCTTTCGAAACCTTTAACGCTGTGGTTAAAAGTCTTTAGCTTATAATTTCTGTTTCTTGGTTCGGATCTGCTTCACATTTCACACAGCATTGCTTCCAATGGTCCTCTACCGCCCTGTGACAAATCCACATTCGTCCCGCCCCGCTAAGCCCAGGGTCAAGGTCACAGACTTGGTGCTTTCGAAACCTCAACGCTGGGTAAATGGCTTATAATTTCTGTTTCCTTGCTCGGATCTGCTTCACATTTCACACACGCATTGCTCCAATGGTCCTGTACCGCCCTGTGACAAATCCACATTCGTCCCGCCCCCCGTCTAAGCCCAGGGTCAAGGTCACAGACTTGGTGCTTTCGAAACCTTAACGCTGGGTAAATGGCTTATAATTTCTGTTTCCTTGCTCGGATCTGCTTCACATTTCACACACGCATTGCTCCAATGGTCCTCTACCGCCCTGTGACAAATCCACATTCGTCCCTCCCCCGCTAAGCCCAGGGTCAAGGTCACAGACTTGGTGCTTGCGAAACCTTAAGCTGTGGGTAAATGGCTTATAATTTCTGTTCCTTGCTCGGATCTGCTTCACATTTCACACACGCATTGCTCCAATGGTCCTCTACCGCCCTGTGACAAATCCACATTCGTCCCGCCCCCGCTAAGCCCAGGGTCAAGGTCACAGACTTGGTGCTTTCGAAACCTTAACGCTGGGTAAATGGCTTATAATTTCTGTTTCCTTGCTCGGATCTGCTTCACATTTCACACACGCATTGCTCCACTGGTCCTCTACCGCCCTGTGACAAATCTACATTCGTCCCGCCCCCGCTAAGCCCAGGGTCAAGGTCACAGACTTGGTGCTTTCGAAACCTTAACGCTGGGTAAATGGCTTATAATTTCTGTTTTCTTGCTCGGATCTGCTTCACATTTCACACACGCATTTCTCCAATGGTCCTATACCGCCCTGTGACAAATCCACATTCGTCCCGCCCCCGCTAAGCCCAGGGTCAAGGTCACAGACTTGGTGCTTTCGAAACCTTAACGCTGGGTAAATGGCTTATAATTTCTGTTTCTTGGTTCGGATCTGCTTCACATTTCACACACGCATTGCTCCAATGGTCCTCTACCGCCCTGTGACAAATCCACATTCGTCCCGCCCCCGCTAAGCCCAGGGTCAAGGTCACAGACTTGGTGCTTTCGAAACCTCAACGCTGGGTAAATGGCTTATAATTTCTGTTTCCTTGCTCGGATCTGCTTCACATTTCACACACGCATTGCTCCAATGGTCCTGCTACCACCCTGTGACAAATCCACATTCGTCCTGCCGCCCCGCTAAGCCCAGGGTCAAGGTCACAGACTTGGTGCTTTCGACCTTAACGCTGGGTAAATGGCTTATAATTTCTGTTTCCTTGCTCGGATCTGCTTCACATTTCACACACGCATTGCTCCAATGGTCCTCTACCGCCCTGTGACAAATCCACATTCGTCCCGCCCCCGCTAAGCCCAGGGTCAAGGTCACAGACTTGGTGCTTGCGAAACCTTAACGCTGGGTAAATGGCTTATAATTTCTGTTTCCTTGCTCGGATCTGCTTCACATTTCACACACGCATTGCTCCAATGGTCCTCTACCGCCCTGTGACAAATCCACATTCGTCCCGCCCCGCTAAGCCCAGGGTCAAGGTCATAGACTTGGTGCTTTCGAAACCTTAACGCTGGGTAAATGGCTTATAATTTCTGTTTCCTTGCTCGGATCTGCTTCACATTTCACACACGCATCAGGGTTCAAGCTAGCCCTTCAAAATAGGGAGAAGTTTGCACTAAAAAATTGAGAAATTAGACCATTTTTTCCAAAATTTCTGTTTTATATAGGGAAAAACTTCTCCCTCAACTCAAAATAGGGAGAAGTCAGACAATTTAGGGAGAGAATTTCGCTGACTTCGCCCTGTAAACTGATCCCTGACGCATTGCTCCAATGGTCCTCTACCGCCCTGTGACAAATTCACATTCGTCCCGCCCCAGGTAAGCCCAGGGTCAAGGTCACAGACTTGGTGCGTTCGAAACCTTAACGCTCGGGTAAATGGCTTATAATCAAATATGCCTCGTTTTCTTTGGCTGCCAGCGGGGGCATTCGTGTGCCGACAGGCCACATTTCTAGTTTCACAATATCTCTTTAACCCCTTGCCACACTTTGATAATATTTCACATCAATGTTTGTCTAGGAATGATGCTTCATTACGCACACCCCCACATCCAAATTTTGAAGGTCAATGTCATTTATTTCCTTGTAATGTTCACCGGTTTTGTAACAGAAATGCATTAAAGTTATTGTTTTTTCACAATATCTCTTTAACCCCTTGCCAGACTTTGATAATATTTCACATCAATGTTTGTCTAGGGATGATGCTTCATTACGCACACCCCCACATCCAAATTCTCAATGTCAAGGTCATTTATTTATTTATAATGTTCACCGGTTTTGTAACACAAATGCGTTAAACTTATTGTTTTTTTCACAATATCTCTTTAACCCTTGCCAGACATTGAATATTTCATATCAATGTTTGTCTAGGGATGATGCTTCATTACGCACACCCCCACATCCAAAGTCTGAAGGTCAAGGTCATTTATTTACTTATAATGTTCACCGGTTTTGTAACAAAAATGCGTTAAAGTTATTGTTTTTTCACAATATCTCTTTAACCCCTTGCCAGACTTTGATAATATTTCACATCAATGTTTGTCTAGGAATGATGCTTCATTACGCACACCCCCACATCCAAATTTTGAAGGTCAAGGTCATTTATTTACTTGTAATGTTCACTGGATTTGTAACAGAAATGCGTTAAAGTTATTGTTTTTATGCCCCGGCCACCGAATGATGAGGGGGGCATATAGTGTTACCGGCGTCCGTACGTACGTACGTACGTCCCGAAACCTTAACGCTGGGTAAATGGCTTATAATTTCTGTTTCCTTGCTCGGATCTCTTATGATTCACATTTCACACACGCATTGCTCCAATGGTCCTCTACCGCCCTGTGACAAATCCACATTCGTCCCGCCCCCGCTAAGCCCAGGGTCAAGGTCACAGACTTGGTGCTTTTGAAACCTTAACGCTGGGTAAATGGCTTATAATTTCTCTGTTTCCTTGCTCGGATCGGCTTCACATTTCAGACACGCATTGCTCCAATGGTCCTCTACCCGCCGCCCTGTGACAAATCCACATTCGTCCGCCCCCGCTAAGCCCAGGGTCAAGGTCACAGACTTGGTGCTTTCGAAACCTTAACGCTGGGTAAATGGCTTATAATTTCTGTTTCCTTGCTCGGATCTGCTTCACATTGCACACACGCATTGCTCCAATGGTCCTCTACTGCCCTGTGACAAATCCACATTCGTCCCGCCCCCGCTAAGCCCATGGTCAAGGTCACAGACTTGGTGCGTTCGAAACCTTAACGCTGGGTAAATGGCTTATAATTTCTGTTTCCTTGCTCGGATCTGCTTCACATTTCACACACACATTGCTCCAATGGTCCTCTACCGCCCTGTGACAAATCCACATTCGTCCCGCCCCCGCTAAGCCCAGGGTCAAGGTCACAGGCTTGGTGCGTTCGAAACCTTAACGCTGGGTAAATGGCTTATAATTTCTGTTTCCTTGCTCGGATCTGCTTCACATTTCACACACGCATTGCTCCAATGGTCCTCTACCGCCCTGTGCAAAATCCACATTCGTCCCGCCCCCGCTAAGCCCAGGGTCAAGGTCACAGACTTGGTGCTTTCGAAACCTTAACGCTTGGGTAAATGGCTTATAATTTCTGTTTCCTTGCTCGGACTGCTTCACATTTCACACGCATTGCTCCAATGGTCCTCTACCGCCCTGTGACAAATCCACATTCGTCCCGCCCCGCTGCCCAAGGGTCCCAGGTACAGAGGGTGTCACAGACTTGGGTAAAGCTGTTCGAAACATTACGCTGGCTAAAATGGTCTATAAATTTTCTTGTTTCCTAACTCGGACTGCTGCTTCACATGCACACACGCATTGCTCCAATGGTCCTCTACCGCCCTGTGACAAATCCACATTCGTCCCGCCCCCGCTAAGCACATGGTCAAAGGTCACAGCTGCCTTGCTTGATTTGAAACCTTTACACATTGGGTCAAATGGCTTATAATTTCTGTTTCCCTGCTCAGGGTCTGCTTCACATTCAACACATATCAGCATTGCTCCAATGGTCCATCTACTTTCTGCCCCCGTGACAAATCCACACTTCGTCCCGCCCCACTAAAGCCTCCGGTCAAGGTCACAGACTTGTAAAGGCTAGCCGTGAAACCTAACACTCGGTAAATGCTTCGGGTAAATGTTGTATTTGTGTTTCCTTGCTTGGATCTGCTTCACATTTCACACACGCATTGCTCAAATGGTCCTCTGTCACCTTGTGCCAAATCCACATTTGTCCCGCTCGCACTAAGCCCAGGGTCAAGGTCACAGACTTGGTGCGTTCGAAAACCTTAACGCTGTAAATGGCTTATAATTTCTGTTTCCTTGCTCAGATCTGCTTCACATTTCACAACACGCATTCGCTCCAATGGTCCTCTACCGCCCTGTGACAAATCCACATTCGTCCCGCCCCCGCTAAGCCCATGGTCAAGGTCACAGACTTGGTGCGTTCGAAACCTTAACGCTGGTAAATGGCTTATAATGTTTCCTTGCTCGGATCTGCTTCACATTTCACACACACATTGCTCCAATGGTCCTCTACCGCCCTGTGACAAATCCACATTCGTCCCGCCCCCGCTAAGCCCAGGGTCAAGGTCACAGGCTTGGTGCGTTCGAAACCTTAACGCTGGGTAAATGGCTTATAATTTCTGTTTCCTTGCTCGGATCTGCTTCACATTTCACACACGCATTGCTCCAATGGTCCTCTACCGCCCTGTGCAAAATCCACATTCGTCCCGCCCCCGCTAAGCCCAGGGTCAAGGTCACAGACTTGGTGCTTTCGAAACCTTAACGCTGGTTAAATGGCTTATAATTTCTGTTTCCTTGCTCGGATCTGCTTCACATTTCACACACGCATTGCTCCAATGGTCCTCTACCGCCCTGTGACAAATCCACATTCGTCCCGCCCCCGCTAAGCCCAGGGTCAAGGTCACAGACTTGGTGCGTTCGAAACCTTAACGCTGGGTAAATGGCTTATAATTTCTGTTTCCTTCCTCGGATCTGCTTCACATTGCACAAAACACGCATTGCTCCAATGGTTCTACCACCCTGTGACAAATCCACATTCGTCCCGCCCCCGCTAAGCCCAGGGTCAAGGTCACAGACTTGGTGCGTTCGAAACCTTAACACTGGGTAAATGGCTTATAATTTCTGTTTCCTTCCTCGGATCTGCTTCACATTTCACACACGCATTGCTCCAATGGTCCTATACCGCCCTGTGACAAATCCACATTCGTCCCGCCCCCACTAAGCCTCCGGTCAAGGTCACAGACTTGGTGCGTTTGAAACCTTAACACTCGGGTAAATGTCTTGTAATTTGTGTTTCCTTGCTTGGATCTGCTTCACATTTCACACACGCATTGCTCAAATGGTCCTCTGTCACCTTGTGACAAATCCACATTTGTCCCGCTCGCACTAAGCCCAGGGTCAAGGTCACAGACTTGGTGCGTTCGAAACCTTAACGCTGGGTAAATGGCTTATAATTTCTGTTTCCTTGCTCAGATCTGCTTCACATTTCACACACGCATTGCTCCAATGGTCCTCTACCGCCCTGTTACAAATCCACATTCGTCCCGCCCCCGCTAAGCCCAGGGTCAAGGACACAGACTTGGTGCGTTCGAAACCTTAACGCTGGGTAAATGGCTTATAATTTCTGTTTCCTTGCTCGGATCTGCTTCACATTTCACACACACATTGCTCCAATGGTCCTCTACCGCCCTGTGACAAATCCACATTCGTCCCGCCCCCGCTAAGCCCAGGGTCAAGGTCACAGACTTGGTGCGTTCGAAACCTTAACACTGGGTAAATGGCTTATACTTTAGTTTCCTTCCTCGGATCTGCTTCACATTTCACACACGCATTGCTCCAATGTCCTCTACCGCCCTGTGACAAATCCACATTCGTCCGCCCCCACTAAGCCTCCGGTCAAGGTCACAGACTTGGTGCGTTTGAAACCTTAACACTCGGGTAAATGTCTTGTAATTTGTGTTTCCTTGCTTGGATCTGCTTCACATTTCACACACGCATTGCTCAAATGGTCCTCTGTCACCTTGTGACAAATCCACATTTTGTCCCGCTCGCACTAGCCCAGGGTCAAGGTCACAGACTTGGTGCGTTCGAAACCTTAACGCTCGGGTAAATGGCTTATAATTTCTGTTTCCTTCCTCGGATCTGCTTCACATTGCACACACGCATTGCTCCAATGGTCCTCTACTGCCCTGTGACAAATCCACATTCGTCCCGCCCCCGCTAAGCCCAGGGTCAAGGTCACAGACTTGGTGCGTTCGAAACCTTAACGCTGGGGTAAATGGCTTATAATTTCTGTTTCCTTGCTCAGATCTGCTTCACATTTCACACACGCATTGCTCCAATGGTCCTCTACCGCCCTGTGACAAATCCACATTCGTCCCGCCCCCACTAAGCCTCCGGTCAAGGTCACAGACTTGGTGCGTTTGAAACCTTAACACTCGGGTAAATGTCTTGTAATTTGTGTTTCCTTGCTTGGATCTGCTTCACATTTCACACACGCATTGCTACAATGGTCCTCTGTCACCTATTGACAAATCCACATTTGTCCCGCCCGCACTAAGGCCAGGGTCAAGGTCACAGACTTGGTGCGTTCGAAACCTTAACGCTGGGTAAATGGCTTATAATTTCTGTTTCCTTGCTCGGATCTGCTTCACATTTCACACATGCATTGCTCCAATGGTCCTCTACCGCCCGGTGCAAAATCCACATTCGTCCCGCCCCGCTAAGCCCAGGGTCAAGGTCACAGACTTGGTGCTTTCGAAACCTTAACGCTGGTTAAATGGCTTATAATTTCTGTTTCCTTGCTCGGATCTGCTTCACATTTCACACACGCATTGCTCCAATGGTCCTCTACCGCCCTGTGACAAATCCACATTCGTCCCGCCCCCGCTAAGCCCAGGGTCAAGGTCACAGACTTGGTGCGTTCGAAACCTTAACGCTGGGTAAATGGCTTATAATTTCTGTTTCCTTCCTCGGATCTGCTTCACATTGCACACACGCATTGCTCCAATGGTTCTCTACCACCCTGTGACAAATCCACATTCGTCCCGCCCCCGCTAAGCCCAGGGTCAAGGTCACAGACTTGGTGCGTTCGAAACCTTAACACTGGGTAAATGGCTTATAATTTCTGTTTCCTTCCTCGGATCTGCTTCACATTTCACACACGCATTGCTCCAATGATCCTCTACCGCCCTGTGACAAATCCACATTCGTCCCGCCCCCACTAAGCCTCCGGTCAAGGTCACAGACTTGGTGCGTTTGAAACCTTAACACTCGGGTAAATGTCTTGTAATTTGTGTTTCCTTGCTTGGATCTGCTTCACATTTCACACACGCATTGCTCAAATGGTCCTCTGTCACCTTGTGACAAATCCACATTTGTCCCGCTCGCACTAAGCCCAGGGTCAAGGTCACAGACTTGGTGCGTTCGAAACCTTAACGCTCGTGTAAATGGCTTATAATTTCTGTTTCCTTCCTCGGATCTGCTTCACATTGCACACACGCATTGCTCCAATGGTCCTCTACCGCCCTGTGACAAATCCACATTCGTCCCGCCCCCGCTAAGCCCAGGGTCAAGGTCACAGACTTGGTGCGTTCGAAACCTTAACGCTGGGTAAATGGCTTATAATTTCTGTTTCCTTGCTCAGATCTGCTTCACATTTCACACACGCATTGCTCCAATGGTCCTCTACCGCCCTGTGACAAATCCACATTCGTCCCGCCCCCACTAAGCCTCCGGTGAAGGTCACAGACTTGGTGCGTTTGAAACCTTAACACTCGGGTAAATGTCTTGTAATTTGTGTTTCCTTGCTTGGATCTGCTTCACATTTCACACACGCATTGCTACAATGGTCCTCTGTCACCTTGTGACAAATCCACATTTGTCCCGCCTGCACTAAGCCCAGGGTCAAGGTCACAGACTTGGTGCGTTCGAAACCTTAACGCTCGGGTAAATGGCTTATAATATCTGTTTCCTGGTTCGGATCTGCTTCACATTTCACACACGCATTGCTCCAATGGTCCTCTGTCACCTTGTGACAAATCCACATTCGTCCCGCCCTCGCTAAGCCTAGGGTCAAGGTCACAGACTTGGTGCGTTCAAAACCTTAACACTCGGGTAAATGGCTTATAATCAAATATGCCTCGTTTTCTTTGGCTGCCAGCGGGGGCATTCGTGTGCCGACAGGCCACATTTCTAGTTTCACAATATCTCTTTAACCCCTTGCCAGACTTTGATAATATTTCACATCAATATTTGTCTAGGGATGATGCGTCATTACGCACACCCCCACATCCAAATTCTGAAGGTCAAGGTCATTTATTTACGTTTAATGTTCACCGGTTTTGTAACAGAAATGCGTTAAAGTTATTGTTTTTTCACAATATCTCTTTAACCCCTTGCCAGACTTTGATAATATTTCACATCAATGTTTGTCTATGTATGATGCTTCATTACGCACACCCCCACATCCAAATTCTCAAGGTCAAGGTCATTTATTTACTTGTAATGTTCACCGGTTTTGTAACAGGAATGCGTTAGTTATTGTTTTTCCACAATATCTCTTTAACCCCTTGCCAGACTTTGATAATATTTCACATCAATGTTTGTCATGGGATGATGCTTCATTACGCACACCCCCACTTCCAAATTCTGAAGGTCAAGGTCATTTATTTACTTGTAATGTTCACGGTCAAGTGCCTCGGCAGGCGCGACACCGCTTCCGTGGCGGAATTCTTGTATTTAAAGCCCCTATACGGCTCAAGTTGCCGAATTTGGCCTCCTATTGGGTTTTCCCACACATAAATCCAACAGGTTTCTATTTACACACACTTTGAAACTGTTTGCATTCATTTTGGTACAAAAATGAGTTTGTAGTCGATGAGAATATCAATAATTGTTGATAAACAAACAGCAGGTGCGTGTTTCAAAGCTCGATCGATTTTCCGATAGACGCTCGGGTCAACTCCTCAACTACCAGATTCGCGGCCGATGAATTCCGATAGCCGGAGTTTATTGACTCGCTTCCGAGCCGAAGCCGTTGGGTTACGGAAATGAAATTGTCAATATTGACATTTTGCACCGAGTGGTACACAAAACAAGTTTTTGTTGTCTTCACATTGTGATTAAGATGTAAATCTCAAGACTTGAGATGTATCTATTAGGCAGTATATGTTAGTTTTGTGTACTAAATCAGTTACCAAACATGTTTTTGTGTTTGAAAAAATCGGAAAATTGTAATACTGAGCCGTTCATGGCCTTTAAAACACGACACACACCTCAACAATAAATAAATAAAAAAAGAAACAAGAAACAGATTTGTAAAATTTTCATTTATTTTAGTCTACCGAAAATTTACCTGCTATCAATCGGCATCACGTCACGATTCATCTCTGTCGTTTCGCATTTATCCGTCTTTGCGCTATTTAGGCACACCACGTGACCCGGTGCATACACAATTGTGTCCACTTTTGTTTTTTATAAACACGACTTATTTATTTCAATACAACATTTATCCCATTATTTCTAGTACTTTGTTTGAACTTCGAAATTTCAGTTAAAGTTTTAACAGAGCCAGGGGGTGCGACGATGTTACGTCTGGACTCTGGACCGATTGGCATTCTGAAATTTTAGAAGCCCTGTTTTACGCTATTATTATACCCCCCGCAACGAGTTGTGGGGGGGGGGGGGTATACTGGAGTCAGGTTGTCCGTGTGTCTGTGCGTCCGTCCGTCACTAAACTGAACATCAGAGAAATATTGTTATAACTTCTATTTCCTTCTTCTAAAATGCTTAATATTTCACACATGCATTCCTGTAAGGCTCTACTACCATGCTGTGCCAAATCCACGACAGTCCAACCCTCGCTGATCCCAAGTTCAAGGTCAAATACTTAGTCTGTTTACAAAACTTAACATCAGAGATAATATTTCATGCATGCATTCCTCTAAGGCTCTACTATCATGCTGTGATAAATCCCTGCTGATATCGAGGTCAAGGTCACATACTTAGTCTCTTTACAAAACTTAACATGAGAGAAATCGGTTATAACTTCTATTTCCTTGCTCGGATCTGCTTCACATTTCACACACGCATTGCTCCAATGGACCTCTACCACCCTGTGACAAATTCACGTTCGTGCCGCCCCCGCTAAGCCCAGAGTCAAGGTCACAAGCCCACACACTTGGAAATTATTTTACATATTTAGGTGTTTGCTTTTTGCAGCTCAAATAAGTGAATGTTTAAATTTGTAAAAATATAAATCATTTGTTCAAATCAATAATCCATTTGTAAAAGTAAAATACGCAATGATTTTAAAATCAGGGGGTATAGTACGCTTTAGACACAACGCTTATCTGGAGCTCCGTTAACATGAGATGATAGACCAGCCTGGTATTCTCTCTGTCCGTTGCAGCAGCCAGGCCCAGCACTACAGAGTCGACTCCGGGTGAGGGTAAGAAGGCCACCGACACGAGCGGGACAGACCGCAATAAGTCTCAAACAGACTTTCAGAAGATGATGCAGTCAGAGTTTAAGAAGTGAGTGTATCTTGTTGCACAATACGAAGTAACAGACTGATTAGTCAGTTTGAAAATTTTATTTCAAATGTATGAGTTACTAAATATGAGGGGCGGTTGCGGGCAGTAAGTGCAAATCTCCCGTACCGTAGCATAGTTACGGTGTGATCCATAGCCTTCCAAAGTTTCCCTGCTGAGTAGCAAATCAAATCTGATTCACACTCAGTGGGTGGCAGGTGGGAGCATGTGATGGGCAAGAGGTTGAATATGGGATCGAACCCATTGGCCCGGCCTTAAATGACCTTAGCTGTTGATAGGCCGTTAAACACCAATAAACAAACAAACTTTTTCATATTTTAACTGATACTTATGATACATTTTTTAGCTCGCCTGAAAAATTGATTGGTCTATGGGAATTTATAATGTGGGGAAAAGGATGTAGGAGCTATGCGAGGAGTCAAAAACAAAGCTTTTTGGAAATATAACTAAGCAAACAAACTTTAAATTTTGAAAATCGGTCTACTATTTCTGAAATTAAAAGAATTTCCATATGTTGAAATTGTTTGCCCCCGGTCTCGGTAGAGCCGGAGGCTTACTGTGTGTGGACTGTGTGTCTGGCACATTAAGAAGGATTACTTAAATATTTCAACACAGCATACTTGTGGATAAATGCCACACATCCATGCTGCCCTTAATATGACCTTGACAACTTTGAACTATTTCACATACCAGGGGCGGCGGAAGCAATAATTTTGTTGGGGGGGCCTAGCCCCCCAATAATTCTGTAAATTTTGGATTTTTTATTCTAATATATTTGTGTAATCATGAGTACTGGGAACTTTGCTGAGAACTTTGCTGAGAACTTTGCTGAGAATGCAGGAAATGGCGTTTCACACCACTTGGATTTCAAAAATTTCCGGGGGGGACATGCCCCCGGACCCCACTAGCGCTATCGGGCCCTTCGGGCCCTAAACATTGGCCCCCCCCCCCAATAATATTCGGCTTCCGCCGCCTATGCATACATGTATTAATAAGTTTGACGGAGCTTCTCATTTCTGTCATAACTTCTATATCCCTCGATGGATTACTTTAATATTTCAATACATCATACTTGTGGACAAATGCCACACATCAACACTGCCCTTAATATGACCTTGACCTTTTGACCTTCATAGATGTGCTTGTGAATACTTATCTCTTTGGTTGATTAACTTTGCCACAGTTTCTCCAATCTGCCACCGGGGGCATTCGTGTGCCGATAGGCCACATTTCTTGTTTCGTAATAAAATCAATATTGGACCAAATTTCACATTATCGAAGAAAAAAAATGGTGAAACAGACAGTAGTTAACATGACTCCTGGCTGCTAACAGGCGAGCTTCGTTGCCAGGGATGGATTGTGGCCTACTACAGACTGTAGGGGTTAGAACACCTGACTTCCAATCTGGAGGTAGTGGGTTCAAACCTCGCCTTAGGCATCAAAAATACTTTCATAGTATTTCCATCCCACTAGTCTGTCAGATGAGACTTTAAACTGTGGTCCCGTCTCTATATGACCCTACCTTTTGGTGGGACGTTAAACCCATTCACTTTCGCTTATCGATGTCTTCTGACAACTTTTGTTCTGCACATTCCTGCATTTCTGTCAATCAATTCGTCAACGAGCGTATTTTGTGATTTGGCGGCACTCTTGTCTTTATATGTGCTTAGAAGTATATGTCGCTTTCACTATTTGAACTGTCCCTTCGATATGGTACGAATGAGTGCTCACTACATATACTTTCATTAAGAAATAGGAAAAATGTCACGGTATTTGTGTACCTCACAATGGGCTGAAGGTGTGTATTAGTGCCCTGTTAGCTCAGTCGATTAGAGTGATGGTATGGTAAACTAAGAGGTCCCGGTTTCGAGTCCCGGGCCAGTACACATTTTTCTCGCCCTGTGACAAAAATAAAATATTTTAAATTTTCAAACCCGTAAACAGAGCTCCAGATAAGGAATTAGTAATTGAGTATTTTCACTCCATCATTTCTGAAGCAATTGCGTATTTCAAAATTTTAATTCGAAATGAAAACATGTCTTGGTATTTCATTAGAATTGTCTCCTTGGTGACAATTCTAATGAAATACCAAGATGTGTTTTCATGGAAAATAAGAAAAATATGCTATATTTGTGGTCTGTTTATTGTTTTCTGCAACATGATAAAGGTACCACAAAATTGTTATTGCTTTTTGATACTCGTAACTTCTGATTTCAATTGGGTTTTTGGTAATTTTAATTGGGTAGTTAAGCAAATACGCAGCTTATCTGGAGTTCTGCCCGTAAAGGTGTACATGTATTGCAATTTATAGGTGCCACATTATGGTTGCATTGTCTCTGTTGCAGGTTTGGGAGTGGCCAATCACCTCCTACTAAAGGTCCTGGCAACGTTATCATAGCAGTCATTGTAGCATGTCTTGGTTATGCCTTGGTGAATTCATCACAGGCAAATGAAATTACGTGGACAACATTCGTCAACGACTACCTGTCCAAAGACTTGGTGAGTACATGAACAGAAGGGTCCTGGGGGCCGTTTCACTAAACTTTGTACAACTAAAATGTTCTTAAGTGCAAAATTATGATAGTCTGTAAATTTCACATTAGCAATATTTTCTTGTAAACAATTATTCGATTTACATTTATTGAGCGCCTAAATTTGCACTTGCGAACATTTTAGTCTTAAACTTAAAGGCCATATCAGGATTTTTTTAGAGAAAAAAATAATATAAAAAAAAAACTATCAAGTTGTGGGGGGGTACGGTATTCTGGAGTCGGTTTGTCCGTCCATCCGTCTGTCCGTCACTAAACTTTTATCTTTTATATTATTATACTCCCCGCACCAAGTTTATGGGGAGTGGGGGTGTATACTGGAGTCACGTTGTCCGTTCGTTGATCCCAAGGTCAAGGTCATATACTCAGTCTCTTCACAAAACTTAACAACAGAGAAATCTGTTATAACTTCTATTTACTTCATCGAAAATTCTTAATATTTCATGCATGCATGCCTCTAAGGGACTATCATGCTGTGACAAATCCATGACCGTGTGACTGATCCCAAGGTCAAGGTCAACAGACTTGGACAAAATCTACATATTTAGGGATACCTGGGCCTACGCGGAGGGGGGTATTCCGTAAGCCTCGCTTACTGACAAATCTAGTTCAGTATGGCCACTACACTATTACGCTCGTCTCCTCTAGAATTACAATTTTTTATGGTGCCGAAAAATAAGCGTCAAAATCATCAACAACAACAACACATTTTTATGGTGCCGAACAGTCAAACCTGTGCTGACTGCCACCTGGGAATAGCAGCCACCTGTCCACAATGGCCAATTTTGTTCTTTATAAACCTTGGAATAACAGCGGCCATCGATTTTCATTCCCACGCGGCATTTTTGTCGAGCCCGCTTGCGGAAAGCGAGACCTAGTGATCACAATGACGTCCGGGTGTCCGTCCGTCCGAAATCTGCGTTAAAGTTTTTAAATAACTTATATCTCTGCAGTACTAAGTCATATTGACTTGAAACTTCATATGCTTATTAGTGATCATCCATATATTCATGCTGTGTCCGCCCCTGTGCCCAAGGTCAAGGTCAAATGTCTCGGCGGGCTCGACATGCGGGCCGCGGCCATCTGGTTGCATGTGAACATGTTTTGTCGGCAAAAACAAATGCACCACAATCACAATTTTCCTTTCATCACAAACTGGCCGCTAACCCTCTTTTGAAAACATTTACCTTGCCCATATCGGTCGTTTGTCATTTTGGCAATATTAAAAATTTTCCATGAAAAATATTGCATAACGCCATTAAAGGTAAACTGTAATTCCCGATATGTATTCTATGTCGTGTATTCCACGATGCAAATTCGTCTAAAGTGTCAAGCCTACATCAGCTGGCCGACTTCAAACACACCGCAGTCTATTTTTACCAGGTGTAAATTCCACCCCGCGGGGCACAAAGCCATATCAAAGATTAATACAAGCGGGTGCTGACGTCAGTCTCGTATTCGTCACTAGACAGGTATCCACCCTGTCTGATGTGCAGCCTAGCGAAACAATACTACCGGGAACCAGTCTAAAGTGACACGATAAACTCGTTTTTGTCTCAATCTCTTACAAATCCCGGCTTATTGCAATAGCGGCCAGACCAGGATGTGGATTCCCATGTCAGCCAATGGTTTTCAGTGTTCGCCAGTCTCTAAACAAAGCATCAATAATTACATCAGCGGACAATGCAAATTCGTCATATTATAAAGCTGCTTAAATATTGCCAATTGGGGCTTGATCAGGAGATACATTGGACAGAAAGCAAATAAGCCTGGTGGTGTTCTCTGTCGGTTTGGACACTGGCAGTGTTTCGTTACAAACAATCGCGGTTTTGACAGGCCGCGTCACATAGGCTGTCGTTTTAATAAAGACTATGTGACCGTTATTAATTTCAAATGATGGCGTGTAACTGAGAATAAGAAAGTAAAATACCAATGGTATTGCTAATTAAACTGCTTGCATCTAATTACAACGAGCTATTAAATGGTGCACGAAAGCAAGCTGCGGGATGTACTTATCATGAAGATAATTACTTCCCTTTTAATATAATTCCAAAGCGATACCGGGTTAAAAAACAATAACAAAATAACGAAATAAGATGACACAACAATTGACTATTGTTATGCCCCACCATGATAGTGGAGGGTGCATTTAGTATTACCCTTGTCTGTCCATCCGTCACCAACCTTGTGTCGTAAAACTTTAAAACCGTAATAGCTACAGACCCGAAGCTTGATATGTAGCTTCCTTATGATGAGTAGATGCGCAAAGTTTGTTTCGATTTTTTATTCGACTCCCTGGTCATGGATTATCTCCGCCTTTTCGACTTAGAATTTGGCAATGCCTTGTAAGTCGTAGAACTTTAAACCATACTAGCTACAGACCTGAAACTTGGTATGTACCTTCCTTATGATGAGTATATGCACAAAGTTTATTTTGATTTGACCCCGGGGTCATGGATTATCTCCCCCTTTTTGACTTAGAATTTTTTAATTTCTGTTACCTTTTACCAAACGTCTTGATATTTCACACATGCCTTTCTCTAATGATTCTCTATCATGCTGTGACAAATTATATGATCATCATAACCCGCTAACCACAAGGTCAAGGTCACAATCTTAGTGCATATATAAACTTAACGTTGCTGAAAATTTGTTTCTTTTCACCCCAAAGGCGCAATTTGTTGTCTTCTGACAACTCTTGTTGTTATGCCCCACCACGATAGTGGAGGGGGCATTTAGTGTTACCCTTGTCGGTCCGTCCACCAAAACCTTGTAACGCGTAAAACTTTGAAATCGTATTAGATAACTTGGTACATAGCTTCCTAATTATGTGTAGATGTGCAAACTTCATTTCCGAAATTATATTTTTTCAACACTGGGTCATGGATTATCTCCCACTTTTGAACATAGAATTTGACAATTTTGTCTTGTAATTCGTAAAACCATATTAGCTGGAAGCTGGATACTTGGTGTATAGCTTCCTCAATATGTGTACATGTAGATGCACAGACTTTATTATGCTCCACCACGATAGTGAGAGAAGAGGGCATTTAGTGTTATAACTTCTATTTCCTTCATCAAAAATGCTTAATATTTCACTGGGCACACGCGGGGGGGTATTCTGTAAGCCTCGCTTACTGACAAATATAGTTTTACTCTGATATTAAATATCTACAAGGTAGGACACATGCCATCTTTTCAAACAACGGAAGTTGATTATTTACCTTGGGCCCCGATTCGCTAATGCAGTAATTGTAACACGCACAAAGTCCGGGACCAGCAGGGTCCTGGGCTTCCCGCATGTTACAATTACTGAATTAGCGAGACGGGCCCAATGTACACTTCTGTTGTAGAAAAGATGGCGATTGTCCTACCTTGTAGATATTTAATTTGGGAATCAATTTATGTATGATTTTAAAGAGCTTTTTGTTGTCCTTACCATTCAGTGCCTGTCGGAATCAGTACATTACTTGGTACTATTTCATTACAGGTCGACAAAATAAAGGTGGTGAACAAGAAAAAAGTGCTTGTATATCTCAAAGTAAGTATGGCATTGGATAATTGTATCCCCTGTACGAAAGTCGGGTATATTATGGATTTGACACGGAACATCGTACGCGCCGCCGAAGACACTTCTTGTCTGGAGCATACCTCGAATACCATTTGGAATATTTCCATGAAACTTCACACATTCATAGACTACGACCCAAAGGTGTGTCGCATGCAAGAATAACAACTATTGGCGCGCTATTATCTCCCTTTGTTTTGCGCACCGATTTCTTGTCTGGAGCATAACTCAAATTCCCTTTGGACTGTTTTCATGAAACTTCACACATGCATAGACCACAACCCAAAGGTGTGTTGTGCGCAAGAAAACGGATTTTGATAATTTATTACATGTCAAGCTATTATGTGCATGAATTTATCTGTGAGAGAAAACCTGTAATTGTCAACAAGCAATACACCATGAAGAGAACACCCATAATCACCCACATGCACTCTCCCGCAGCGTTATAAAATGAGCACCGCACACAAAAATTCATACTCGGATGCAAATGCCCACGAAACATTATAAACTGCATTTTTGTTCGAAAATGTTGTTCAGAAATGTAATAAATAGGATATTCCATCAAACATGTTGAATAGATTCCGCGTAAACAACTTGTTCACTTTGCATTGAGGGTAACTGATTCTTTGTCAAAACATCAAAATGATGAGATTAAGGCAAATTGTACAATAAATAACAACCAGTTGAGCATTTGTTGTGCTATGTTTCATAAAAATCTGTCATTCTGTTAGAAAGATGTTAAAGTAAAACTACTTCAAACACATCTAAAAACATGAAGTCACACCGTTCGGAAACTATGTTATCCCACTCTCTGCAGAAGACCTTCCAACAGTATTGTTGGAGTTTTAAAAGTTTATATACAGTTTATTCAACTGCCATTTTGCAATACCTTGACATCTGTAAATCTTACAAAGACCCATTTTTTCCGCGCAGTCGACTTAGCCATTTTCAATGTTAACTTTTCGCGTTTACAATGTTAAGTTTTCGTGTTTAAGTCCATTTCTTTGGTACTGTACCACCTAGGACCACCAAACTTTCACAGCTTCATAACCAAGGGGTGCCTACCACATACAACTATCCAACATGTGACCATTTTTTTTACCTTCAGTTATTATTTCTACGTAATTGACTTAGCCATTTTCAACGTTAACTTTTTAACGTACGTCTGGTTAAAGTTTTTTGGTTAAAGTTTTTCATTATACTATATCTCTGCAACTGCTTCACCCATTACCTTGAAACTTCATGTGGGTGTTTATCATCATCCATATTTTCATTCTACCCCCCAACCCTGTTCCCAATGTCAAGGTCAAATTACTTTGAATTTTTTTCTTAAAGTTTTTTCGTGTACTATATCTCTGCAACTGCTTCACCCATTACCTTGATACTTCACATGGGTGTTTATCATCATTGTCGCGCCCGCTTGTGGAAAGCGTGATATAGTCGGCATTTTGGCATACGTCCATCCGTCCGTACGTCCGTGTGTCCGGTTAAAGTTTTTTGTTTAAACTTTTTCCATCTTCTATATCTCTTTTTTTTAGTGTCCATGCCTCGCCCCAAGGCGCGACATGCAGGCCACGGCCATCTAGTCTACAAAAGTGGGTATAATTATGTTATCCAAGTGTCTATGCTTGGAAAAAACCTGGCCTTCGTGACTTTGCCTCGTTTCTTGTTCAAAATGGTAGTGGAATAAATTGTATATTACATGCTCTTCGAAAACTGTAAAATATTCAAACAGTATTTGAGTGAGAATTTTACAGGAATATTTGTCATCATGTGAAGTTGCGCACCTGGGATTTTAGATACGGATTCATCCAGTATGTGCAAACGTATTCAAACCTGTTCATATTGACTGTTCCTCCTAAAATGTGAGCTTGATACAAATCAATTAGTATTAAACTGACTGATACTAATGTACATGTAAGAATAAACAATTTATGCTTTGAAACAAGATGACAATTTATTATGAAAGTGAATTGTGTGTTACAATGTAGTTACACACCATGTCGTGTGAAAGAAGAATCTACACTAATGAAAAGTAAAGGTTTGTTTATTTAGTGACAACTTTACATACCAGTATTTGCTTGATTTGACAAAGTGCAGAAGAGCTTATAGCATACCCCCGGCGTCGTCGGTGTCCACAAACTTAACGTTGGGGTAAATGTCTCACCGAATGGTGAGGGGGGCATATAGTGTTACCGGCGTCCGTACGTACGTACGTACCGAAACCTTAACGCTCGGGTAAATGGCCTGTGACAAATCCACATTCGTCCCGCCCCTGCTAAGCCCAGGGTCAAGGTCACAGACTTGGTGCGTTTGAAACCTTAACGCTCGGGTAAATGGCTTATAATTTCTGTTTCCTTCCTCGGATCTGCTTCACATTTCACACACGCATGCTACAATGGTCCTCTGCCGCCCTGTGTCAAATCCACATTCGTGCCGCCCCCGCTAAGCGCAGGGTCAAGGTCACAGACTTGGTGCGTTTGAAACCTTAACGCTCGGGTAAATGGCTTATTATGCCCCCGCCACCGAATGGTGAGGGAGGCATATAGTGTTACCGGCGTCCGTACGTACGTACGTAACGTCCGTACGTACGTCCCGAAACCTTAACGCTCGGGTAAATGGCTTATAATTTCTGTTTCCTTGCTCCGATCTGCTTCAAATTTCACACACCCATTGCTCCAATGGTCCTCTACTGCCCTGTGACAAATCCACATTCATCCCGCTCCCGCTAAGCCCAGGGTCAAGGTCACACACTTTGTGTGTTCGAAACCTTAACGCTCGGGTAAATGGCTTATGCCCCCGCCACCGAATGGTGAGCGGGACATATAGTGTTACCGACGTCCGTACGTCCCAAAACCTTAACGCTCGGGTAAATGGCTTATTAAGCCCCCGCCACCGAATGGTGAGGGGGGGCATATAGTGTTACCGGTGTCCGTACGTACGTCCCGAAACCTTAACTCTCGGGTAAATGGCTTATAAATTCATTGCTCCAATGGTCCTCTACCGCGCTGTGACAAATCCACATTCGTCCCGCCCCCGCTAAGCCCAGGGTCAAGGTCACAGACTTGGTGCGTTTGAAACCTTAATGCTCGAGTAAATGGCTTATAATTTATGTTTCCTTGCTCGGATCTGCTTCACATTTCACACACGCATTTCTCCAATGGTCCTCTACTGCCCTGTGACAAATCCACATTTGTCTCGCCCCCGCTAAGCCCAGGGTCAAGCTCACAGACTTGGTGCGTTCGAAACCTTAACGCTCGGGTAAATGGCTTATAATCAAATATGCCTCGTTTTCTTTGGCTGCCAGCGGGGGCATTCGTGTGCCGACAGGCCACATTTCTAGTAATTACTGTTTCCTTCCTCGGATCTGCTTCACATTTCACACACGCATTGCTACAATGGTCCTCTGCCGCTCTGTGACAATCCACATTCGTCCCGCCCCGCTAAGCCCAGGGTCAAGGTCACAGACTTGGTGCATTTGAAACCTTAACGCTCGGGTAAATGGCTTATAATTTCTGTTTCCTTGCTCGGATCTGCTTTACATTTCACACACACAGTGCTCCAATGGTCCTCTACCGTCCTGTGACAAATCCATATTCCTGCCGCCCCCGCTAAGCCCAGGGTCAAGGTCACAGACTTGGTGCGTTTGAAACCTTAACGCTCAGGTAAATGGCTTATAGTTTCTGTTTCCTTTCTCGGATCTGCTTCACATTTCACACACACAGTGCTCCAATGGTCCTCTACGCCCGATCGTGCTTCCCACAATTTTTCACACACAAGTCGCTCCATGGTTCTTGCCTACCTCCTTTGTGAACCCTAAATTCCACATTCGGCCCTGGCCCCCACTAAGCCCAGGGTCAAGGTCACAGACTTGGTGCGTTCGAAACCTTAAACCGCTAAATTTTCGCCTCGTAAAAGGCTTATAAATTTCTGTTATTTCCCTTGCTCCGATTCTGCTCACACATTCACACACACAGTGCTCCACTGTTCCCACTGCCGCCTCTGTGACAAATCCACATTCGTCCCACCCCCCCCCCCCCCCCCCCCCCCCGCTAAAGCCCAGGGTCAAGGTCACAACAGACTTGGTGCGTTTGAAACCTTAACGCTCGTGTAAATGGCTTATAATTTCTGTTTCCTTGCTCGGATCTGCTTCACATTTCACAAACGCATTGCTCCAATGATCCTCTACCGCCCTGTGACTAATCCACATTCGTCCTGCCCCCGCTAAGCCCTGGGTCAAGGTCACAGACTTGGTGCGTTTGAAACCTTAACGCTCGGGTAAATGGCTTATAATTTCTATTTCCTTGCTCGGATCTGCTTCACATTTCACACACGCATTGCTCCAATGGTCCTCTACCGCCCTGTGATAAATCCACATTCATCCTGCCCCCGCTAAGCCCAGGGTCAAGCTCACAGACTTGGTGCGTTCGAAACCTTAACGCTCGGGTAAATGGCTTGTAATCAAATATGACTCGTTTTCTTTGGCTGCCAGCGGGGGCATTCGTGTGTCAATAGGCCACATTTCTAGTTCATACATGCATTCCTCAGATGACCCTCTATCAAGCTGTAGCAAATCCTTGACCCACCACCCAACCCTTACCCCAAGGTCAAGGTCACAAACTTAGCATGTTCATAACTTAACATTGCGGTAAATGTTGTGTAACTTCTGTTTATTTACAGGGAATGCCTTAATTTTTAGCCAGGTTTTTTTGAAAAAAATCCAGGCTATTGGATTGGCGAAAGCCGGCGGGCGGGCGGGCGGGCGGGCGGGTGGGTCGGCGTCCACAATGAATGTTAAGTTTTCGTGTTTGATTCCATTTCTTTGTTACTGTACCACCTAGGACCACCAAACTTTCACAGCTTCATAATCAAGGGGTGCCCACCAGATATCACTATCCAACATGTTACTTTTTTTTTAACTTGACCCATTTTTTCCGCGCAGTCGACTTAGCCATTTTCAATGTTAACTTTTCGCGTTTACAATGTTAAGTTTTCGTGTTTAACTCCATTTCTTTGGTACTGTACCACCTAGGACCACCAAACTTTCACAGCTTCATAACCAAGGGGTGCCTACCACATACAACTATCCAACATGTGACCATTTTTAGCCAAGTTTTTGGAAAAAAAATCCAGGCTATTGGATTGGCGAAAGCCGGGCGGGCGGGCGGGCGGGCGGCGTCCACAATCAATGTTAAGTTTTCGTGTTTGAGTCCATTTCTTTGTTACTGTACCACCTAGGACCACCAAACTTTCACAGCTTCATAATCAAGGGGTACCCACCACATATCACTATCCAACATGTTACTCTTTTTTTTAACTTCACCCATTTTTTCTGCGCAGTCGACTTAGCCATTTTCAATGTTAAGTTTTCGCGTTTACAATGTTAAGTTTTCGTGTTTAAGTCCATTTCTTTGGTACTGTACCACCTAGGGCCACCAAACTTTCACAGCTTCATAACCAAGGGGTGCCTACCACATACAACTATCCAACATGTGACCATTTTTTTACCTTCACCTATTATTTCTACGTAATTGACTTAGCCATTTTCAACGTTAACTTTTTAACGTACGTCTGGTTAGAGTTTTTTGGTTAAAACTTTTTCGTTATACTATATCTCTGCAACTGCTTCGCCCATTACCTTGAAACTTCACATGGGTGTTTATCATCATCCATATTTTCATTCTAACCCTCAACCGTGTGGCCCCTGTGCCCAATGTCAAGGTCAAATTACTTTGAATTTTTTTGTTAAAGTTTTTTCGTGTACTATATCTCTGCAACTGCTTCACCCAATACCTTGATACTTCACATGGGTGTTTATCATCATTGTCGCACGTGCTTGCGGAAAGCGCGATCCTGTGCCCTATGTCAAGTTCAAATTACTTTGAATTTTTTTGTTAAAGTTTTTTCGTGTACTATATCTCTGCAACTGCTTCATCCAATACCTTGATACTTCACATGGGTGTTTATCATCATTGTCACACCTGCTTGCGGAAAGCGCGATATCGTCGGCATTTTAGCATACGTCCGTCTGTTCGTCCGTGTGTCCGGTTAAAGTTTTTTGGTTAAAGTTTTTCCATCTACTATATCTATTTTTTTAGTGTCCATGCCTCGCCCCAAGGTGCGACATGCAGGCCACGGCCATCTAGTCTACAAAAAGTGGGTATAATTATGTTATCCAAGTGTCTATGCTTGGAAAAAACCTGGCCTTCGTGGCTTTGCCTCGTTTCTTGTTTTACCTTCACCTATTATTTCTACGTAATTGACTTAGCCATTTTCAACGTTAACTTTTTAAAGGTACATGCCCACGCAGCAGGTTACACTGTACTACTACTTTTCATTTTCTGTCATGCCTTATATGAGCCATTTGTCTACCCACTAACGAGTTATTTTTAATTACGGCGCGTGTTAATTGGTGTTAAATTGCATTTTATATGCCGCGACCAGAAAAGGTATGTTCCGACCTCGTGCTATTTTTACCAATACGCGTCACATGACACAGTCAATCATATCACATGCGCAGTGAAGTATCGGAAGTTGAGAAGAAAAATCTCTGTTCGAGTCCAAATCTAAATCTCCACGTAACTCTTTCCATTTGGTGATCTGGTCGCCAATATTAACCACTCTCTCTGTACTGCCTGTCCCTCAGACATTTCGCCTTTTTTTTTGGCCGACGCCGTTTCATACAATTTCCGTCCTGGACGTTTCGACATGTTGATATTTTTGTTTACATATTGGGAAGCCTACTGGCGCGCGTAGTATACTGCGCATGCGCACCGCAAGCCGTGATGTGAAAGTCGTCGTCCCCGCACATTATCAAAATAGACTGTTACCGCCACGCGTCGCTAACAGTAAATTGATAATTAATAAATGATTATATTTGTATAGCGGGCACTCGTAATTTTTAGAACTGGTGGAATAGTGACATAATTATACACTTATTTAATTCCTATAAAGAATATTTTGTGCCTACTGCGTGGGCATGTACCTTTAACGTACGTCTGGTTAAATTTTTTGGTTAAAACTTTTTTGTTATACTATATCTCTGCAACTGCTTCGCCCATTACCTTGAAACTTCACATGGGTGTTTATCATCGTCCATATTTTCACTCTAACCCCCAACCGTGCGGCCCCTGTCCGCAATGTCAAGGTCAAATTACTTTGAATTTATTTGTTAAAGTTTTTTTGTGTACTATATCTCTGCAACTGCTTCACCCATTACCTTGATACTTCACATGGGTGTTTATCATCATTGTCGCACCCGCTTGCGGAAAGTGCGATATCGTCGGCATTTTGGCATACGTCCGTCCGTCCGTACATCCGTCCGTGTGTCCGGTTAAAGTTTTTTCGTTAAAGTTTTTCCATCTACTATATCTATTTTTTTAGTGTCCATGCCTCGCCCCAAGGCGCGACATGCAGGCCACGGCCATCTAGTCTACAAAAAGTGGGTATAATTATGTTATCCAAGTGTCCATGCTTGGAAAAATCCTGGCCTTCGTGGCTTTGCCTCGTTTCTTGTTCATACATGCATTCATCTGATGATACTCTATTGTGCTATAGCAAATCCATGACCACCGCCCACCCCTTACCCCAAGGTCAAGGTCACAAACTTAACGTTGAGGTAAATGTCTTATAACTTCTGTTTCCTTTCATGGAACACCTTGTTATTTCATACATGCATTCATCTGATGATCCTATTGAGCTACAGCAAATCCATGACCCACCCCTTTCCCCAAGATCAACATCATAAACTTAACGTTGGAGTAAATGTCTTTTTAGCTCACCTGAGCGAAGCTCGATGTGAGCTATTGTTACCGCAATGTGTCCGTCGTCCGTCGTCCGTCGTCGTCCGTCGTCGTCTGTCGTCGTCCGTGAACATTTTCAAACGTCTTCTCCTCGGTAACCATTGGGTCTATAGTCACCAAACTTCATGGTCATGGTCCTTAGGTAGGGGGATTACAAAATTGTTAAAATGACGTCATTACGTAATCCAAGATGGCTGCCGTCTAAAAATAGCACAAATTCTTAAAAAAAATTCTTCTCAAGAACCGCCAACCGGATTTCGACAAAACTTGGTAGGAATGATCGATGTACATTGCTCTTTCAAAGTTGTTAAAATGGTGACCCCAGGGTCAAAAATGGGTGTGGCCCGTGGGGTCAAATTGGGGATTTCAAAATTCTTCTTCACATGAACCGCTTGGCCCATGGTAGCCAAACTTAAAAGTTATGGTTCATGGGGGAACCCTTTTCAGATTTGTTAAAATGGAGGTCATCGCTAATCCAAGATGGCCGCCGTCTAAAAATAGCATAAATTCTTAAAAAATCTTCTTCTCATGAACCGCTGGCCGTATTTCGACTAAACTTGGTAGGAATGATCGATTTACAATGCTCTTTCGAAATTGTTAAAATGGTGACCCCGGGGTCAAAAATGGGCATGGCCCGTGGGGTCAAATTGGGGTCAAATTTTATTTTTGACCGAATATGCTCATGCCATATATCAAATTGAAGGTATCGATGAAGCGATTGCTCTGGTGCAATATTTGTCGGAATCGGATGATTATGTCCTCCATGATGGCCACCAAAAGGTCCATTTATTCAAGATTTTGAACGTCTTTTTCTCAGGAACCACATGGACGATGCTGGCCAAACTTCATAGGAAGTTAAGATCCTTGGGTGAAGCATTTTCAGATTTTGTAAAATGAGTCATCGCTTAATCCAAGATGACCGCCATCTAAAAATAGCACAATTTTTTTAAAACACATGAACTCAATGTCACATTCTCCTGTGGTGTTCATGGAGTCAGGTGAGCGAATTAGGGCCATCATGGCCCTCTTGTTATAACTTCTGTTTCTTTACAGGGAACGCCTTGATATTTCATACATGCATTCATCTGATGATCCTCTGTTGTGTTACACAAAATGCATGACCCATCCCACCCCTTTCCCCAAGGTCAAGGTCACAAACATTCATACATGCATTCATGTGAATAGCTATCATGCTGTAGAAAATCACCAACTTAGTGCGTTCACAAACTTAACGTTGGGTTAAATTTTGTATAACTTCTGTTTTCACGGATTGCATTGATATTTCATACATGCATTCATCTTAATATGCTATATCATGCTATAGCAAATCCACGACCCACCATCCACCACTCACCCCCATGTCAAGGTCAGTTATATTTTTGTTCTAAATTAATGTTATTTATCAGCATCTATATTTTTCTTTACAGGGAACGTCTTGATATTTCATACATACATTTGTCTGATTAGTGTGTTCATAAACTTTATGTTTGGGTAAATTTTTTAAGACTTCTGTTTCTTTTCTTGGAATATCTTTATATTTCACGCATGCATTCATCTGATGACCCTCTATCATGTTGTAACAACTCCACAACCCAGCACCCACTCATTGCCCCAAGGTCAAGGTCACACACTTAGTGCGTTCATAAACTTAACGTTGGGGTAAATTTCATATAATTTCTTGTTTCTTTACAGGAAGCGCCTTGATATTTCATTCATGCATTCAGCTGATGATATTCTATCATGCGATAAAAAATCCACCACACACCAAGGTCAAGTTATATAATATTCAAGTTTGAGTGAAGGCTGCCAACAGGCAGGCATCGTTGTCTTCTGACAACTCTTGTTATGACATTGCACAGGTGAGCGATATAGGGCCATCATGGCCCTCTTCTTTCAATAACTCTTGAACCACTTCACCGATTTTGATAATATTTGGCCACAATGTGTGTCTAGGGATGCTGCTTTGTTTTGCATACGACCCACGTCCGACCGCCCTAGGTGAGGACTTTTTAGCTATTGTTACCGCAATGTGTCCGTCGTCGTCCGTGAACATTTTCAAACGTCTTCTCCTCGGTAACCATTGGGCCTATAGTCATCAAACTTCATGGTCATGGTCCTTAGGTAGGGGGATTACAAAATTGTTAAAATGACGTCATTACGTAATCCAAGATGGCCGCCATCTAAAAATAGCACAAATTCTTCAAAAATCTTCTTCTCAAGAACTGCTAACTGGATTTCGACAAAACTTGGTGGGAATGATCAATGTACAATGCTCTTTCAAAGTTGTTAAAATGGTGACCCCGGGGTCAAAAATGGGCGTGACCCGTGGGGTCAAATTTTATTTTTGACTGAATCTGGTCATGTCTACATCAAATCGAAGGTATCAAAGAGGCGATCGCTCTGGTACATTTTTTGTCGAAATTGGATGGTCATGTCATCCAAGATGGCCGCCGAAAGGTCAAAAGGTCGTTCTTTTATTAGAGATTTCAAAATTCTTCTTCACACGAACCGCTTGGCCCATGGTGGCCAAACTTCACAGTTATGGTCCATGGGTGAAGCCTTTTCAGATTTGTTAAAACGGAGGTCGTCGCTAATCCAAGATGGCTGCCGTCTAAAAATAGCACAAATTCTTAAAAAATCTTCTTCTCATGAACCGCCAGCCGGATTTCGACGAAACTTGGTAGGAATGATCGACGTAGAATGCTCTTTCAAAGGTGTTAAAATGGTGACCCCGGGGTCAAAAATGGGCGTGGCCCGTGGGGTCAAATTTTATTTTTGACCAGATATGCTCATGTCATATATCAAATTGAAGGTATCGATGAGGCGATTGCTCTGGTGCAATATTTGTCGGAATCGGATGATTATGTCATCCATGATGGCATCCAAAAGGTCCATTTATTCAAGATTTTTAAAGTCTTTCTCAGGAACCACATGGCCGATGCTGGCCAAACTTCATAGTAAGTTAAGATCCTTGGGTGAAGCATTTTCAGATTTGGTAAAATGAGTCATCGCTTAATCCAAGATGACCGCCATCTAAAAATAGCACAATTAAAACACATATATGAACTCAATGTCACATTCTCCTCTGGTGTTCATGGAGTCAGGTAAGCGAATTAAGGCCATCATGGCCATCGAGGGGATTAGCTTCATTTAACTAGCCAGTTCTTGTTCAATATTGTATTTGTGTAAATTACGGTACTGGTTGAAAAGTAAGAAATACTACATGCCAGAAAGTCAAGATGTACAAACATTTTAGATTCAGATGAGCCGGTTCTTTAACGAGCCATCTCATCAGGATCAGCATCATTAGTTATGATTATTTACCTCTGAAAAATCTATGAATTGAATGGTCCAAACATTAATATGAAAAAGCCATTGTCAGATATCCAGCGTTGAAAGGGTTAAAATGTTTTTTTGTCTTCATGACCTGAATGCTGAACCATGTATTTTTTAGGACAACAGTGTCAGTGCCTCAATGTACTTCAACATCGGAAGTGTGGAATCCTTTGAACGCAACCTTGAGGCAGTGAGACGTGACTTTGGTGTACACGTGAATGTCGTGTACGGAGATCAGTTTGAGATGTAAGTATATGTGGTGTCTGGTCTTTGCCAGACCTGGAGACAATAACATGCCGATAAAAAAATAGTGTGGTCCACAAAAAATGAACAAAGCGGAAGAGTGTTTGGCAGCCATGTTTCAAAATGGCTGCCATTGCAAAACACATGATTCAACAATGTTTTTCATCAACTACCAGCTACACATGTCTAGCCTTGTCGGACATGATTTTTCATGGACAAGTGATAACAAACCACAGGTGGCAATAGTGCAATAGTGCCACTTGTGGCTTGTATTGTTTATGATAATAAATTGTTATGTGTCTGAAATACCCAATTAATGCCTGAAATACCCAATTAATGCCAAAAACCCAATTGAAGTAGCGAGTATCAAAAAGCAATACAAATTTTATGGTACTTTCATCATGCTGCAGAAAACAATAAACATACCACAAATATAGCATATTTTTCTTATTTTCCATGAAAACACATCTCGGTATTTCTTTAGAATTGTCTCCAAGGAGACAATTCTAATGAAATGCCAAGACATGTTTTCATTTCAAAGCAAACTATTCAATAATTGCTGTCTGTTGATGTGTAAACAATAGTGTGATTTTATTTTACCCAATTCAATTTTTTAAATACCCAATTGCTTCAGAAATGACGGAGTGACAATACTTAATTACTAATTCCTTATCTGGAGCCCTGTAGTAGATAGCCAAGACCGACCGGGGGTTCTACCGTGTGTATGGTTTCTATGTCTCACCCACTTTAGTGAAAAGGGAGACATAGCGCTCAAAACTGGAAAATTAAATTTAATACTAAACATGGGAATAATATTCATGAATATTATATCAAAATTCTAGACAAGATTTACATTTTAATTCCAAATATTCTTTTGTCTAGAAATGAGGAATTTCCTGTTGTGCAAATATGCCTACAATTTGTGATTATCTACAGAATCTCGAGGTTACAATTAACCATTAACTTTAAAGCTGGTGTCCCACATGCCAGGTTATAATATAGGTAGACAGATAGTTTTGTATATTCTGTAGATACATGTGTACGACATTTTCTGGCAATATAAACATTCATTCACCATTACACCACGTACTGATTGGCATTACTATACATTTTATATCAAAGGCGTAAATTTCCACACTGATATAAGGGGAGATAACCATGTTTCCTTACAATGTTAACGGACATTACTATTTATTCTCTGTATTTATTTTTTGATGTGCAATGATCATACTTTATAATCTGTTGAAAATATTATTTTTTCATGTGACACATTTAATTAGTATAAATAATTAAAAAATATCGTGCCTCATTCGCATATGAAAATAGCCTGATACCACCATGAGTCGCTATCAGTAAACACAGCTTCTTGATATTCGTTAAACTAAATCACCAACAGGCATGCTATTTTGTCTTCTGACAACTCTTGTTCAATATCTCCTGAATCGCTTTACCAATTTTGATAATATTTTGCCACAATGTGTGTATGGATGGTGCTTTGATTTTAATACAACCCACGTCCTACCGCCCAAGGTCAAGGTCACTGAGGACTTACGTTCACCTTTGTTGTAAGGCAAAAATGTTAAAAAAATTAGTATCAATGCTGCCAGCGAGGGGATTAGCTTTGTGATAGCGATGCCCTTGTTAACATATTAGTTATCTCCCTTTACTTTTTTAGTGGCTGCCTGTAGGCGGGGAGGTGGGTTGACATGTGCACAAGCCAATTTCTTGTTAATTGATGTCATCATCTGTATATTCATATGGATTTTAGAACATTTTTACTCATCCCAAAAGCCAGAGAACTAGTGGTGTTTCTAATAAATGCCCAGGCATTTTATAAAATCTTTACATTACATCTTGTCCAGCAACATTATTTCTTAGCACAGCTAAATAAAATACACTGTTGTACACAGTGGGTATTATACATCACACACACCTGCACTTTTAGCCCCAGTTCAATCCTCATTTTATGCTCCCACCAATTTCTTTGGGTGGGGGGCATTATGTTTTACCCGTCTGTCTTCGTCCGTGCGTCTGTAAGGCAAATGCGTTTTAGTTTTCAATAACTCCTTCACCAATTTCAATAATATTTGCCCACAATGTCTGTCTAGGGATGGTGCTTTGTTTCGCATACGACCCAAGGTCAAGGTCAAGGTCACTGGGGACTTATGTTCACCTTGTATGTAAGGCAAATACATTTAAGTTTTTAATGTTTTCTCAATAACTCCTTCACCAATTTCTATAATATTTGCCCACAATGCCTGTCTAGGGATGCTGCTTTGTTTCGCACATGACCCACGACCGAACACCCAAGGTTAAGGTCACTGGGGACTTATGGTTCACCTTGCTTATAAGGCAAATGCGTTCAAGTTTTTAATGCTTTCTCAATTACTCCTTATTTCAAATATTTGCCCACAATGTCTCTCTAGGGATGGTGCTTTGTTTCGCATATGACCCACGCCCCAACACCTAAGGTCAAGGTCACTGGGGACTTATGTTTGCCTTGTTTGTAAGGCAAATGTGTTTTTATTTTGTCTCAATAATTTCTGTTCCATTTCACGTATCTGATTCATATTTCATACACGCATTGCTCTAATGGTCCTCTACCGTCCTGTGACAAATCCACGTTTTTCCCGCTCTATTTTTGGGCTTAGAATTTTGACTCGTTTTCTATCAAAGCATTATGTGGGGGCATCTGTGTTCTATAAACACATTTTCTAGTCTTAAATATCTCCGCAACTACTGGAGCAATGTTACTGTGATACAGCACAGATACCACAGAAAGTAACATAATTATGTCTGTTGATGACTCTGTCCTGATAGCTGTAGGCTATGAGTCGTTATTTAGAGAAAACTTTCATAAATGTCAGCAGATGCCAGTATGTCATTTCCCGGTGTATCAGCATAACAATTGTCCCATCCCATTTAAGATCGAAGTACTGAAACTAGGTTAGCTCCACAAGATTACTAATAAATATTATTTATTTATATATTAATGATGTTTAATGGCTTATCATCAGCTAAAGTCATTTTAGGTTGGTTAACAGGGTGAAATCTAATGTTTTGTGTGTAGGGAAGAAGGAAAATCCCAAAATCAGAACAGAATATTTACAGACAAAAATATACAGTCGGTGTACGTGACTTCGCACACTTTACATATATTTTGATAATTATCAGAAACAAGCCGAGTATACAAATAAAGTTTGCTTTTATTTGTATTTTGACAGAGATATGACACTCAACACCGGAAATATGTGTGTCATATGTCAGACAGTTCACTCGAGCTCAAGGATGCGCCATTGTTATTGTACTACGTGAATCAATTTGAAAACACATGGAAGTGTACATGGCTCCGCACACCCGATAATCTTCCGATCTAACTTCTATTATCTATCAATTAAAATTGTTGTTCACAATCAGAAACGGATTGCTTCAATATTTGGGATACATGTAAGCATTTGGAAAACACTCATGCTGCCATTAACATGACCTTCATCATGTGACGGTCAAATGCCTCAGCAAGCGCGACACTGTGCTTCCTTGGCGGAGTTCTTGTTTCAAGAAAGAGCCAATAGATAATATAATGGCTGACGACAATTTACGTTTGTTAAGGTTTAAGGGAATTGTCCAAAAATTATAATGGAAAAGCCAATGTTAGATATTCAGGGTTGAAAGGTTTAGATTGCTTCAATGTTGTGGCGCTATACTTGATGAGAATGTCATAAAATTGCATTTGTCATCAAAGTTCTCCTGTAACATCTACTTTGTATTTTATTTTCAGCACGCCCATGCTAGTAATACAAACATTGGGTTATCTACTGTTCGGGTACCTGGTAAGTTGACACGTAGTGGTCAAAGAATATCTTGTCTCTTTAACCTTTACATGCTGAATTAAACATTTGTCGTGCCTGCTTTAGCAGAAGGCACTACTATAGTCGGCGCTTTTTCTGTCGTTGTCCGCGTTGTCGTAGTCGTTCAAAATGTCAAAGCTTCGTCATCATGGTATATCTTTAATATTACTTGACGGATTGCTTCAATATTTGGACACTTGATACATGTGAGCAAGTGGAACACACTCATGCCGCCATTAACTTCTTCATCATGATATAACTTGTCAAAATTTTGCATATCTCTTGATCCGTTAGTCGGATCATTACCAATCTTCATCAATATTTTTCTCACATTGATAGCTATCCATCCAGTGGCGTTATGATGACCTTGACCTTCACGTGGGTGACCGTAACCTGTGTGTCAATAATTTTGTACATATGTACAAATGTTGAATACCTCCTGATCCGTCAGTTGCATCCTTACCAAACTTCATAAATAGCTTCCTCTCATTGATGGCTATATATCCAGTGTCCTTTGGGTGACCTTGACCTTCACCTATTTGACCTTAACCGTTGTGTCAATAATTTTGTACATGTGTCCAAATGTTGAATATCTCCTGATCCATTTGTTGGATCCTTTCAAATCTTCATGCATAGCTTTGTCACCTTGATGGCTATCCAGCCAGTGTCATTTGGGTGTCAATACTTGACCTTGGTGTCAACAATATTAGATGTACGTCCAAATGTTGAATGGAATGGAATGGAATGGTGTTTAACAGCCAACCAACACAAAAGAGTATCATTTGGGGCCAAGTCCAAATGTTGAATATCTCTATGACTAGACTACGCAAATCTGCAAGCTAATTTTGGCCTAAACTGGCCGCTAATGCAATAAACTAGGATTTGTCAGATAGCAGCCCAGTAAGCCATGTCACATATGTGAATGACGTCGCCAATAGCGTGTATTAATCTTTTGACTGCGCGCTGCAAAATTGACGAGGGCAGCATTTGAAGTCTGCAAACTGACAGACAGGCTTGTCACTGTAGACCAATTAGTGTCGTGTCAACAAAAGCTGAGCATTTTAAATTCATGACTAGGATATATTTTAATGGAGAACTATTAGTAGATTTTCAAATCTTACATCGGGTTATCGTAAATCTATGCCTATTGGAATATATGACACAGCCGATGTATCGGAAAGAACCGGTATGCAAAATGTGTCGTTGAATTAACCAGGATTTGCCAACGGTCGCTGAAAGGTCCCCAACCGATAACAAGTTAACTGTTTTCAAAAAGGGGCTCAGTATACAATACGTGCTGATAAGAAAAAATTTTTGAAGCCGACATGACAAATTTCGAACCTGAGGAAAATCCAATTTTAACTCGCCTGACGAATTTACGTCCTGACGAAGCATGATTTTGGGGCGCAATGATGAAATTTGACCCTGTATGTTTGAATCGAATGATGATCAGGGGTAGGACGGGTCCTTATGAAGTTTTCCAGAGTTTCTCTTGAAGGATTGCATATACTATGCATGTGTACAAATGCCAGCGGCCCGTTTCACTAAACTTTGTACGACTAATATGTTCCTACGTGCAAATTTAGGATCGTCTGTAAATATCTATTGATGTATTTAGCAGCCTATGCCCAATAAATCTAAACCCAATCAGGGCTGTACCAATCGGCACGCCCGACGCCCGGGACAAGTCGGTTTTGGTCTCGGGCAAGTGGCTCTATGCTGAAAGTTAGTCCCGGGCAAGTCAATATTTTCCGTTGAAACGTCCCGCCACAAGCCTGTTTTCTTCACTAGACTAATCCTAAATTGTAACATTTCATCGATCGATAACGCCTCGGGCGTGTGTCGGCTTCCCCGTGGCGATACACACTTACACAGAAGCTGCTATACTGTGTATATAGCAAGAAAAGTGATATACTAGCTGTGACCCTGATTAGATTAATTTATTCGAATTTGAAAGCATAATCCCACCGACAATTCCGCATGAACTCTGAATTTTGTGTCAACTTTTCAACACCATTTACGGAAAATATTTTCGAAATCAATATCGGCGAAATATGGCGACAGATCTGCGTATAATCCCGAGTTTTTTTTTAATCCATTCCTTTCGGAATACACATTTACAGGTATGAAATTATTAAAAAAAAAAAAATTATTTTTTTTATTTCTCAATGAAAGTATACGATGTGACCACTCATTTGAATCGTCTTGACGAGACGGATTAAATGGTGGTCGCGGCATATACTTCTGAGTGCATAGAAGGAAAATATTTGTCCTCAAACATAAGCGTATCCTCAGCATGAAATGGGTTACTGCATGATTGCCCCGTGATGCGATGATGAAAGTCGCACGTTTGCGACGTCTGTGGCACATCAAAAGGCGTGTTGACCGATCAGTAACATTTCAAAACATAGCCTAAAGGTCACACAGTTTACAGCCTTGTGCTGAATGAGGTCATACAATAAACACCTGTACACACAGCTGGGTGTATCAAATTTTTGCACAAAGCATCACACAAATCTCGTCTGTGTAATATGTGTCGGGTGTAATCGCATCTGGATTTGGAATTCATATATCCCCTGGCACGGATACTGCACTGTATGCATATTAACATGATTACCTGATTAAAGGTATTACATTTGCTAACATACTAATAATAATTATTTCATGTACTTTGAATGTCGTTGTTTGAATAAACTTACAGAAATCACGAATGAACTAATTACACGATGACTACGACGTCCGGCGATTTTTTTTTGATTTTTTTTCTTTGTTTTCCTTTTTCTTCTCTATTTTTTTAATATTTGTTTGGGATCCACGAGAGACCCGCGTTATAATGGAGATCGCGCTATATGCGATCGCGTTATAATGGAGCTGCAGTGTAATTAGCGAATTAACAGCTGTTGCCAACAAAAAAAAACTGAAATTTCAAAAAGTTTATTATTTACCGTTCCGCGAACATACTGATAGACATTAAATATTGTAAATATAGACGTGATTTCATTTTCGAGATGGTCAAATGTGTGGACTCCCCGGAATATGTATACGTAAATTATAATTTCCAGGACAAGTCAGGGCAAGTCACTTTTGTCAAGTCACTTGTCCAGGACAAATGGCTAAGAAATCAATTTGTACAGCCCTGCCAATAATTGTTTACAAGAAAACATTGTTAATGTGAAATTTACAAACTATCATAATTTGCATTTACGAACATTTTAGTAGCACAAAGTTTAGTGAAACGGCCCCCAAATATCCATGCCAGCCTGAATATGACATTGACCTTCGCAACTCGGCTTAGACAGTTAGAAGTATTGGGTAAAAAGTTTGCCGTCATTTCTTCATTCTCTCATAACTTCTATATCTCTTGAAGGAGTACTGTAAAGTGGCTGTGTCTCCGATGGTACCTCCGAATAAGCATTTCACAAAAACAATTGACATATCAATGGTTATTGTATGAATACAGTCGCAACTTGTTGTTGGTGTAAACATGCATTTGTCGGCTAATTTTCGCATTTGAATATCAGCATTTGATGTCGTAAACACTATGTTTCGGAAATTCCATGCTAAATTTAATTTGACTGTACATGGAAAAACCCACTAGTTAGGTGGGCACTGTTAATCTAAAATAAGGGGTGACCTCAAACAAATTGCAACAGAAACTAACATAGTGGCATTTGGTTGGACATGCATCAGGGTTGATCATATCCAAAATAGGCAAAAATCGGCCCAGGCGAAATACCTTAATTAACATAATTTCAAAATGGCGGCCATCGCCAGCTGTGGAATGCCATATATCGCAAACGGCTCGTCCTAGGACCCATACATGTATTACTAATACATAGGAAAGTGGTACCCAGGAATCCATAAATGATACTCCAATCGACCTATGACGTCATTGTGACGTCATAACCCAGCTATGACGTCATAAATCATGTAGTTCGCCGTCGTGGGCGATTTTTGTCGCGCATTTCGTGCACTCGGGAATCCGAAAATGATACTACCACTGACCTATGATGGCATTATGACACAATAACTAACTTATGACGTCGGGGACAGATTCAAGAATTGTTTCATGGGGGAAACAGTTTAATCTCTATCAATAGCCTATGTCCAACAAATATGTTTCTTCAATCTCCTCTTCGTCGAGAATCACTGGGCTTGGCGAGTTTGAGCAGGTCTCCCCATTGCAATGTCGACAAGCATTCGTACATTGCAGTCCAAAACGGCGACAAGAACACTTTTTGGTAGCACATTCCCCTTTGCACATGCACATGCACCGAATTACTTTCAAAAGATGCTGAGGAACTGGTGCATCCATTTTCGTTGGGTGAAGAGCACCTTTTCGCACTTCCCAACCCCATTCGGTAGGATTCATGTCCTCTCCATCACCCATCCACGTACGGACTTGAAGAAATACTCGCAAGGAATGATACATTGCCGCGTCAGATGTCGGTTGCAATGTTTTCACATCGATTGCTGTAGTACCTGTCACCACCTTCTCTTTAAACTTTCTCACTCTTAGTGCATTAAGATTTTCTCCTGTTTTTCCTCCGTACAGACAAACCACAGCTTTTTCACCGGCTTCAGTTATTTCACTAGTACATGGCAAGTCAGTGGCACAGAAGACTGCCGCATGTTCCCTAAAGATCATACTGTCCATCTTCTTCAATGGTGTTGCTTTTTCTATACCAAAAAGTCGAGACGTGGTGTCACATCCAGCGATGGCGTGAATGAATGGCAAACTCGAACAGGTATCTTCACCTAGAACCCCACAGACGTGACCAATGTCCCACAAACTATGCTTTGCGTTCTTCCTTTCGGTTTTGCATAACAACTGTCCCGGTGGTATTTTAAGGCCATTTGCGTGATGGCATAACATTACAAGCAAGTCTGTGTTCTCACCAAGAACACAGGTCTGACCGATGGCTGCTAATTGTACTCCAGTTTCTGCTATTATAAAGTCTGCATCACCTGTGGCCTGTTTTGTGCCTATTCCATTAGATGCAAAGTGTTGCTTCATCAGATTGGTAAAGTTACATTTGTTGATTTCATTACTAAGGAAGTTTTCCTTCTTGGTCTTCAGTAGTTTGTTTCCGGTAAAACCACTGACTTTTGCACCAACGAGCCCTTTTGTTCGTCGCTGATGGGTGCTGTATTTCGTAGAAGGGCCCTGTATATAGCCGTCAAACACAACGACAGGACATGAGCTCTGCTTGACTAGATCTACGTATTTAGTACATATACACTGCAGCTCCATTATAACGCGGTGGTCGGGGTCCAAGATTTCAAACCGCGATCGAATCCGACCGCGTTATAATATTTCGGGACATGCACGGGTACTGGTACTGCACGGGTTACTGGTATCATTCGGATTTCGGTTACCAACTATTGCGGGAATTCCATTAGCAACGAACCCATATACAATCATGTAATTTGAACAGAAGTTAAAGTAATTATTAATAATGTCTATGACATACAAACTTGTACGTATTAATGTATTAAACATACAAGTTATTTATAAAATCATGCTTATTACGTTGTATAGTGCTCGCGATAGACGGACGCTTATTACAATGTATACTACTCGCGATCAACAGACGCTTAAACGGATTAATTGATAATAAATAATGCCTATGGTCACGTGTCCTGCCTATTCATGCGGTTGATACGTGCATAATCTCAGGATGTGGGGTCACGTGATCTATTGTTTACGCTGCAAGTCATATGAAATTTACGATTTAAGCGAGATTGCCGTGGGCTGCAGTGTAAACAATAGACCATGTGATCCCATACCCAGATAATGCTGAAACACCAGTATATTTATAGAACGCTAAATATTACACCTGGGAGTAAAGAAAAAGAAAGGCGATTGAACAGCAACCATTTATTAGCGACAATTATGTGTAATTGAATTGATTAATAAATATGCCTATTAACATGATTACCCGATTAAAGGTACATGTATTACATTTGCTAACATACTACCGGTAATAATAATCCTTTCATGGACTTTGAACTTTGTTGTTTGAATAAACTTGCAGAAATCACGAATCAACTGAAAACACGATGACTACGACGTCGGACGATTTTTAAAAAAAAAAAAAAAAAAATTGTTATCTTTTTTTTTCTCGATTTTTAAAAAAAAAATGTTTGATCCACGAGAGACCCGCGTTATAATGGAGATCGCGCTATACGCGACCGCGTTATAATGGAGCTGCAGTGTACTATCCTTTTTCCACTGAATTCTGTGCAATAAAGAATCATCATCGAACACTGAAAAATGCTGCGCAACCGCGACCAATGTTTCAGAACCTTGAGTCTGATACCTTTGTCCGATAGCGTCAGCTAGTTGCGACTTTGTGGCTTCTCTAATCATTCCATATTTGTCAAATAAAGCAGTTGGGTGTGTTGATAGTTCATATTGCAAGAACTGCTCTAAGTCATTCTCATCTGTGTGTGCATTGTCAATGGCCAGCAACCGTTGGAACAGCATCTGAGGATCGATGTTGACTTTTTCTCCATCAATGTCAAGTTGCTTTGCCTGACCCAACGCAACAGCAATATCTTTTTTAGAGAAGGAAAACTCGAATGCATTTGTACCGTACATCTTTTCTAAGATCTTCTCACCGACGTCTTTTGCTCTATTAACATTGGCAGATGGATCAGCGGTAATGCCACTGGTGATACTCCGCAGGTCTGGTGTAGGCTCGAATGGGTTATTCTCACGTAGAAAATCTAAAACAATTGAGGAATCTTTGTTATCACGTTTTACTCTTGCAGAAGCTAACTCTTAATATTGTTCACTGGTGGCGAATGTCCGGTTAGTGAGTTCTTGCATTGATTAATTGAATGTCGCGCACACAGGTAACGACAACAGCCACGTATTTCGTTGTTTCCCATTCATAACACATCTACCATGCATAAGACCTCCAGTAACGTTCATGGTTCGCATAAGTGTCTGCTTGATGACAAGGTCCTTCGACAGTCCAGCCCAGAATATTTCTGTTCGCCGTATCACGAACAGGCCAGAGTCGAACATATCATAAACTTTAGGGGTTTTCACTTTCAGTTCCTTCAGATCCTGTAGGTATATTTGGACACTTTTCGCATAGTGGTTGTGGCCAGTAGCAGCAAAGTACGACATCATCTTACTAAGGCAGGCCTTGTACAATGACCAGTTACCGGTTCTTTGCGAACGAAGAAAATCACGAAGTAAATCAACCATATCTATATATTGCAGGCACAATTCAGCAGTAGGGTATTTGCGCAGTTCGGCTTTGGTTTCAGATATGTTGACTAAGATTTATGATATAGTCAGATCTTCCATTGCCGCTTCCACCGATATATCTTTGCTTATAACTTGATCAAACAAATCTAAGGCTCTTTTCAAGTCCGGACTGAGAACCGTTGTCACCAACTGGAACTGGGTATACCTCATGAAGGATGAGTCCGTTTAGCATAGAATCAATCATAAAACGCCAACGATAAGCACGGGAATATGATTTGCCGTTCAAGATGTACGTGACAGCATTTTCACCGTATATAAGTTCCAATACTTCTCGGAGCCCACAACTAGTCATCAAGTTGCCAATACTGCCCAGGAAACTCATCATAGTATGGAATCCGCCCAAGTCTAGTATGATTTGTTTCAAGTCACTACTCTCTTGTTCATTAGCTACGATAGTTCTGGCTTTGAACCACAATGGCTGGTCAAATGTAACTATCGGTGTGCACTTATGATGAATACATTCATTGACGATGAAGCATAGAGTTGAATATATACATGTCATGTCATGGATTGATATCCAACATGGGGAGGAATCTCACTGTAAACTTGCCGGGGTAAATAGTGCCGGTACTACCAGACACAGCTTGCATCACTCCTGACCAGCCAGGTGTACCTAGTTTCAAAGGTGCATTTATCTCCCATAGTAAATCTAGTTTGCTAAATGGGTTTTCTACATTGATTTGCGGTAGCTTATAGTAAACAATAGGACTGTATACACTGGGAATGTCATAGTACGTAACTTGAATCACTGAATTGACAGTTCTCTCTGAGCCTGCATCTCTTCGGATCAGTGTCTTGACTCTAATTGCTGGTGTAATAGTTTCTATCATACCCATAGCATGCAATGCTTTTTTTCCATCTAAGCTCGCCCCGTGCAGGCACCGGGCGGGATCAACTGATCCTGAGAATAGTGCTGCAGTAGCCATTGCTTGTCGTAAAAGGCGACTAAACTGGCTTAACGATTGGGTTCATACTTTCCGGAACCCACTAAACCGGATTTGGCCCTCATGTACATTTTTGGCTTTCTTGTATGTGAGAGTTGAGTCGGGCTATGCCCCATATATAAAAGTAAGATTAGCACTAATCCTATTACTTTTAGGGGATGGGATAAATGATGCTGGTGTGGCGAGGGCCTGGCACCAGATCAGGTTGTTCTAATTTCAGGACTGAATATATATTTTGATTGTAAATATTGAGTTCTGAAGTTGGGATTTACCCCCCTCGGACAGGTGGATACGGGACACGACCCCGTTGACCCGTCTGCATGTAGACTCCCTGAGGCTTGTACCTCTATGTCAGAAAAGCGGACGTTAAACCCTATTCACTCACTCACTCCATCTAAGCTCCATGGATTTCTGTCAGCATTATCGCAAACAAATTGCCGAAAATGACCAGGGCCGAGCATAACGGAAGCCACAGAATCATTTTCAGAATTGATATCTGCAGTGGTAGGCGTTTGGGCATTTGGGTGTTTGGGCGTTTGGGCGGCCGCACATGCTTCGAAGTTTAGCACCTCTGTGTAAGACGAACATATGCCATAATCGTGCAGTGTGTTGATTAAGTACTTTGAACCAAAGTGATGATTCAGTTGAACTGCCAGTTCGAACTGTAAAGGAGTCATTAGTGCCCGTGGTCTGGCAGCCTGACAACAGAAACTAACGCAGACAAAGATCGCCCCCGCCGGCGAACTACATGATGTATGACGTCATAGCTGGGTTATGACGTCACAGTGACGTCATATGTCGATGGGAGTATCATTTATGGATTCATGGGTACCATTTTCCTATGTGTTAGTAATACATTTATGGGTGTTAGGATGAGCCGTTTGCGAGATATTGCATTCCACAGCTGACGATGGCCGCCATTTTTAAATTATGTTAATTAGGGTATTTCGCCTGGGCCTATTTTTGCCTATTTTGGATATGATCAACCTTGATACATGCCCAACCAAACACCACTGCGTTAGTTTCTGTTGCAATTTGTTTGGGATCAAAAGTTATCCCTGCCCGCCTAAATAGTCAGCGATTCATGTTACCACTGATTACCCCTTTGCTGCAGATAGGACACAAAGACAAACTCGTTTGAAATGAAGGCTTCAACTGATTTGCTCACATTTCATCAACATCTGAGACACAGCCATTTTAACCCTTAGACCGCTACACACAATAATTGTCGTCTGCTGTTATATCTTGCATTATTTCTCAATAAAAACATGGTTTGACAGCACTTCAGAATCATTTCCATTGGAAATGATTCTGAAGTGCTGTCAAAGCATGTTGTAAATTATTATAAAGTGCTGTCAAAGCATGTTTTGATGATAAAAATGGAAAATAGAAAATAAACGGCAGACGACAAAAAATTAAGATAGCGGTGTAAGGGTTAATATTTCAATTCATCACACTTGTGCACAAATGCCACACATCCATGCTGCCCTTAAAATGACATTGTCCTTTTGACCTTCACAACTTTGCTTAAACACCGAGAAAGGGGACTATACAGTGGAAGATCGATCGCTCGAACCGGTCTCTGTCGAACACTCCGGAAAACTCGAACTCGTCCTGTGGTCCCGACAAATTTCCTATATAAATCATATAATTTTCTACCTAAAACTCGAACTACGACAAAGTCGAACTCTTTAACCGAAGTCACGGTCCCTTGGTCAGTCAATCAACGTAAAGTGTTATTGATAGCTCGAACAGCTAAGTCTGTCGCCAGCTGATCTGTTTGCCTAACAAGGTGTGAATAGCACGATTGACGGTCTGTTTGATTTGTTTCGCTTGACAGGTGGTGACATTAAATCACGAATTTAAAAATTAAGCGGTGTTAGTTCCACGTCAAGAAGACCACGATACTGAATTAATTTGAACAAAATTCGCCTTTAAATTTTTAATTGAATTTTAACTGTCACATCAGTGAATTATGAGTGATTCACTTATTTGTTTTGCGTTTTGTGCAATTTCGTTTGAATTATATTTGTACATTTTGTATATTTAATAAACCAGTTTGCTATTTATAGACACTTTCTTTGGATATGATGTTTCGCACCCGTTTACTTTCGTTTATTGTATGTTATTTTACGCCGATCTTTTGCAAACACTTTACTGCTTGTGTATGTAAATGATCCGTGATAAAAAAAACATTCACTCGCAATAAAAATGGTTGTCAAGCTTAATTATAGCATAGTAAAATAAACACATTTACAATGGGAATGTTGCTCATGGCAACTTCCAGTTTCGATATGAAACAAACAAAACAAAGACGAGACGGTTTGTAATATTCAGTTTAATTAACAGTTAATTTATTTACGTAGGCGTACATGTACATATTGAAATAAAATAATTAGTTCATTATAGTTGTTTACTTGATATTTCCTCCAGAAGGCCATACAAACATCAATCAATGGTGTCATTCCTAAATGGAATGAAATCACTGACTTAGTGACTAGTATTTATTTTCTTTCCCTCGAACTACGCCCGACTCGAACTTTTATTCGTGTCCGTTGCCGCTTCGACAGATCGATCTTCCACTGTATATGAAACAACAGACGACAATTTCCTTTTCTCGCCTTTTAACGGTTAAATGTTCATCCCGTTAGTGAGAATACATATGAGCCTGGCTCTAGTATTACAGTTTACCTCCCTTTTCACATCGCCGTTTTATCGCCCTCGTCACCAAATGGTGAAGGGTCATACAGTTTTACCGGCTCCATACGACCCGTACGTACGACACAAATGTCTTATAAAATTTCATTCCTTTCACTAACTGCTTCATACATGCATTCCTCTGATGATTCTCTTAGTCTATCATGCTGTGACAATTCCATGATTCTTGGGCATGCCTTCCATGTCAGTTATACCACAACCTTGTGATCACACACCAAATTCACTTGATGACAAGCCAGTATGTTTGGATGTCACACCAATATCCTGTGAAGGCAGACAAAGATACTCTGATTTCATTGGGCAGCTCCAAACAAGGGAATTAAACACTATCAGCAATTGATGGCTAATTTCCTACTCTAGGGACTAATCTGTTTTAGTCTCAAGAGTAGGAGCAGCACTGTTTTCATTTATTGGGGTTAAGGTGTAGGCAGTGCTGATGATGTTAACCCTTCCTACGCTGTTGACGGAAATTGCCGTCTGCTGTTTTTCATTTTTGCTTTAATTCTTAACAAAAAAATGGTTTTGACAGCACATGAGAATCGTCTGGAGACGATTCTCATGTGCTGTGAAAACTAGGTTTTTGTCGAGAAATATTGAAAATAAAACATTTCCAGCAGACGACAACATTTAATTCAGCGTAGTAAGGGTTAACCACCAACCAACTACCAATGTTCTGCAGATACTGAAGTCAACTGGAATGATGCCAACGTTTCGTCAGGGTTCCAAAAAGGGAACTAACAGAAAGCCTGGGAGTGGACTGTTTGGTGCATTCGGTATGACGCAGAGTACAGCAAAGATAATGAAAGATATTGATGTGCAATTTGCGTAAGTTTCTGTACATGTACATTGTCTATTTAACCCTTACACTGCTGAAGTAAATTTTGTCGTCTGCTGATTGTGTTTTATTATCCATTTAACTTATCAAAGACATGGTTTTACAGCACTTTAGAATCATTTCTAATGGAAATGATTCTAAAGTGCTGTCCAGCCATGTTTTTATTGAGAATAAAGAATTCCCACGTTCTAAGGGTTAAATGAGCCAACATGCAGGTAAATCATTACATTTAAATTCTTAACAAACTGTGGGTGGTTGGTCGGGCGAACGCGATGTGGTAAATTAACGGTAGAGGTTCCTCCATATAGGAATCACGATATGCCTGGTTTGGCCCTCCAGATCGTTTTTATCTGGCTCTTTTGTTACCTGGAAGTTTAATTGGGTTATTGCCCATTATAAAAGTAGTAAGATTATTACTGATCCTACTGCTTTTGGGAGAGGGCCAAGTGATTCTTGTGTGATGAGGACCTGGCATCAGATCAGGACTATTCTGATTTCAGGGCTGAGTATATAGTTTTTTTTATTGTAAATATTCAGTTCTGATTTTGTGATTTTCCCCCCATTTGTACAGGTAATATATGGGATTTAGTACTAAACCTACAGACTCGGCCTTAAATGCCCTTAGCTGTTGATAGGCCAACAATCAAACAAAATCTTAACAAACTGCATCAACTATCTTCAGCATGTTTAAATGATTTAAATCCCACATGTCCCATCGCTAAATGTAAACCCCATCAGGTCAATCTCTACCACTTGAAGCTCATATGTGGCTGTGACTGGAAAAATGGGTCCGCACTGATCAGGGTCTGCCCTGTTCGCAATTTGATCAATGAAACACCCGTCATGCTTCTAACAAGCAATACAGATCATTACCAGGCTTCAGAAGTGTGCTATTTGATCAGGAGCTAAACTAGTCGCAAGTCCCATAAGCCCCATTTCTCCAGTCACAGCCACATATTTTGTGATATCCACCACTGAGATATTTATGCAAACTAACACAATACTTGCCTACTGTCTGTTTCACGTTTTCCTGCTATTAAACACATTAAATCGAGAGAAAAAGTCACCCTCCCCAAAACATTGTGTTTGATGAAATTCCATCAAATAGTGATCGCGAAACTGTCGTCTGCTGTTGCTTTATTTTTTGCCCTGTTTCTCAATAAAAACATGGTTTGACAGCACTTTAGAATCATTTCCAATGGAAATGATTCTAAAGTGCTGTCAAACCATGTTTTTGATGAGAAAAATCGAAAATAAAACATAAACAGCAGACGACAACATTTCATTCAGCAGGCTAAGGGTTAATAGCGAAAAAAACATTTTCCTATGGGAATTTAAAATGGGTCCCTGTCCGTCTGTCCGTGCGTATGTATATGTACGTCCCGAAACCTTAACGCTCGGTCTTATATTTTCTGTTTCCTTACATGGATCTGCTTGATATTTCACACACGCATTGCTGGAATGGTCCTCCTGCGACAAATCTACGATCATCCTGCTAAGCCCAGGGTCAAGGTCACATACTTGTTGCATTTGAAACCTTACTCTTGGGTAAATGTCTTATGATCTCTGTTTCCTTGCACAGATCTACTTGATATTTCACACGCATTGCTCTAATGGTTCTCTACCACCCTGTGACAAATCCACGATCGTCCCACCCCGCTATGCCCAGGGTCAAGGTCACATACTTGGTGCGTTCGAAACTCGGGTAAGTGTCTTATGTCTGTGTTTCCTCGCATGGATCTGCTTGATATTTCACACACCCAGTGCTCTCATGGTCTGCTGTCATGCTGTGACAAATCCATGCTTCTCTGGCCCTCTGTGTTTTCAAATGTGCCTCATTTTCTTTGGCTGCTAGCAGGAGCATTCATGTGCTGACAGGCCACATTTCTAGTTTGAGCCTGTTTCTTCAATAGTATTAGGTATACAGCCACCATACTTGCACACTATCATGAGCCAGTGCACCGCAACCCACTATGAATCAAATGACCTTTGTTTGACCTTGACCTACAATTGCAATATTTACATATGGTTAAAGTTTTTGTTTGACCTTGTATTTTCAATACTATTAGGCATCCAGCTATCATACTTGCACACTATCATGAGCCGGTAATGTATACCACAATCCACTGTGAAACACATGACCTCCATGTGACCTTGACGTACAGTAGCAATATTTACATAGTTATTTGCCTTGGTTAGTTTTTATTTCAGCTTGTGTATTCAAAGATTTTAGACCTACAGCCATCATACTTGCACACTATCATGAGCCAGTGATGTGTACCGTATTTACTGTATATATTGGGACAGTAAAAAATAATTAAAAAAAATTAGTGTCCCAAACTATAATATAAAAAAATAATAAATTATTTTTCTGTCCCAATATTTATGGTAAATTCGGGAATATTTGTTCATTTCATGTTTGCATTGTCATTATTAAAATTTGAATTAAAGTTTGTGTTAAATAATCCCTAATTATCCATAAGTACAACACTGACCGTGCGCAAATAGTTCACGGTAATTGTTCAACCATCGGTCCAATTCCAATTAGACACTGTGAACTTACGGGATTACAGTCAAAACGGCCCCAGTCCAAAACGGCCCACTTTGTCCAAAACGGCCCCATAAAAATGACCAAAACGGCCCCAGTCTGACCAAAACGGCCCCAGTCCAAAACGGCCCCAGTAATGTAACTATAATTAATGATAATTCCCCTCCAGTCTGACCAAAACGGCCCCAGTATTGTAACTAGAAATAATGATAATTTCTAACAGTGATTTTATGCTCTACACTGTTTGCAACATCCAATGGACGTAGAATTAGTACTTTGGTAGCACAATCAATTATAAGTAATGTATGTGAGCAATAGTGTTTGTTGTTATAGGCATTATTAAGAGCCTATCAATTTATCGCCACGAAAAAAAGATATGAGTTTAACAAACAATATGGCAAAAATAACCCCGCACACTCTGATCATGGCCTAAAATCGATGATATTAAACAATAGAAATCGAGTCTGCGTCACAGGTTGCAGTCCTGTACCTGGGATGTTGAAAATGAAAACGAATGAAAAATATTGATTGCAATATGAAGGCCATTTTAAGGAAATTGTAGATTTACACTCTATATTTTCCATAAAATTGCCTTCATATTGAAACCGATATTTTTTCCATTTTTTATTTTCTACATCCCAGGTACATTACTGCAACCTGTGGTCTGCGTAAGGCTGAAATGCCATTTGAACAAGATATTATGTCCCATAATGAAACATTCAAGTTTCATTTGATGTGGCCTAGTTAGCCAGATCAGAGAATGTTGTACTGATGCGGCGTTTTGATTGATGTTGAAAGCCGAGCCGCAACATGTCACATTTAGTCAAGGCAATGCGCTGTCGCGTGTTGTCTGTAAATTGTAATACGGAATATATAATATGCCAGATGTATTTTCGATTTAATCTTAACCGATGAAACCTGTTTTGGCTGTAAACGAGAATCGCCTCCATTCATCAATATGTTTTTATCCCGTCAACACAGTGCGTATGTGCCGTGAAACATTTTTGATATCCAGTCAATACAATTTTTGCATTTTACAGACATTTGTAGGTGTTGACGGGATAAATAGAATAGTAGGTTAGTGCCGTGAATGGGAAAAAATATCTGGCGCGGCACGGAAACGGGATGTGCTGGGCAGAGCCTCGCCCATCCCGTTTCCTGAGCCTTGCCAGATATTTTTTCCCATTCACGGCACTAACCTACTATTCTCTATATTGTTGAAAATTATAAAAAATAGAACAGCAGACAACAGACTGAAGTTTTCCGATCTACACCACAGAGCTCCAATTTAGATGCGTGATTTGGGGGGTAAACGTCTCAATAAAAAAATGGCAAGTTGGTATAGTGCTTCAGAATCGTCTTTTCGAGACGATTCTAAAGAGCACCCTACTTGCTATTTTCAGTAAAGAAATAAATGTCTCAATAAAACAAGAAATGAGGCAAAGCCACGAAGGCCAGGTTTTTTCCAAGCATAGACACTTGGATAACATAATTATACCCACTTTTTGTAGACTAGATGGCCGTGGCCTGCATGTCGCGCCTTGGGGCGAGGCATGGACACTAAAAAAATAGATATAGTAGATGGAAAAACTTTAACGAAAAAACTTTAACCGGACACGGACGTACGGACGGACGTATGTCAAAATGCCGACGATATCTCGCTTTCCGCAAGCGGGTGTGACAATGATGATAAACACCCATGTGAAGTATCAAGGTAATGGGTGAAGCAGTTGCAGAGATATAGTACACTAAAAAACTTTAAGAAAAAAAATCAAAGTAATTTGACCTTGACATTGGGCACAGGGGCCGCACGGTTGGGGGTTAGAATGAAAATATGGATGATGATAAACACCCATTTGAAGTTTCAAGGTAATGGGCGAAGCAGTTGCAGAGATATAGTATAACGAAAAAGTTTTAACCAAAAAACTTTAACAAGACGTACGTTAAAAAGTTAACGTTGAAAATGGCTAAGTCAATTACGTAGAAATAATAGGTGAAGGTAAAAATTTATAGTTGTATGTGATAGGCACCCCTTGGTTATGAAGCTGTGAAAGTGTGGTGGTCCTAGGTGGTACAGTACCAAAGAAATGGACTTAAACACGAAAACTTAACATTGTAAACGCGAAAACTTAACATTGAAAATGGCTAAGTCGACTACGCGAAAAAATGGGTGAAGTTAAAAAAAAAGTAACATGTTGGATAGTGATATGTGGTAGGCACCCCTTGATTATGAAGCTATGAAAGTTTGGTCGTCCTAGGTGGTACAGTAACAAAGAAATTGACTCAAACACGAAAACTTAACATTGATTGTGGACGCCGCCCGCCCGCCGCCCGCCCGCCCGGCTTTCGCCAATCCAATAGCCTGGATTTTTTTTCAAAAAACCTGGCTAAAAATGGCAAGTTGGTAGTGCTTTAGAATCGTCTTTTTTTATAAATTGTGCGTAGCGTAAAGTTGATTGAAGTAAATAAAGGATTTTTTGATACGCCGCGGCCACATGTGAAATATAGTATCTGTAAGAAATCAACACGGTAGTGTGATAACTGCGTGTAGACATACGCCGGACGGCATACATGCGGTTCAATTGCATAATCAGCGCACCGCGTTTGATGAATTTCCATGGATCATCGCCTTTCACGGCGGTGTCTGCGTCTGGATAATTCCCATATTTTAACCGATCAGTGAATGCGCAATTAATTGAATTAATTGTTCTGGATTTGCGAATGTTCTTTTTGTCAAAAGTAGAAATATGCCATGTGATTTAGTAACTTCGGATATCCGCGTAATTTCATGAAATACGTTTACAAAATCCACAATATTTTTCATGAATGACGTAAAAAGTTGACACAAAAATCTGAGTTCATGCCGAATTTAGACCTGGCAATTTCTGACTCAATTTATGCAAACTTTTTTACATTTTGTAAATATATTTTATGTAATTAATATGTCCGACGTTAAAATCACATGGCGTGTCTCAGTTAGTATGCGTCGGTGACTGGCAAAATGTAGACCCAAATCAGACGGTGCATCCACGCTGTACATATACACTATATTGATTAAACGGGAATTTCAATTTATTCGTCCGAAAATAATACATGTATTACGATTGTACAATACACATACATTATCATCTATCTTGATTGATTGAACTTATATTTAAGGGTGCACGTGGGTATTGGCTCGAAGAAATTCCATACCTGGATCATCTTGCTTGTTAGATTAATAAATTATATATATTTAGCCAGATTTGTTGTAATTAAATACATAAATACTGCCGTTAAGCGTAAAAATATGTTAATCGTTGCATTACTTACGTGACAGTAAGTTTGGACTTAATTTATTCTGGAATACTGGATACATTTATAGAATTTTTAAAAAAATATATTATATTGATACACATGTATTTTCTTTTGTTAAATACATTCTGTTTGCGATAGAAATAAGAGTTTGATTGCTTATAATGTATCAACATAATAATATATATATAATTGTTTTTACTTTTAGGATTGACAGTGCGTAAATAACAGTGGTGCAGGGTCCCCAACATAAACAGGAACGACAACAGAGTAACTAAATGCAGAATATGATTGTGCACATGTCCCAAACTGCTAAGTAAACATCTACAAGGTCACAGTCAATGGTTAAGGTCATAATATCGGTGGGTGTAGTGTGAGCATGCTTATATGTATCAATTATATTAATTTGCAAAATAGTGTTGTAAACACCAAGGACAAGTAAAAGAAAATGGCAGCAATACAGCCATATACAGCTGCAGTCTTCAACAAGGTAAAATAAAATGCACTCCACAACCTGCGGTGTGCGATCCTTAACAAACACAAGAACTAAGAGCACACAGAAAAATATTACAGAATGCAACAAAAGCCCCACAAAACAGGAATGACTAAGAAAAATAACGATCCATTGTGAAGTTATTGTAGATTTTAGAAACTTGCACATATATTTATTTTTAAGATTTATTTTTGGGAAAACTATGATGAAATATTAGTTTTGGCCCTTTAAAGGTCAAAAGGTAAAATAAATGGAAGTCTATGTCTCATCAAACACTTCTAATTCACAAAATATACAGAGAAAACATATAATAATAATACACTATAACTGGGGCCGTTTTGGACTGGGACCGTTTTGGTCAGAACTATGGGGCCGTTTTGGTCAATACTGGGGCCGTTTTGGACAAAGTGGGCCATTTTGGACTGGGGCCGTTTTGACCTGCTACCTGAACTTACGTGCCGTAGTTGAGACTATAACACTATACACACACCATTGGAGACGATTCTCATATGTTGACAACACATGTCCGTGCAATCCATTATTGTAAACGCGTGTAGAAAAAAGTGTAGTAATGATGACGCAATGACCCAATGACCGATATCCTGTTCTATCAGCTGCAACGCCACGGACAAGCTCGTGCGTTGCAATCTGTGTTTACTCTTATGGTGAGCACAGGTGGAAGACTCGGACATATGACACCAAAATAAATGCCTATTAAAAAAATCCCATTATCCCACCCACCTGGTATCGTACTGTACATGACGTTAATAATAGAACGAGATCAAGTGGGTGGGTAATGGATACTTTTGAAATGGTCATTTTCTTTGTGTCACACGTCCAACTATTCCACCTGTGGGTTTGAGTACAGACCTGTATAGACATGTTTTGCCCGACGTGTTATAATATTGCGCCAGTTCATGAGGTAATCAGGCTTATCACGTGAGATTTTCGACGAAGATAAATCTGATAATAGTGATAATAGTGTACATTTTCTGTAAACGATATCGAATGTTGACGAATATTAAATTATTAATTATTACGCATTTGCTCTGAAAATGTTATCAACTTTCCGATATATTTGCAGAAAAAAGTCAAATCATTCTCGGCGAAAATCTCAGTTATATAATAAAGTTGATTATCTCATGCACTGGCTCAATTATGACATAGCGAAACAAGGCCAGTTGTCGCGTACACATTTGTGTACATGCGCCGGCGGCGTGGGCAGTGCTGTAACAACTGGGTCGAGTTAATCTGCGCGACTGATACGCGATCTCCGATTGGTCAGCCTTTACACCTAATTAATATTCCACCAATGGTGAGCGTGAACGCATGCCGGAAAAATGAAATCGAGCACATAACAATTAGCACTGCTTTGTTACTGGGACCAATAATTGATCTTATTCCCAGTTTGCTCGGATTAGTTTACGAAATGTGCAAACGGGATCAGCTGCACATTCACATCGATGAGATAAAAGGAGGCTATGCGTCCATAAAAAAAAAATTCGTCCATTTTGGGTCTAATTTGATGGAATATTTTTTATATTTATTCACCAAAAATGGCAAGTTGGGAGTGTTTTAGAATCGTAAGACGATTCTAAAGCACTCCCAACTTGCCATTTTTGGTGAATATATATAAAAATTTCCATCAGTTAAGGTGATTAATTTGAGGGAAATTTTAACTGGAAACTTGATTATCTCATACACTGAATTGTGACGTAGCGAAACAATGGCACTTGTCACTACACCATTTTGGGAAGGATTGAACAACGTGTTTGTGGGATTTAAGAATGCAGAATATCAAAAGTGCATGTTCTTCCAAATATGGTACACACTCCAAATGGATTCACACAATGATGAAAAAGGGTTGTCCCAAAACTTAATACGAAAAAATTATGGAATTTTACGCCGATTTGAGGTATGTCCCAAATCTTAATCTCCCAAAAATAATTATTTTCGTAAAAAATAGAGGTGTCCCAATACTTCCGGTGTCCCAATACATACGGTAAATACGGTACCTCATACCACTGTGAAACGCATGACCTCCATGTGACCTTGACCTACAATTACCATATTTACATAATTATTTCCCTTGGTTAAAGTTTTTGTTTGGGTTTGTATTTTTGGAATTTTGCAATTGTCTGTGCCTCGTTTACTAACAAAGCTGCAAGTGGAGCATCCATGTTCTACGAACACATTTTCTACTTCATGAAAAATCGCACATATCTTAGGTACAAATATGGCTGGTCTCATAAAATTAGGGGATAACCATGCTTTGTTTTTCGATTTGGAGCGGTATGTGGGAGGTTTTATGGTCTGTGAATCAGTTTTACGGCGACGCGTCAGCGGAGCCGTAAAACTGATTCACAGACCATAAAACCTCACACATACCGCTCCAAATCGAAAAACAAAGCATGGTTATCCCCATTCTAATGCATCTAGTGTGCTCCCCGCTTTCTATAAACGTCGTAGCATATCACGAACAGTGATCTTTTTCATTACGTCAGCAGGTTGTTGTCGTCATATCGATAACCGCCTCACACCAAATGAATTTGAAGAAATTTAACTCCGCCGAAGAATATTCCCATTTCAAATAGAGATTAACGGGACTTTTTCTAAGACATCTATATATTTATTCAACTGTAATGTTTATATTAACTATTGTATTGCTTTTGTATATTTAGTTGCAACAGTTATTTGCTTTTATTCATTTAAAGAAATGCCAACAATTCTGCATTGGGTTCGTGTGATTTTACAAAGGAAATGTCAGCAACAACTTGTGTCAACAGGCCTAGGATTTCCCTGGATTTACGCCTAATTCATGTGAATACCCATCTGCGATACAGTTTATTATGTATAGTCATGTATGTGCACATTGGAATTCGTAAAGTTATAGGCTGGTACTGGCATATTGAGTTTGCATTTGAGCACTTTATTAAATTCTTCTGCATTTTGGGTGGGTGGGGTAATATTTTTAGGAATTTGTTGAAGGGCCACCACACTGAAGCCACGTTTGTCAGCCGTTGGTAGATTCTCTTTTCTGCTTTGGGTTGTACATGTCAATATGGCCGAATGGATAACCGAAAATGTACCGAAATTAATTTGGAAATATTTGCATTCCCCACCGCGCTGGCCATTGTTTACAAAAGCGCGTAGGGTTACATAAATATGTCAAGTTGTAAAACACAGGCTGGTAAAACGGAGATTTTATATGCTGTGATTTTTCATATTTTATAGGCTCTGATTTCAATTGACCAATCAGATGCGTGCTTTCTAGTTTCGGTGCATTAGAATGTCTCACTTCAAATCTTTCTGCCTGTTAAATAACAGGGACGTTGCAGGGTGTGAGGAAGCGAAAATAGAAATCATGGAATTTGTGAACTTTCTGAAGAACCCAAAGCAGTACACGGAGTTGGGGGCGAAGATTCCTCGCGGGGCCATGCTGACTGGCCCTCCGGGCACGGGCAAGACCCTGCTGGCGAAGGCGACGGCCGGCGAGGCCAATGTGCCCTTCATCACGATGTCGGGCTCCGAGTTCAACGAGATGTACGTCGGTGTCGGCGCTGCCCGGGTACGTTCACTTCCTCAACGCCAACACACTCATCCGTGTCCTTGGCCCTTTCGACACTACAGACCTCTAATATAGCAGAATTGGCAGATCCAGATCCTTTTTGCAAGTAATTTTTCATATTTTTTTGAAGAACAAAGCACATCCTTTTTTAGCCGTCTTTTTTGTTTCTTTGTGCTATTGATCCAGTTGAGCCTTGTCCATGTCCTTGACCCTTTCATCCCTACATGCCTCTATAGGAGAGTTGGCAAACACTGTAATCATGGATTATCTCTCCCTTTTCGACTTGCAAAAAAAAATCAAAATAAACTTTGTACATCTACTCATCATAAGGAAGCTACATACCATCGACACCCCCGGGTCATGGATTATCTCCCCCTATTCGACTTAGAATTTGACCATTTTGCCTTGTAACTTGTAAAACTTCTAAACCATAATAGCTGGAGGCTTGATGCTTGGTATGTAGCTTCTTTATGGTGTGTAGATGCACAAAGTGAATTTCTATTTTTGCTTTAACACTGAGCCATGGATTATCTCCCCCTTTTGGACTTGGAATTTTACCTCGTTTACTATCAAAGCGATATGTGGGGCATCCGTGATCTATGAACACATTTTCTAGTTACATCTAAAACTTATGGGAGAGGGGCTACTATTTGAGAGAGGCTATTGCTAGAAACAACATAGTACATTGTTTTGTATTTTGGAGAATTATGTCTTAATGTATGGCAACATTGTATCCTCAGAAGTCTGCCGTTTGTGTTGCAGGTGAGGGATGGGCCATGGCCTAATGGATATAGCACTGTATTTCAATAATGTAGGTTGTAAGGTAAATCCTCATTCTAGGCCTGAAAAATACTTACATAGTATTTCCATCCCGCTGGTCTCTCGGATGAGACTAAATGATGTTCCCTTCTCTATTAAACCCATTCATTGTTTCACTTTTGTGTTGCAGGTGAGAGACACATTCGCGATGGCCCGTGAGAATGCCCCGTGTATATTGTTCATTGATGAGGTTGACGCTGTCGGCCGGAAACGACACGGCGCCGGTGTAGGGGGCCACAATGAGACGGAGAACACACTTAATCAGCTGTTGGTCGAGATGGACGGTATGTTCATTCAAATTCTCACTGCTTAATTGACCACATTAACTCTTTGCATGCTAGCAGTGAAATAACATCCGACAAATTAGGAGTATTTTTCTTATTTCTCTCTGTAAATAAGTCTTGGAATTTCATAAGAATTGAGTCCGCAGGATTTCTAAGACATTATTCATGATATTTACAGCGAGAAATAAAAGAAAATATAACACATATTCATCTGCTATTTTTTTAACTAGAAGTTTACGCAAAGTGTTAATGTGATTGGAGAAATTGGAATTATGGCAGTTTTGGCCAGCCAAACACCTGGGGCCAGTTTCAATAAACTTTGTACGAGAAAAATGTTTTTATGAAGATTTCTATAAATTCACATCACACATTAACCAGGTTCTTTATTGCTACCAGTTTCCACTTACATGTAGTGGTCAATAAAGGAAATTGCCTGACAGCCCATGCAGGGGATATTGTGTCGACCCTCGATTACCGACAAATGTAGTCTGTAGCTGACTCATTTACATATTTATTTTCCAATTCTGCCAGGTTTCAAAACAGAGAGTGGGGTTGTTGTCCTGGCTGCAACTAACCGAGTGGATGTATTAGACAGCGCCTTATTACGTCCGGGACGATTTGATAGGCAGATTTTTGTAGCACTTCCTGATATTAAAGGAAGGTAAGATAACATGCACCATTAATATTCCCATACTATTGGACTGCATATAGACCACTCGTAAAAAAACTACGATTCCCGACCTGTTCTGTCTAGAAATAGTAAAATCTTCATTGTCTCACACACAATAGTTGAAAGTGAGACATAGCAGTCACAATTCCGGCGGTGCCGTCGTCGTCAACAATTGTGTACGTAAATTTTTGATATGTCCAAATATCGCATATCTCTTGATCTGTTGGTCGGATCATTACCACACGTCATCAATTATCCTTACATTGATAGCTATCCATATAATGTCATTCGGTTGACTTTAACCTTTACCTTTGTGTCAATAATTTGGGACGTAAGTCCAAATGTTGAATACCTGCTGATACATTAGTCGGATGTTCACCAAACTTCATGAGTCCAAACTTCATGAGTAGCTTTCTTACATTGATACATAACTACCCTGGGTCATTCGGGTGACCTTGACCTACTTTTTGTCTCACCATGTTAGTGGAAAGTGAGATATAGCGGTCACAATTCCGGCGTGGTCAATAATTTGGTACCTAGCCAAATTTTTCATATCTCTTGATCTGTTAGTCGGATCATTACCAAACTTCATCATAGCTACCTCACATTGATGGCTATCCATCTCATGTCCTTTGGGTGACGTTGACCTTTACCTTGGTGACCTTACCTTTTGTGTCAATAATTGTGGACGTGCATCCAAATGTTGACTACCTCCTGATCCATTAGTCAGATCCTTGCCAAACTTCATCAATAGCTTCCTCACATCGATTTATTCTTCATTTAAATTGCTTGGCCCTAGATGATACTCTTTTGTGTTTGTGGGCCGTTAAGCACAATTTCATTCCATTCCATTCCTCACATCGATGGCTAGCCATCCAGTGTCATTCGGGGGACCTTGACCAACACCTTGGGGACCTTAACCGTTTTTAGCTCACCTGAGCGAAGCTCATGTGAGCTATTGTTACCGCAATGTGTCCGTTTTCGTCCTCCGTCGTCGTCCGTGAACATTTTCAAACATCTTCTCCTCGGTAACCATTGGGCCTATTGTCATCAAACTTCATGGTCATGGTCCTTAGATAGGGGGATTACAAAATTGTTAAAATGACGTCATTACGTAATCCAAGATGGCCGCCGTCTAAAAATAGCACAAATTCTTCAAAAGTATTCTTCTCAAGAACCGCCAACCGGATTTCGACAAAACTTGGTAGGAATGATCGATGTACAATGCTCAAGATTTCAAAATTCTTCTTCACATGAACCGCTTGGCCCATGGTAGCGAAACTTAAAAGTTATGGTCAATGGGTGAAGCCTTTTCAGATTTGTTAAAATGGAGGTCATCGCTAATCCAAGATGGCCGCCGTCTAAAAATAGCATAAATTCTTCAAAAATCTTCTTCTCATGAACTGCTAGCCGGATTTCGATGAAACTTGCAAGGAATGATCGATGTACAATGCTCTTTCAAAGCTGTTAAAATGGTGACCCAGGGGTCAAAAATGGGCGTGGCCTGTGGGGTCAAATTGGGGTCAAATTTTATTTTTGACCGAATATGGTCATGTCATATATCAAATCGAAGGTATCAACGAGGTGATCACTCTGGTGCATTTTTTGGAAATCGGATGTCTATGTCATCCAAGCTGGCCGCCGAAATGTCAAAAGGTCGTTCTTTTATTAGAGATTTCAAAATTCTTCTTCACATGAACCGCTTGGCCCATGGTAGCCAAACTTAAAAGTTATGGTCCATGGGTGAAGCCTTTTCAGATTTGTTAAAATGGAGGTCATCGCTAATCCAAGATGGCCGCCGTCTAAAAATAGCATAAATTCTTCAAAAATCTTCTTCTCATGAACCGCTGGCCGGATTTCGATGAAGCTTGCTAGGAATGATCGATGTACAATGCTCTTTCAAAGTTGTTAAAATGGTGACTCAGGGGTCAAAAATGGGCGTGGCCCGTGGGGTCAAATTGGGGTCAAATTTTATTTTTGACAGAATATGGTCATGTTATATATCAAATCGAAGGTATCGAAGCGATCACTCTGGTGCATTTATTGTTTAATTTATTTAATGCTCTTTCAAAGTTGTTAAAATGGTGATCCCGGGATCAAAAATGGGCGTGGCCCGTGGGGTCAAATTTTATTTTTGACCGAATATGGTCATGTCAAATCGAAGGTATCGATGAGGCGATTGCTCTGGTGCAATATTTGTCGGAATCGGATGATTATGTCATCCATGATGGCCGCCAAAATGTCCATTTATTCGAGATTTGAACGTCTTTTTCTCAGGAACCACATGGCCGATGCATAAAACATATGAACTCAATGTCACATTCTCATCTGGTGTTCATGGAGTCAGGTGAACGAATTAGGGCCATCATGGCCCTCTTGTTTCAATAATGTTGGACGTGTGTCCAAATGTGTCCCGCAGTGTCATTCAGGTGACCTTGACCATGATGACCTTGACATTGGTGTCAACAATTTTGGACCTACGTCCAAATGTAAATATCACCTGTTCCATCCGTCAGATCCTTAAAAAGCTTCTTAAATATCTTTGTCTCATTGATGGCTATCAGTATCTAACAGTGTCATCCGGGTGACAGTGACGTACGTCCAAATGTTGATTCTCTAAAGTCGGATCATGAGCAAACTTCATCAATAGCTCCTCACATTCATAGCTATCCATCATTCGGGTAACGTCAGTCGTTATTCGGGTCCAACTTGAGTTGCTGCACTTGTAACCCACCACAACGGCATGGGTTCCATTTGAGTTAGTCGAGTAAGGTTCAAAGGTTAACTTCTTTAACTCTAGTTGCAACTCTGCTTGTTCCAGTGATATTCGGAGTGGCTACCTGGGAGTTACAACGAAAAACGCAAATTGATAATTCCGAACTTCCTAGCTACGCATATGTTGCTGGTCACGAGCAAAACGATTAGATCTACTGAAATTCCAATGAGTGCATTAGCATTAGATAAGCCTGCACATTCAGATCAGGGCCTGAAGTATTGACCATGGACAGCTATTCATGGTGCATATAACGAAACATTAAGCCCTTGTCAAGTTCCATTTGTCTGCAAGTTATCAGCATTTACAATGGTCACAAACTAACTTAAGCACCTTTTGTTGTGTCTGAACATTTTACGAGACACGACTGGTTCCTAATTTTATTGGACACCATATACAAACTTTGTTTGAGCTGGGCCCATACACCACTGTTTCGAGAGACGTCACAACCACCTGTGACATTAATATGTGCACCGCTATTTATATTGATGGCTATCCACCCAGTGTCATTTGTGTGACCTTGACCTTGGTGACTCCCCGGCGATCGCCTTGTTCGAAATATAGGTCATGTCCGTCAAACTGTTTACGTACGTCCAAATTTCGCATGTCTCATCGTAAGTTAGTTGGATGGTCGCCAAATTTTATCATTAGATTCCTCACCCTGGGTCATTTGGTGACCTTGATCTACTTGTCTTGAAATATAGGTTGAATCCTTCAAAACTTTATCTCCTGATACGTTAGTCTCCGACTTATCCGACTTCATTAGTAGCTTCCTTACATTGATAGCTAACCACCCAGGGTCATTCAGGTGACCTTGAACTACTTTCCTTGAAATAAAGGTCATGTCCATCAAAATTGACGTACATCCAAATTTTGCATATCTCCTAATGTTCATGAGTAGCTTTCTCACATTGATAGCTAACACCCCAGGTCATTCGAGTAACCTTGACCCATTGGTAGTGGGCGAGACACTCTGGTAGTATTGTCAAAGACACAGCTGGCTTGCATCTGAAATGGCCTGGTCCGAAACATCCTCGTGACCTTGTCCAAAAGTCTCATGGTCCGAGTGTCTGGCGAAAAATAATTGCAAATATCTCCCTGTTGATTACGTTTCATATCTTTTGGCAGCAATAGATCGTTCACACAAAACGGAAAGTATATGTATCCTGTGTAATTTTGAATCTCAAATGGTAGTATATCGCGAATGAATAGACAAGTTATCACAATATTTATCAACATCGGGAAGTTTGACAGGCAGCGGCCATTGAAATTTTGTTGCCACAAGATCGCCCCGGACAAAAAAGTTGTGGCCTTTACAGCCAGGTGGTTGCTATTCGTAGGTGGTATTAGCACAGGTTCGACTGTATATGCTGTCAGTGGCGGTATCCATGTCCCGTGGACATATAGTTCTTTCAACAAATAAAATTCACAAATACTCTGTTAGCCAACTTTTATGTGTGAATCGAGTAAATTAACATACTACTAGCCGCTGTACTGAATAATGTGTATACACTGTGTATGATATGCTAACTGACATTTGTTTCCAATTACAGAGCAAGTATATGTAAAGTTCACCTAGCGGACAAGAACACACTACTTGACAAGGCAGATTTAGCAAGAAAGTTGGCGGCACTAACGCCTGGCTTTTCTGGTTAGTTTATTAGGAGTTAATTATGGCTGTGACTAGAGAACTGGGGCTCGTTTCACTAAACTTTGTACGACTAAAATGTAAGTGCAAATTTAGGATCGTCTGGAAATTTCAATTGATGTATTTACATTTATTGAGCATAGGCTGCATATGCAGCCTATGCTCAATAAATGTAAATCCAGTAATTGTTTTCAAGAAAACATTGTTAATGTGAACTTTACAGACTATCATAATTTTGCACTTACAAACATTTTAGTCGTACAAAGCTTAGTGAAACCCTTGGGGTTTATGAGTCTTGCGACCATAATATGAGACTAGCATCGAAGAAGATTTTGCATCTTAAGAAGATATCTCATGAAAAATATATTTACAAAATTTAAGATATTTTCGTAAATAACGTCACTTCACTTATTGACGAGTTGTTCAGAGCAAATGAATGTAATTACACATTTGCTATGAAATTTCATCAACAATCAACGGCATTTACAGAAAGTATCACCACTGTGAGGTTACTCGGTTACAACGGGAGTGGAAACTGTCTGATTTCGGATACGGAAACTGGTGTCATTGTCACAAAAATCAGATGCTAATGACTTTTCATAAAAAAACAAGTAATTTTGCCATGGTAAGCTGCTTATTACGCATCAATTTACAAGTACACATATAGTAATTGCTACTGTTTTTGCATACTGAAGCTCATAACTAATTAACTCTAATTGGTATAAATTAACGATAAATACCTGAAGTATGACTTATTCTCGCTTTACGTTTCATATTTTACACGATGGACACTATATGTTGCATATAATTCATAAATAAGTGTAAAAAAAAGTACCGGTATGTGTTACCAAGCAGTTTGACATTATTTAGCTTGGAAATGTTTTGTTTATGATACAGAAACTGGCAGCACCGTTACGCAAACTTCCCGATCATAATATCAGCGATATGGACACTTGCTGATATTATTCTTTATAATTTGAATGAACTTCTTATGCCACCGGATTTCGAAGAAACGGGTGGCATATAGTGTTTGGACCGTCCGTCCGTCCGTCCGTCCGTCCGGGCACACTTTAGGGTACTTATGTGGCTAGCCCCACAGGGTTATGGACTTAGTAAAGGATAGGGTTGGTTACAATTAGCCACCTAAAAAATCCTTTTATGTGGCTAAAAATCGTTTTATGTGGCTAATATATAACATGTGATAAGCCACATAAGTATAGTACTGTAAGAACGTCCGTCCGTCCGTCCGTCCGTCCGTCCGTCCGGGCACACATTAGGGTACTTATGTGGCTAGCCCCACAGGGTTATGGACTTGTTAAAGGATAGGGTTGGTTACAATTAGCCACCTAAAAAATCGTTTTATGTGGCTAAAAATCGTTTTATGTGGCTAATATTTAACATGTGATAAGCCACATAAGTACCCTAATGTAAGAACGTCCGTCCGTGTCCGTCCGTCCGTGTCCGTCCGTCCGTCCGTCCGTCCGTGTCCGTCCGTCCGTCCGTGTCCGTCCGTCCGGGCACACATTAGGGTACTTATGTGGCTAGCCCCATAGGGTTATGGACTTAGTAAAGGATAGGGTTGGTTACAATTAGCCACCTAAAAAATCCTTTTATGTGGCTAAAAATCGTTTTATGTGGCTAATATTTAATATGTGATAAGCCACATAAGTATCCATTTGTAAGAACGTCCGTCCGTCCGTCCGTCCGTCCGTCACACTTTTCAGTTAACCACTTTGTCACAGTTTCTCAAATTTCAGTTAACCACTTTGTCACAGTTTCTCAAATATGCTGCAGGTGGCATCGACGTTCGACAGACGCATTTCTTGTTATTCATATTTTTGTTTAACAACGATTACAAATAAGCATGAGAACAATTAATAAATAAATGCTTTTGTTGGCACTGATGCAGCTGTTTGTACGGTCCTTATCGTGGGATAATGGTGTCAAGGTCAAATTTACCTTACAGCTTGGCCAATTTACTCGACACTTCACATGTGTGTTTATCATCATCCATATTTTCATTCTATGCTAAAAATAGATTTTTTTTAAATAATTTTTATTTGTGGACCGATTTTCAAAATCTAACTTGTTTTCTTATTTACATCATTTTCAAGCTATCTAGAGAGGTTTCAGAGTCAATTTCCACCTCTTTTTTCAATATTTGATAGAATTTCATCAAACCCAAAAATTTTGGGAGGGTGACTTTTTGTTATTAGTGAAAAAGTACTTACATTTAAATATTTTTTAGATTTAATGTATTTAATAGCCAAAAGTTTGTCGGCAGAAAAACGTGGAACAGACAGTAGTCGTTAAACGAGATGGCCGCGGCCCGCATGTTGAGCATGCCGAGGCTTCGATAGTATACCAAAAAAATTAACCATAACATTTTTTTACCCAGCCGCACGTACGTACGCCAATGTGCAGACTATCGCGCTGTCCGTAAGCGGGCGCAACAAATACGCACTTTCAGACGGATTCCCGACCTCGCCATTGATATGTCCAGTTTGTTCACTAACACCGACTCTCCTTCTTCAAATGAGAGATTCATTGCGTACATTGCAAATGAAAACGAATAAACAATGTTACACTATGTTGCTGATTCTTAAATTAATAAGTTGAACCAATTAGTTAAAAATCATAGCATTAGATCACATGGTTTCTTTAAAGTCTCACTTACAAACAAACAGATTTTGATGATATATAGCGCACCAAAGACACTGACTTACATGTTTTACTGTTGCGCTGAAATCTTTTTCAAATAATCGTTACAGTTGATGTCTTATATTCACATGCTCTAGATCTTTATTTACATTGATGGTAGGCTGATTCGTCATCAAAACAACTTTAACAATCGGGATTCATCCTTACCAGTATCCCCAACGGAGACCTGGTTTGGCCCGCAGGTACGTCTTTGGCATTCTTGTATGTGAGGGTTTAATCTGGTTATACCCTTGTATGAGTAATACAATTATTCCTACTCCTATAACTTTTAGGGGAAGGGGCCAAGTGACTTTGTCACCAGGTGAAATTATTCCAATTTCAGGGCTGAATTCTGTCCGCCCCGCCCCGACATCAGCTTTGACTAGAATGGAGTGGAGATCTACATAAGAGAGCATTGCATATAATAATAATATTATCAAGTTGTTTTTGTGAATGAGAATTTTCATGTACTTCATGTAATGCATGTTTGTGTTTTTCTCATTATTTCTCGCTTTTGCTTACATATCTATTTTTATGCCCCACCACGATAGTGGAGGGGGCATTTAGTGTTACCCTTGTCCGTCCATCCCGTCCGTCCGTCCGTCACGAAACTTTAACGCTCGGGTAAATGTCTCATAATTTCTTCATCCTTTGACCGATCTGCTTCATATTTCATATACACATTGCTCTAATGGTCCTCTACCGCCCTGTACCAAATCCACGTTCGTCCTGCCCCCGCCAAGCCCAGGGTCAAGGTCACATACTTGGTCACAATGGTGCTTCAAAAACTTTAACGCTCAGGTAAATATCTTATAATTTCTGTTTCCTTCCACGGATCAGCTTCATACTTCATATACGCATTGCTCTAATGGTCCTCTACTGTCCTGTGCCAAATCCACGTTCGTCCTGCCCCCGCCAAGCCCAGGGTCAAGGTCACATACTTAGTGCTTCAAAAACTTTAACGCTCAGGTAAATATCTTATAATTTCTGTTTCCTTCCACGGATCAGCTTCATACTTCATATACGCATTGCTCTAATGGTCCTCTACTGTCCTGTGCCAAATCCACGTTCGTCCTGCCCCCGCCAAGCCCAGGGTCAAGGTCACATACTTAGTGCTTCAAAAACTTTAACGCTCAGGTAAATCCTCTACTGTCCTGTGCCAAATCCATGTTCGTCCTGCCCCTGCCAAGCCCAGGGTCAAGGTCACAGACTTAGTGATTCAAAAACTTTAACGCTCGGGTAAATATCTTATAATTTCTGTTCAAAAACTTTAATGCTCAGGTAAAAAAAAATATTTGACTTGGAATTTGGCCTCATTTATTATCAAAGCGATATGTGGGGCATCCGTGTTTTATGAACACATTTTCTAGTTTAGTTTCAGATAATATTGTTAATTCAATTAAGCCATGTGAGATAAAAAGCAGCATCAAGACAGACCATGCACTTGTAAAACTGGATATAAATATTAATAACCAACCAAGAGGACCGGGATACTTTAAACTCAACAATTCTGTACTTTTGGACAACGAATATAAAATTATTATAAAGAACAGCATTTCCGAAATTGCAGAAGTCAATAAAGAGGCTAATGCTAATATTTTATGGGAATTAATTAAAGGAACAATAAGAAACGAGTCAATAAAATATTGTGCCAGGCGAAACAGAAAAATTAAATTAGAAGAGGTTAAGTTACAAGAAAAAATTGATGAAATGGTTAAAGCAAATGTACATACTCCAGAAGCAATAGATGAAATAAATAACCATAAAACACGATTAGAAGACATTTATCAAAAACGGGCAGAGGGTTTTATTTTTCGATCAGAAGTAAAATGGGTGGAAGGAGGGGGAAAAAATACAAAATTCTTTGCAGATCTGGAAAACCGAAAATTTGATAGAAAAATTATATCAGAATTAAATGTAAATGGACAAAAGATAACTGATAAACAGCACATTTTACAAGAACAGAAACGCTTTTATCAAAATCTTTATAAGAAAAGAGAATGTATATAATCAGACATAAATTTCTTTCCAGATGAATATAACAATAAATTGAATGAAGAAGAAAAAATAAAATGTGAAGGAGTGTTATCTGAATCTGAATGCTTTAATGCATTAAAGGAGATGAATAATAATAAAAGTCCTGGTTCAGATGGAATAACTACTGAATTCTACAAATTGTTTTGGAACGACATCAAAACATACCTAGTTAAGTCTCTAAATTATTCACTCGAAATTGGTGAATTAACAACCTTACAAAAACAAAGCATAATAAATTTAATTCCCAAAAAAGGTAAAGAAAGTACCAATTTCGCAAAATTTGAGGCCAATAAGTTCACTGAACATTGATTATAAAATTGCTACAAAGGCTGTTGCTAATCGAATAAAGGGTGTATTAAACAAGTTGATACGGTAGATTCCTCTCCAACGGGCTTTATTAAAGGCAGATATATTGGAGAAAACATTAGATTATTATTTGAAACTATTGACCATGTTAATGAAAAAGATATTCCAGGGTTGTTATTTTTTGCTGATTTTGAAAAAGCCTTTGATAGTGTTAGTCATGAATATATTATGAAAGTTTTAAGAATCTTAAATTTTGGTCCCAGTCTAATAAAATGGGTTGAAGTATTTTATCATAACATATTTAGTTGTGTATTAACAAATAACGGCTATCTTACAGATTTTTTCGGTTTATGTAGGGGCATAAGACAGGGCTGTCCTTTGTCACCATATTTGTTTATTATAGCAATAGAAATACTATCACATAGTGTCCGAAATAATAGCATGATAAAAGGAATAATAATAAATCAAGAAGAAATAAAAAACACAATCTTCGCAGACGATGCCACTTTTTGCTTAGATGGGTCAAAAGAATCGTTAGAAACCCTAATTTCTACCATTGATAATTTTGGATATATTTCAGGCTTGCGATTAGACTATTCAAAATCGATACTTTTTAAGACAGGTTCTTTAAAAAAACACTACACTCGCTTTCTGTGAAGACAAACATTTTTTATGGACTGCCGACGTAGCAAAAACACTAGGTATAAACTTTTGTAATGACAAAAATAGAATACATAATATAAACTTACTACCAAAAATAAATGAATATAAACAATGTTTAGACAGATGGAAACGTAGAAAACTGACAACTATGGATAAAATAACTGTTCTCAAAAGCTTCGCATTTCCAAAACTAATATTTCCATTGACGGTGTTAGATACTCCTGGAGATGATGTTATAAAACAAATTACACACATAATGTTTGACTTTCTATGGGATTCCAAACCAGATAAAATCAGCAGAAAAGTCATTGTGCAAAATTATGAAAATGGCGGCTGAAAATGATCGATTTAGTATGTTTCATAAATTCTTTAAAAGCAAGTTGGGTTAAACGTCTTACAAATGATACAAACGATGGGCAATGGAAAATAGTGTATACTAATTATTTACATAAATTTGGTGGTACAAATATATTTGAAGGAAACTTCCACGAATTCGATGCAAAAATATTAATAAATTTTTTTTTTTATCAAATATACTTGAAGCATGGACCAAACTTAATTATTCTGAAAATCCACAGAACATTTCGAAGCAAATCATGTGGAACAATTCTAAATTAAAAAGTAATGGCAATACATTTTATTACAAAGATTGGAATGAACGGGAAATAAAATACCGTATTTACCGTATGTATTGGGACACTGGAAGTATTGGGACACCTCTATTTTTTACGAAAGTAATTATTTTTGGGAGATTAAGATTTGGGACATACCTCAAATCAGCGTAAAATTCCATAATTTTTTCGTATTAAGTTTTGGGACAACCCTTTTTCATCATTGTGTGAATCCATTTGGAGTGTGTACACATATTTGGAAGAACATGCACTTTTGATATTCTGCATTCTTAAATCCCACAAACACGTTGTTCAATCCTTCCCAAAATGGTGTACGTGACAAGTGCCATTGTTTCGCTACGTCACAATTCAGTGCATGAGATAATCAAGTTTCCAGTTAAAATTTCCCTCAAATTAATCACCTTAACTGATGGAAATTTTGATATATATTCGCCAAAAATGGCAAGTTGGGAGTGCTTTAGAATCGTAAGCACTCCCAACTTGCCATTTTTGGTGAATAAATGTAAAAAATATTCCATCAAATTAGATCCAAAATGGACGAATTTTTTTTTTTTATGGACGCATAGCCTCCTTTTATCTCACCGATGTGAATGTGCAGCTGATCACGTTTGCACATTTCGTAAATTAATCCGAGCAAACTGGGAATAAGATCAATTATTGGTCCCAGTAACAAAGCAGTGCTAATTGTTATGTGCTCGATTTCATTTTTCCGGCATGCGTTCACGCTCACCATTGGTGGAATATTAATTAGGTGTAAAGGCTGACCAATCGGAGATCGCGTATCAGTCGCGCAGATTAACTCGACCCAGATTAACTAAATTGTTACAGCACTGCCCACGCCCCCGTCGCATGTACACAAATGTGTATGTGACAACTGGCCTTGTTTCGCTACGTCATAATTGAGCCAGTGCATGAGATAATCAACTTTATTATATAACTGAGATTTTCGCCGAGAATGATTTGACTTTTTTCTGCAAATATATCGGAAAGTTGATTTTCAGAGCAAATGCGTAATAATTACTAATTTAATATTCGTCAACATTCGATATCGTTTACAGAAAATGTACACTATTATCACTATTATCAGATTTATCTTCGTCGAAAATCTCACGTGATAAGCCTGATTACCTCATGAACTGGCGCAATATTATAACACGTCGGGCAAAACATGGCAAAACATGTGACACAAAGAAAATGACCATTTCAAAAATATCCATTACCCCACCCACTTGATCTCGTTCTATTATTAACGTCATGTACAGTACGATACCAGGTGGGTGGGATAATGGGATTTTTTTAATAGGCATTTATTTTGGTGTCATATGTCCGAGTCTTCCACCTGTGCTCACCATAAGAGTAAACACAGATTGCAACGCACGAGCTTGTCCGTGGCGTTGCAGCTGATGGAACAGGATATCGGTCATTGGGTCATTGCGTCATCATTACTACACTTTTTTCTACACGCGTTTACAATAATGGATTGCACAGACCTGCGTAGATCTACATTCTACATGAACATGATGAATAAATAAAACACGACGTTAACAATTCTTGGATTCAATATATGTATTACATGCGAAGATAACAGTGAAAACTTATGGCATATTATAGGCATTGGCGACGTCGTTCATTCATAGTCACTGTGAGAATCGATAATTAGGGATTATTTAACACAAACACAAACTTTAATTCAAATTTTAATAATGACAATGCAAACATGAAATGAACAAATATTCCCGAATTTACCATAAATATTGGGACAGAATTTTTTTTTTATTTATTTTATATTATATTTTGGGACACTAATTTTTTTAATTATTTTTTACTGTCCCAATATATACGGTAAATACGGTACATATATACGATTATCGAACCAAAACCTTTTATGACTTTACAAATATAAAACAATTATATAATGTTAGCAGGCTGTCCATTATCTATAAATTTCTATAAATTCCTATAAATTTGGCAATCCCTATATTTTCCCTATATTTTCCCAAAATCCCTATAAATCCCTATATTTTTCAAAAATCAGTAACTAATTTTTGTAAAATGCTCAAAATCAAGTCTGATATTCAACTTACTGGTTTATTCTAAACACAGTGCAAGGTTAGAGATGCATTTGACTAAATTATGATCGTATTTACCAGTTTTCTTTGTTTGGATCATTTTTTATCTCATTGTAAGATGTGTAATTCTGTATTTTCAGCAAACATTTAACAAATTTGCCATCCTTAGTTTACCGGTAGCTGATTGAGATGATGTAACATTGTGTTTTAAGTCTGTAAAATTGGAAAATATTGAGTTTTGTCCCTATAAATCCCTAATGTTTTGGCAAAAATCCCTATATTTATCCCTATATTTTTTGGAAAAAAATCCCTATATTCCTATATATTTGGAACCGAAAGTGAATGGACAGCCTGTGTTAGTAATAATGATTACCTAAAGTATTTTAAACTTATATCCAGTATACCACAAGCTTGGCATGCACGACTAAAGAATGAGACAATAAACATCCAAAATATTAAGTCACCCCTTTTAAGAAAAGTGCAATCTTCCAAACAATGTAATAAAATGTTATAACAATATGTTTTCAAAGCTCAGACTAAATGGAATGCAGAGTTTTCAGAAATGACTATTAATTGGAAAATTGTAAATACACAGTATTTTAGAAGCACTATATGTTCAAAACTTAGGAATTTCCAGTACAAATGCTTGAGGAAAATTATTGCCACGAATGATTATTTATATAAATGCAGAATTGTAAATTCTAATTTATGCGATTTATGCAGTATGGCACCAGAAACTTATTTTGGGAAGGCCAAAAAAGTCAGCAATTTTGGTCTCTGCTAAGCACGTTTTTACATGATAACGGTAGAAATTTTACATTGGATTGGCAATCAATAAGTTTAGGGCAGTATGAAACGGATTATATATTCTTGAACTTGTGTATTATACTAGGAAAGTACTTTGTTTATGGATGTAAATTAAGAAATACTGAACAGACTTTCCCAGCTTTAAGAACTATTTAAAAATCAAAGTACTGAAAGTACTGAACATAGGGTACTACAAGATTAAACTAGATTGATTGATTGGTTGAGTGATTGTTGGTGTTGCAGTTTCATTAACCCTTAAAGGTACATGCCCACTCAGTAGGTACAAAATGTTCTTTTCATCAGAGACATCATCTGAGACATTTCCTGGCAAAATAAACATTCATGCGCCATTATCCCACGTACTGATTGGCATTATTATACATGTTATATCAGACATAAATTTATACACTGATATCAGGGGCGATAACCGTGTTTGCTTAAAATGTTAACGGACATTACTATTTAATCTCTGTATTTATTTTATGATGTGCAATGATCATACTTTAAAATCTGTCGAAAATATTATTTTTTCAGGTGACGCATTTCTTTATTATAAATAATTGAAAAATATCATGCCTCATTTGCATATAAAAATAGCCCGATACCACCGCGCGTCACTATCAGTAAAATAAATATTACTAAATGATTATATCTGTATAGCGGGCACTTGTAACGTTTAGAAACTTGTTAGATTTTTTTTTTGTCGTATTTCAGTACTTGCATTAATATTAATATGGGTATTAATATAAGCTGGGTGTGTTATACTGTCATTAATGTGTTCCCTGACTGTAAGTTATCACCTTAAATACTGACTTATTGACCCCCTTTCCTGAACGTAGAATTGACACTCATGTTGGCGTGTATTGGCCACCATAGACAAATGTCAATCAGGCCGAATTCAGGAATGTCACTAAAATCCACTGTAAATCCATCGATAGAGAGAGAATGAGGATTAAACATCAGTTAGACCTACACGTGCGAGTTTTGTTTCGCACAGGTGTCGGGTGAGTTTAAAAATAGGCTGTCGGAAGGTCAAACTTGATGTAGTTTGTGTGTTAAACGCGTCGCTTGTTTCGGAGAGTATTCGGAGGGGAGTTAACTCTGTTACTAAATTTAGCGATGACCGCACAATTTGTACTGCAAATGGGGGCAAATCACGCGCAACAAAATAATCCGATGTATTTTTGTACGTAGAACATCCGTTGTTGATATTGTGCAGTGCAAGTAGTTTTTCATAATATTATTTTCAATTAGCGGTTGCGTATGCCAGTTAAACGTTGTTAAGTAACACAATGCATTTTGTTGTTATGGTTATTCCAAGATATCACTACGGACGTGCCCATCGAGGGGGGTCTGGGGCGTGGCTAACTGTCCGACGCGATTCCAATACATAGGCTACCCTATGTAAATACTAGAGCTTGAACATCAAATAGCAGTAAATAGAAACAAAGCTGAAATACACAATAGAAACTTAGTACTTATCGTACTTATATAATTAAACTCTTCTTTTTTTTTATGGGTGTATTTTTTTTAATTTTTTTTTTTTCTCTATTTTTTTTAATTTTTTTTTTTTCTCTATTTTTAATTGATAACTATTTTTTTTCTTCTTTAGGCCAGTTTTTTTTTATTAGTTGGTTTACAGATCCGCCGACCCGATTTTTTGACAATGTGGAAAAAAATAAAAATTTTAATTTCCGATTTTTTTTTAGATTTTTTTACCTCCGAGAAAAGTAAGTGGCGGAAACCGGATCTTAGCAGCAGCGACAATAACAACAACCTGCGAATGGACGATTCGATATGATTTGATATATCCAATATGATTTGATATATCTCCATTTCAGATTGAATGCAAAAATTCAAAACCTTAATGCTCGGGTAAATGGCCTATATTTTCTGTTTTCTTGCTCCGATGTGCTTCATATTTCATGTATGCGTTCTTCCTAGGGTCCTCTACCGCCCTGCCACAAATCCACACTCGTGCCACCCCCACTGATATTCGTTTCAACTATATCGCCACTTCGTTGTCTTGTATTTAAAATTATACCAGATACGGTATTAATGTGTACGCATTACGCAACCCATTCACAGTGATCAACATTCAACAGTATGTGAATATGAAACTGAGTTGCTATGTAGAATATAAAGAAACTTGCTGAACCGACTCCCTACGTTAACCGACAAACTCTTGGTCCGAGACGATGCCGGTTAACACAAGTTTCACTCTATCACAATCACTGGCCTTTTTGTTTTTTACCGACCACAAACCGACCCAACCATGAGCCTTAAAAAGGTGAACCGACCCAACCATGTGCCTTAAAAAGGTGATTTTTATGGTGTTCGGACCGTCCGTCTGTCCGTCACACGTTCGGTTAACCACTTTGTAACAGTTTCTCAAACCGGCCATATCTTCTACATAAGTTGCTCAAGTTCTTCAATATTTCAACACATCATTCATTGGTATGTGTGCTATACCTGCCTTGTCATACTTTATATTACCTTGACCTTTTGACCTTCACAGGGCTGCTGAAAGGACTTAGCAATTTCGGTTAACCAGTTTGTCACAGTTTCTCAAACTGGCCATAGCATCTACATAAGTTGCTTAACTGCTTCAATATTTCCATACTTCATTCATTTGCATGTATGCTACACCTGCCTTGCCATATACTACATATGACCTTCACCCTTTGACTTAACACTTTTGGTTCACCCGTTTGTCAGTTTCTTCAATATGCCGCCGGTGGCATCCGCGTTTGACAGACTTTTTTTTTTTTTTTTTTTTTTTTATTTCCCCGACCGACCCAACCCTGTGCCAAAAAGAATAAAAAAATTGAAAAAACTTTTTTTTATTTTTATTTTTTTCCGACCGACCGACCCGATCTCGCGAAAAAAAAATCCGTAAACCAACAAATAAAAAAAAACTGGCCTTATAAATGTTTTTCAAACATAACATACAAACAGGTAATAACATGTGTTATTTACAATGTACTTAGTAATGTAGAAATATAGAATGGAATGTAATTATGCACATGCATGTTACTAGTAATATGTCTTGTTTGTACATGTTTGTGTGTGAAAATAAAAAAAAAATATAATAAAAAAAAAAAAAAAAAAAAAAATATTATCAAGTGACCATTGACGCTGGTAGGGATCGAACGCGATCAATGGACTCGAACACAGATGCAATTTCCACTGACCAACCGTGGTTCCACTACTCATAAAAACATCGAAAATGTGTAAATGCTACATGATTGCAAAAGTTGTCTTTTATAAATTTATTTTACTCCATTGGTTTTATCTTGTGTTTCTACGAATAAATTAAGACTTTTACAATTTTTAACACAGCAAATTCCACGTTTTTTGTACCAGGGAAGTTTCTGTGTCCAAAACAAAAATATACCGACAAAGAAATTGTACTTTTGACTGTATGAATAGTTAGGAAATGGCGTTTGGTGCATGTATACACCTGTATTATAATATCTGACTGAGAAATACAGTTTTCATCATAGTACCGTAATATTCTCTCTTTGTATATTTGCATGTAAAACCAAATACAAACGTTCTACTTTCGATTTTTAGCCGCAGCAATACCATATACCGAGATAATCTTGGTTGTAAAATGTCAATTCATGTACTTAATGTAACATATTAAATGTGTACCATATTCAATAATTGATACAGAAAAACCTACCATTTAATTACATTTCCTTTGAAATGTTGCGCAGGAATTCAGCTAGTTTCCGTATCTGAAATCAGTCAGTTTCCACTCCCATTGTGACCGAGTAACCCCACAGTGATCACAGTTTCTGTAAATATTTTTCATGTTTAATCTCACATCTTCTTAGATACAAAATCACATGGCTTAGCTTATTTGGAAATGTTCTCTGTGGATTTAGTATAGGAAATCTTTGATTTATGACAGTGCTTGGTATTTTTTTCATAAGTCGATTGACAACTGTGAAAAAATACTACCAGCAAACAAAATATTGCGTTAGCATCTGTATGTCGACACAATAGACAATCTTTTACCTTCCTCTGTTGGCCTTGCGGGTACTAAACTGTGTCCGTATTTGAGTTTATCTCACAGTCTCGTGCTTGCGGAAAGCGAGACATACTGATCACAATGACGTCTGGGTGTCCGTCCGTGTGTCGGTCCATCGGTCCGAAATCTGCGTTAATTTTTGTTTACATACCTTCTATCTCTGCAGTCCTAAGTCACATTGACTTGAAACTTCATATGCTTATTAGTCATCATTCTTTATTATCATCCATATTTTCATTCTATAGCCCACCCATGCAGCCCACATGCCCAAGATCAAGGTCAAATGACTTTAAAATTTGCGTTAAAGCTTTTACATACCTTATATCTCCACAACCCTTAATTCAAACTTCAAATAAATACACTCTGAGACCATCAAATGCCTCGGTGGGCTCGAAATGCGGGCCTCGGCCATCTGGTTTATTTATGTATATTTGAAAAAAAAATCATTAATTATTGTTTTTATAGGCCTGTTTGAAAAAAATATGTATTTGTCTTGTACGGACGGGCTGCAGCAGGCGGGCGGGCAATTCTCCTCATAAGTTAATTGGATGGTCACCAACCTTTTTCAGTAGCTTCCTTAAATTGATAGCTATATACTGGGTCATTCAGTGACCGTGACCTATTTTTCTCGAATTTTGGTCATGTCCGGGAAAACTTGGACGTACGTCCAAATTTTGCATATCTTCTGATATGTTAGTTGGATGTTCGCTACAGTTCATTAGTACCTTCCTCACATTGATAGCTAACCGCCCTGGGTCATTCAAGTAACATTGACCCATTCCGTAGTGGGTGTGACACCCCATGGCAATCACCTTGTTATTAACGTTCGCACTCTGTATCCTTGCCCGCACAATAACTGTTCTACATGACGGATCCTAACCAAATTTAGTAGGCATGTTTGTCATAGCAAAAGTTAGAACCCTATTTGTTTTCAGTGAGTTATCTCCCCTTGTTGTCTGGCCATGCCTCGACGTGCCTCGATATTGTGTCCTTCGACACTCTTGTTAAATGTGCGTTAAATTTGTTTAAAGTTTTAGTTTCTGAGGGGTATACACATCAGTGTTACTGATTTCTTTATTCCCCCCGCAACGAGTTGTGGGGGGTATACTGGAGTCAGGTTGTCCGTGCGTCCGTGCGTCTGTCGTCTGTGCGTCCGTAAACTTAACATCAGAGAAATATTGTTATAACTTCTATTTCCTTCTTATAAAATGCTTAATATTTCACACATGCATTCCTGTAAGGCTCTACTACCATGCTGTGCCAAATCCACGACCGTCCAACCCCCGCTATACTGGAGTCAGGTTGTCCGTGCGTCCATGCGTCTGTGCGTCCGTAAACTTAACATCAGAGAAATATTGTTATAACTTCTATTTCCTTCTTATAAAATGCTTAATATTTCACACATGCATTCCTGTAAGGCTCTACTACCATGCTGTGCCAAATCCACGACCGTCCAACCCCCGCTGATTCCAAGGTCAAGGTCCAAAGTCTCTTTACAAAACTTAACATCAGAGAAATATTGTTATAACTTCTATTTCTTTCATCTAAAGTGCTTAATATTTCCAACATGCATTCCTGTAAGGCTCTACTACCATGCTGTGCCAAATCCATGACCGTCCAACCCCCGCTGATCCCATGGTCAAGGTCAAATACTTAGTCACTTTACAAAACTTAACATCAGAGAAATATTGTTATAACTTCTATTTCCTTCATCTAAAATGCTTAATATTTCACACATGCATTCCTGTAAGGCTCTACTACCATGCTGTGCCAAATCGATGACCGTCCAACCCCCGCTGATCCCATGGTCAAGGTCAAATACTTAGTCTCTTTACAAAACTTAACATCAGAGAAATATTGTTATAACTTCTATTTCCTTCATCTAAAATGCTTAATATTTCACACATGCATTCCTGTAAGGCTCTACTACCATGCTGTGCCAGATCCACGACCGTCCAACCCCCGCTGATCCCAAGGTCAAGGTCAAATACTTAAGTCTCTTTACAAAACTTAACATCAGAGAAATATTGTTATAACTTCTATTTCTTTCATCTAAAGTGCTTAATATTTCACACATGCATTCCTGTAAGGCTCTACTACCATGTTGTGCCAAATTCACGACCGTCCAACCCCCGCTGATCCCATGGTCAAGGTCAAATACTTAGTCTCTTTACAAAACTTAACATCAGAGAAATATTGTTATAACTTCTATTTCCTTCATCTAAAATGCTTAATATTTCAGACATGCATTCCTGTAAGGCTCTACTACCATGCTGTGCCAAATCCACGACCGTCCAACCCCCGCTGATCCCATGGTCAAGGTCAAATACTTAGTCACTTTACAAAACTTAACATCAGAGAAATATTGTTATAACTTCTATTTCCTTCATCTAAAATGCTTCATATTTCACACATGCATTCCTATAAGGCTCTACTACCATGCTGTGCCAAATCCACGACCGTCCAACCCCCGCTGATCCCAAGGTCAAGGTCAAATACTTAAGTCTCTTTACAAAACTTAACATCAGAGAAATATTGTTATAACTTCTATTTCTTTCATCTAAAGTGCTTAATATTTCACACATGCATTCCTGTAAGGCTCTACTACCATGATGTGCCAAATCCACGACCGTCCAACCCCCGCTGATCCCAAGGTCAAGGTCAAATACATGGTCTCTTTACAAAACTTAACATCAGAGAAATATGTTATAACTTCATCTAAAATTCTTAATATTTCATGCATGCATTCCTCTAAGGCTCTACTATCATGCTGTGACATATCCCCGCTGATCCCAAGGTGAAGATCACATACTTAGTCTCTTTACAAAACTTAACATCAGAGAAATTGGTTATAACTTCTATTTCCTTGCTCGGATCTGCTTCACATTCACGTTTGTGCCGTCCCCGCTAAGCCCAGAGTCAAGGTCACAAGCCCACACTTGGAAAATTTTACATATTTAGGGGTACCTGGACCCACGCGGGTATTCCATAAGGAGTTATCCCCCCTTGTATACTGGCTACACCTCGACTGGCGTATATTGCGACCTTCGGCACTCTTGTTACAACAATTACAAACTCTAATTACAAAAATTTTAATAAAAATAACAGCCTCCCCCCCCAAAAAAAAAACAATTGTTGGTGATATTCAGTAAATTAACTTTATATGGCCTTATTGGGATTCACTCCTGGGGACAACTGATCTGGTGTCATGATCCTGGCACTAGATCATGACACTGTCTTTCTGGACTGAATGTTTATATTGTAATTTCAGTGCTGGCCCCATACACGTGCATTCCCATCTGTATATGACCTGCATTCCCATCTGTATATGACCTGTATATGCACTAAACTTTGTACGACTAAAATGTTTGTAAGTGCACATTTAGAATCATCTGGAAATTTCAATTAATGGATTTGCATTTATTGAGCATAGGCTGCATATCATAATTTTGCACTTATGAACATTTTAGTTGTGAGAAGTTTAGTGAAACGGGCCCCAGGTGTAAAAACCCAATCAATCATTGAATTGTCTGTATTTTGATTGTAGGAGCGGATATAGCCAACTTGTGCAATGAGGCAGCATTGATAGCAGCACGAGATCTGAAAACCAAAATAGAGATGATCGATTTCGAACGGGCTGTAGAAAGAGTAGTTGCCGGTGAGTTAATTGTCACATGTGGATGTGACTGGAGAAATGGAGCTTATGGAACTTGTCACCAATTGCATGATCTAATTGCACACTTGTGGAGCCTGATAATGATTATTATGTACCTGAAAAAAAAATATGCATTACATATCGTTGTTCGCCTGTTCGTCTGTCTGATATCTGCATTAATGTTTTCAACTACCTACTATCTCTGTTAAAGTAAGTGAGATTAGCTTGTCATCATCCATATTTATACCCCCACAAATGAAGTTTAGTGGGGCGTATACAGGAGTCCGCTTGTCTGTCGGTAGTGGGTGGCAGGTGGGAGCATGCAATTGGTAATTTATCGATGGGGTTTCATTCTTACCGGAATCCCGACTGGCTTACTGCTTTGGCCCTCACATACGTCGTTGGAATTCTTGTATGTATGTATTACAATTATTTGTAAACCTATTACTTTTAGGGGAAGGGGCCCAGTACCATTGGTGTGGTATGGACCTGGCACCAGGTCAGGTTATTCGAATTTCAGGGCTGAATATATTTTCTTTTGATGTAAATATTCCATTCTGATTTTGGGTTTTCCCCCCAATGCAGCTGGTTAAATGTGGGATCGAACCCGTTGACCTGGCCTTACATGACCTGAGCTGTTCAAGACCAATAACCAACAAACATTGTCGGTCAGTCGGTCTGTTGGAAATTTTGTTTCCGCTCTATATCTTCTAAACTGATCAAATTGGATTTTTAAATCATTTGCCACAAATGTTTGCCATGATGAGACGATGTGTCTTGTTCAACACTTACATGGCTACGTTCAATGTGAAGGTCACACTTAGAGGTCAAAGGTCAAATCTTGTTTTTGCTTTATATCTTCTAAACCGTTGAATGGATTTACAAATAATTTGCCTCAAACATTTGCCATGATGAGATGATGTGTCACATTCAATACCCATGTACCTACGTCCAAGGTCAAGGTCACATTTTGAGGTCAACGGTCAACGGTCAGAAATTCAAATTCCGCTCTATATCTTCTAAACCAATAAAATGGATTTTCAAATGATTAGCCACTAATGTTTGCCATGATGAGATGTCATGTTCGATACCCACATTTCTATGTCCAAGGTCAAGGTAACACTTGGGTAAAAATGCTCATGAAATTTTTATTTCCGCTCTGTATCTTCTAAACTGATGAATGGATTTTTAAATGATTTGCCATAAATGTTTGCCATGATGAGACGATGTATCGCATTCAATACTCATGTTTCTACGTCCATGGTCAAGGTCACACTTAGAGATCAAAGGTAAAAAATGATCATGAGATTTCGTTTCTGTCGTATATCTTTTAAACCAATGAATGGATTTTCAAATGATTGGCCATAAATGTTTGCCATGATGAGATGATGCATAGCCTTTAAAACTCCGTACCTACGTCCAAGGTCAAAGGTAAGAAATGGGCATGAAATTTCGATTCCGAGCTATGAAACTCTTTCTGATACTAAACCTGTTCATGTGTCAAAGCGGATATTTGTGGGGGTATTATGATCACTCCTGTGATAGCTCTAATTTCATTCTATAGCCCATCAATGTGGCCCCTGTGCTCCAGATCAAGGTGAAATGAAATTGGCTTTTTAACTTTTATTTTTCGTTTTTGAGGGGTACATTCATCAGCGTTACTGATGTCTTGTTTCTGTTGAACCAGGAAGCGTGACAGTTGTTTGCCCGACAGACTTGTGAAGCTGGTCCAGGAACTGCACTGATCGGCATTCTATCGGAAATATTATTCAAATTTTGTTGCTGAATGTATGGTACACCCACCATACATGTGCCTTCCCACCTGTATATGAGCTGACTGTTGAATGAGCATAAAACCCAATTAATCAATAATTTCTCCAATCAACACGACGTCCATGCCTGTCTAGAAAATCAGCTGTTTTACTTCATGTGAGATTTTTCTCCGACTCGAGAATTGGGGCTTATGGCATTTGCGACCAGTCTATCAGTGAAGCGCCTGCTATGCTTTAATGATAAGAATAGATCCTGAAGCTGTTGGAGGAAGCTAGCATATCAGGGGATATACCTCGACCTCATTTCTCTACAGTTTAACTACATCCAGGTCTGGAGAAACTCTGCTGTTTGATTCATTTGTCACATCTATGTATGTGTAGGTATGGAGAATATCAGTTGTTGGGTTTCATGTATGTGTAGGTCAGCAGAATTCCAGTTGTTTGATTTCATGTATGTGTAGGTATGGAGAATTTCAGTTGAGGATTTCATGTAGGTGTCTAGGTAGGAGAATAATAAAGTGTTTTGATTTCATGTTAAAATGTGTAAAGGGTTCCAGGAGAATTTCTGTTGTTTGATTTCATGCTATGTGGTAGGTCATGGAGAATTTCAGTTGTTTGATTTTCATTGTATGGTTGGGAGGTCCAGGAGAATTTAGTTGTTGAATTTCATGTATGTTGTTTAGGTATTTGAAGATTTCAGTTTGATTTCATGTAGGTGTAGGTCAGGAGAATAATTTCTGTTGTTTGATTTAATGTATGTTGTTTAGGTATTGAAGAATTTCAGTTTGATTTCATTGGATGAAGGTAGGTCAGGAGGAATATTTCAGTTGTTTGATTTCAATGTATGTGATAGGTCAGGAGAATTTCAGTTCGTTTGATTTCATGTATGTGTAGGTCAGGAGGAATTTTCAGTTGTTTGATTTCAAATGTTTGTGTAGGTATGAAGAATTTTCAGTTGTTTGATTTCATGTATGTGTAGGTCAGGAGAATATCAGTTGTTTGATTTCATGTATGTGTAGGTCAGGAGAATTTCAGTTGTTTGATTTCATGTATGTGTAGGTCAGGAGAATTTCAGTTGTTTGATTTCATGATGTATGTGTAGGTCAGGAGAATTTCAGTTGTTTGATTTCATGTATGTGTAGGTATGAAGAATTTCAGTTGATTTATGTAATGTGTGTCAGGAGATATCCGTTGTTTTTGTTTTCACTGTATGTGGTATGTCAGGAGAATTTCAGTGGTTTGATTTCTGTATGTGTAGGTATGAGAATTTCAGTTTGATTTCTTGTATGTGGTGGTTCAGGAGAATATCAGTTGTTTGATTCCTGTATGTGTTGGTCAGGAGGAAATTTTCAGTTGTTTGATATTGCATGTATGTGTAGGTATGGAGAATTTCATTGTTTGATTTTCATATGTGATCAGGAGAATTTAGTTGTTTGATTTCATGTATGTGTAGGTCAGGAGAATTTCAGTTGTTTGATTTCATGTATGTGTAGGTCAGGAGAATTTCAGTTGTTTGATTTCATGTATGTGTAGGTCAGGAGAATTTCAGTTGTTTGATTTCATGTATGTGTAGGTCAGAGAATTTCAGTGTGTTTATTTCATGTATGTGTAGTATGGAGAATTTCAGTTTTGATTTCATGTATGTGTTAGGTCAGAATAATCAGTTTGATTTCATGTATGTGTAGGTCAGGAGAATTTCAGTTGTTTGATTTCATGTATGTGTAGGTATGAAGAATTTCAGTTTGATTTCATGTATGTGTAGGTCAGGAGAATATCAGTTGTTTGATTTCATGTATGTGTAGTTTCAGAGATCAGTTGTTTTGATTTCAGTATGTGTATAGAATTCAGTTTGATTTCTGATGGTAGGTCAGGAGATTTATTTCAGTGAAGATTTGATTTCATGTATGTGTAGGTCAGGAGAATATCAGTTGTTTGATTTCATGTATGTGTAGGTCAGGAGAATTTCAGTTGTTTGATTTCATGTGTTTGTAGGTCTGGAGAAGAAGAGCCAGGTGTTACAGCCGGAGGAGAAGAAGACTGTCGCATACCACGAGGCGGGTCATGCTGTGTGTGGCTGGTTCCTTGAACATTGTGATCCCCTCCTCAAGGTCAGTCTGTGATCTCGCCTCAAGGTCAGTCAGTGATCCCCTCCTCAAGGTCAGTCTGTGATCTCGCCGCAAGGTCAGTCAGAGATCCCCTCCTCAAGGTCAGTCTGAGAACTCGCAAAGTCAGTCAGTGATCCCCTCCTCAAGGTCAGTCTGTGATTTTCAAGGTCGGTCAGTGATCCCCTCCTCAAGGTCAGTCAGTGATCCCCTCCTCAAGTTCAGTCATGGTGTGATACCCTCCTCAAGGTCAGTCAGTGTTCCCCTCCTCAAAGTCAGTATGCCCTCCCCTCAAGGTCTGTCAGTGTCCCCTCCTCAAGGTCATTGTAATCTCACCCAATGTCAGTCAGTGATCCCCTCCTCAAAGTCAGTCTGTGTTCCCTCTTTCAAGGTCAGTCAGTAATCCCCTCCACAATGTCAGTCAGTGATCCCCTCCTCAAAGTCAGTCTGTGTTCCCTCTTTCAAGGTCAGTCAGTAATCCCCTCCCCAATGTCAGTCAGTGATCCCCTCCTCAAGGTCAGTCAGTGATCCCCTCCTCAAGTTCAGTCATGGTGTGATACCCTCCTCAAGGTCAGTCGGTGTTCCCCTCCTCAAGGTCAGTTGGTGATCCCCTCAAGGTCAGTCAGTGATTCCCTCCTCAAGTTCAGCCACTTCTGTGATCCCCTTCTCAAGGTCAGTCAGTGATCCCCTCCTCAATGTCAGCCATGTCTCTGATCTCCTCCTCAAGATCAGTTGCCATCATAATGATGAATCCATCCTTATGCGATTCACACATGGGACTAAGTGTTCCAGTGTCATAAGGGTACCTGTACCGTATCGGGACACTGTATTTCAGTGCTAAATGTTTCCATGTAATATTAGTGCTGAGCGTATGGTACTCATACCTTATTCAGATGCATTCCCATCTGTATATGACCTTGCTGTTGAATGGACATAAAACCTTCATCCAAAATTAGATGACTGTATTTGTTATTTCAGGTATCTATCATACCGCGAGGGAAAGGGCTGGGATATGCAATGTATCTACCCAAAGATCAATTCCTGTACTCCAGAGAACAATTACTGGACCGTATGTGTATGGCCCTAGGCGGACGAGTGGCCGAGGAAATCTTTTTCAACAGAATAACCACGGGAGCCCAGGACGACCTTCAAAAGGTCACACAGATCGCCTACTCACAGGTAAGCAAACACACAGGGATTTGGGTTGCTTTGGCTTTTCTCGGTATTACAGTCTACACTCATTTACTCAAAGCAAGGGGATTGAGGAAAAATACTTGGAGTTAACAAAATTTGAGTTAACAAGAGTTATTATGTAGAAAAACATGTACTTAACTAATTAGATAAAACAAATGATGTATCTATTGGACTGTCTAAATCCCTGACGGATTGCGCAAAAGTGCACTCTGACCGGGATCTACACTGTTCAGAACAGCGGTAACATGCATTCCATCTCGTCATGGTGCTCTGTATGCAATACCCATGATTGATGTACACACTATTTCCTGAAGCCTTGTTCACATTCATTCACCATTACCCCACGTAACATGGTTAGCGCCCCTGATATCAGTGTGGAAATTTACGTCCGATATAAAATGTATAATAATGCCAATCAATACATGGGGTAATGGTGAAATTAGTTTGTGCCTACTGAGTGGGCTTGTACCTTTAACATGTTTAAGACAATTTGATATGTTAATAACGTCTGCATTACGAGTATGCATGATTCTGACGCCATCGAGTCTGGCGCCCGTGTGTAATACTCGAGTAGCCGAAATCGTTCCGAAACGCATTAGACTGGGTACCGTAACAAGTTAGCTGTTCTATAACTTGAGCGTCTAAAAAATTCCAACCTGTTTATGTCAAGTTGATGTCAATTGATGTTGGTCACATTACTACTTTGCGCGTTTTGCCGCCATTTTAATCCGATGTTATACATGAACCAATACACTTAGCAACTAAGTTCTGAAGAAATATAAAAAATCTGCTATTACAGATATCTACATTATTGTGATTCTATCCAGTCAACATTGTGTCATATTGCCCCGTCTGAAGCTATATTCCATCTCGGCTGCGCTTTGGGTGAAGATAGATTCAGAAAGGCAATACTACATCATGTTGACTATAGAATCCAGTTTTACTAAACATTGTACGACTAAAATGTTCGTAAGTGCAAATTTAGGATCGCCTGGAAATTGCAATTGATGGATTTACATTTATTGAGCATAGGCTGCATATGCATATGCAGCCTATGCTCAATAAATGTAAATCCAATACTTGTTTACAAGAAAATATTGTTAATGTGAAATTTACAGACTATTATAATTTTGCACTTTTGAACATTTTAGTCTTACGAAGTTTAGTGAAACGGGCCACAGGGCCGTAACCAGAGGTAAAAACCAGACGAGGCGAAAAAGTCCCGATATGGGGGTCAGGAAGCATTCTCCCTTCTACCACCTCCGGGATTTGTTCAATTCTTAGCATTAAAAAAATCGGCAAAATGACAGACGAGCCGCCTCGACTGCCTCATCCTGGTTACTGTACTGGTATCACAAGAACTTATAATGCGACACTCTTGTCCACTTTAGTCAAGAAAGCAAGCAAGTTCCTGATACAAGCTGGCTCATCCGGATCTCTTGTGTTTTCGTGGCGTTATGGTCTGTAGGGTTGAAAGTGTTAATCATAATGGAATAATCCTGAAATGAACATGGAACCATCAAAGTCAGATATTTAGAGGTGAAAGGATTCACTTTGGAGGACATACCACATTGGTTTGTAGGTGACGACATTCGGGATGAGCGATAAGGTCGGCCAGGTGTCATTTCAAGACCCGCGGGAGCGCGGCGAGATGTCGATCACGAAGCCGTACAGCGAGCATACGGCCCAGCTCATAGACGAGGAGGTGCGCGCCATCATCACCTCCGCCTACGCACGCACCCGCGCCCTCCTCACCAAGCACCGCAGCGACGTCGAGAAGGTACGCCGCCCGTCCACATAGATTGGGTTATTATTAGCTCACCTGAGCAAAGCTCATGTGAGCTATTGTTACCGCAATGTGTCCGTCGTCCGTGGTCGTCCGTGAACATTTTCAAACGTCTTCTCCTCGGTAACCATTGGGCCTATAGTCACCAAACTTCATGGTCATGGTCCTTAGGTAGGGGGATTACAAAATTGTTAAAATGACGTCATCACGTAATCCAAGATGGCCGCCGTCTAAAAATAGCACAAATTCTTCAAAAATCTTCTTCTCAAGAACTGCCAACCGGATTTCGACAAAACTTGGTAGGAATGATCGACGTACATTGGTCTTTCAAAGTTGTTAAAATGATGACCCCGGGGTCAAAAATGGGCGTGGCCCGTGGGGTCAAATTGGGGTCATGTCATATATCAAATTGAAGGTATCAATGAGGCGATCACTCTGGTGCATTTTTTGTCGAAATCGGATTGTTATGTCATCCAAGATGGCCGCCGAAAGGTCAAAAGGTTGTTCTTTTATTAGAGATTTCAAAATTCTTCTTCGCATGAACCGCTTGGCCCATGGTAACCAAACTCTCAGGAACCACATGGCCTATGCTGGCCAAACTTCATAGGGGAAGTTAAGATCTTTGGGTGAAGCATTTTCAGATTTGGTAAAATGACAGTCATCGCTTAATCCAAAAATAGCACAATTTTTTTAAAACAAATGAACTCAATGTCGCATTCTCCTCTGGTGTTCATGGAGTCAGGTGAGCGAATTAGGGCCATCATGGCCCTCTTGTATTATTTCTCACTTTAACATGGTTAACTAAACGTTACCAGTTTGCACCTATCATTGCATATGAACATGTCCACTAAAGATTTTCCAACATCGGCTCTAAGTGTAAATGTCCTTCTGAAATTAGATTTTGCACTTACAAACTTCTTAGTCTTACGAAATAGGCTGAAATGCATACCTCAAATCGTTGATTTGACAATAAACCTTTAGAACTTGGTCAGTTCGGTTCGAAGTACATGTACATAAAAAAAATGAACTGATTGAATGCCTCCTCATTTTGATTAATCACATGACCATCTTTTTGTGCACTATGACAATCATTTTAACAAACCTGATATAGTTTCATGAAAATCCATCTTGCGGTTCATGAGGAAATGTCGTTTGAATCATTTGACCTACTTTTCGTAGGTGTCCTGTTTAGACAGGTTAATTGTCGTGTATGAGTACTTTGTGTGCTTTGTAACCATGAACAGACATTATCATCAGTGCTGAATAACAAGATCAATCCCAAATGATAAATAATGTTTTGAAAGCCTGCTGGCCTTCATTCAGTATTTTTGGACTTTTAAAAGTTTATGCTCTGATACATTCTCAAACAAATGTTTACTCATATAGTGAACCCAATCCAAATTAAACCAATGTTTTCTGTGTGTTGGAGTGGGGTGAGTGATTATCTCTTATATTGTTTCGAAAGTCCAAGAAGGCCTTCAGACCGTATACATGTAGTTGGACTTGCAAAAGCGTATACCCTGATAATGTCTCAAAATACAAATTGCCTTTTCTAATGACAAACCTAATCCCAATTAAACGCACCTATGTTTTCTTTGTGTTGGAACTAGAGAAGGTTGACTGTTTCTCCCTGCAGGTGGCGCTGACTCTCCTGGAGAAGGAAAAGGTGGACCGAGAAGCGATGATTGAAGTTTTAGGCCCACGGCCATTTGCTGAAAAGTCCACTTACGAACAATTTGTGGAAGGCACAGGTAACTATAAGTGAGATGCCCGGCCAAAATAGAGCATATTATGACTTGATAAATGTACAAATTTGAACGCACTCATACCGCCATTAACCTGACCATGACCTTTTTGACCTTCACATAGTTGTTGAAACACTTAGCCATTTTTTTTTATGTCAATAAGTTTCTTCAACCTTGACCTTTTTCTTGTTTTAAGCAATGGTTTTGTGATGTTTACTTTAGCACATGCCCGTGCGCGACACCGCTTCCATGGCGGAATTCTTGTTCATGACCCTGCAGTACACTGACCTTGACCCTGCAGTACACTGACCTTGACCCTGCAGTACACTGACCTTGTCCATGCAGTACACTGACCTTGATCCTGCAGTACACTGATCTTGTCCCTGCAGTACACTGACCTTGTCCCTGCAGTACACTGACCTTGACCCTGCAGTACACTAACATTGACCCTGCAGTACACTAATCTTGACCCTGCAGTACACTAACATTGACCCTGCAGTACACTGACCTTGACCCTGCAGTACACAAAATTGATCCTGTTGTATACTGATTGGCCCTGCAGTACACTAATCTTGACCCTGCAGTACACTAACCTTGACCCTGCAGTACACTGACCTTGACCCTGCAGTACACTAACCTTGACCCTGCAGTACACAAAATTGATCCTGTTGTATACTGATTGACCCTGCAGTACACTGACCTTGACCCTGCAGTACACTGACAATTAGTGTCACCCTGCAGTCATACACTGACTGACCCTGCAGTACACAAAATTGATCCTGTTGGATACTGATTGACCCTGCAGTACACTGACCTTGACCCTGCAGTACACTGACATTGTCCCTGCAGTACACTGACCTTGACCCTGCAGTACACTGACCTTGACCCTGCAGTACACAAAATTGATCCTGTTGTATACTGATTGACCCTGCAGTACACTGACCTTGACCCTGCAGTACACTGACATTGTCCCTGCAGTACACTGACCTTGACCCTGCAGTACACTGACCTTGACCTTGCAGTACACTGACCTTGTCCATGCAGTACACTGACCTTGACCCTGCAATACACTGATCTTGTCCCTGCAGTACACTGACCTTGTCCCTGCAGTACACTGACCTTGTCCCTGCAGTACACTGACCTTGACCCTGCAGTACACTAACATTGACCCTGCAGTACACAAAATTGATCCTGTTGTATACTGATTGGCCCTGCAGTACACTGACCTTGTCCCTGCAGTACACTGACCTTATTCTGCAGTACACTGACCTTGTCCCTGCAGTACACTGACCTTGACCCTGCAGTACACTGACCTTGTCCCTGCAGTACACTGACCTTGACCCTGCAGTACACTGACCTTGACCCTGCAGTACACAAAAATTTATCCTGTTTTATACTGATTGGCCCTGCAGTACACTAATCTTGACCATGCAGTACACTAACATTGACCCTGCAGTACACTGACCTTGTCCCTGCAGTACATTGACGTCGAACCTGCAGTACACTGACCTTGTCCTTGCAGTACACTGACCTTGACCCTGCAGTACACTGACCTTGACCCTGCAGTACACTGACCTTGACCCTGCAGTACACAGACCTTGACCCTGCAGTACACTGACATTGACCCTGCAGTACACTGACCTTGCCCATGCAGTACACTGACCTTGAACCTGCAGTACACACAATTTGACCCTGTTGTATACGGATTGGCCCTGCATTACACTAACATTGACCCTGCAGTACACTGACCTTGTCCTTGCAGTACACTGACCTTGGCCCTGCAGTACACTGACCTTGTCCCTGTATACTGATTGGCCCTGCAGTACACTAACTTTGACCCTGAAATACACTAACATTACCCTGCAGTACACTGACATTGTCCATGTAATACACTGACATTGACCCTGCAGTACACTGACTGACTTGACCCTTCAGTACACTAAAATTGACCCTGTTGTATACTGACCTTGACCATGCAGTACACTAACCTTGACCCTGCAGTACACTAACCTTGACCCTGCAGTACACTAACCTTGACCCTGTAGTACACTAACCTTGACCCTGTAGTACACTAACATTGACCCTGCAGTACACTAAAATTAACCCTGCAGTACACTAACCTTGACCCTGTAGTACACTAACATTGACCCTGCAGTACACTAAAATTGACCCTGTAGTACACTAACATTGACCCTGCAGTACACTAAAATTGACCCAGCAGTACACTAACCATGACCTTGCAGTGCACTAACCTCGACCCTGCAGTACACCATTGAGTGACCAACCTTGACCCTACAGTACACTGACCTTGACCATGTCTGTGTTGTCATACCCATGACTTTGTAGTAACCTTAACACAACCATAAATTGAGCTTGACCCTGTTGTCATACACCCTGCAGTAACCTTGCGCCTGCCATTCACTGAGCTTGGCCATGTCTGTGTTGTAGGGTCGTTTGAGGAGGACACGACGCTGCCCAAGGGCCTGGAGAACTGGAACCGTGACATAGAGAAGGAACGGGCCGAGGAGCTCAAGGACAGTGCCGACGACGACACGAACAAAACGTCTCAGGCAGAGAAAACCTCCTGATGCTTGGACAACACATCCGGCACTGGGGACTATAAAACTGTTCTAAGCATGTGCAACATGCTTTATTTGAAATCTAGTTGTGGCCCTGCTAAGGTGCAGCCAATCAAACTGCTTGGTTTCAAGTTAAATATCTTAAAATCTCAATGGTCCTGTCATTTATTGTTCAGAATCATTTTGGGGTGTGAAAACGAGACATTTTGACGTTTAATGAAATAAATCTCACATCTAATTCCCCTGATGAAAATACAGTTCTTAACCCTTACAATGCTGAATTAAATGTTTCATCTGCTGTTGATTTTTTTAATTTTTCTCAACAAAAACATGGTTTGGCAGCAATTTATAATCATTTCCAATCTAAAGTGCTGTTAAACCATGTTTTTCTTGAGAAAAAAAGAGAAAATATGACACAACAGCAGACAACACTTTTCGGTTCCCGCCTTTTAAGTGTTAATGGTACTGTTGGCAGAAATATTCAAAACTGGTACAACTGGGTGTTTGATGACCGTATCTGTACATTATCCTACTGTCTGTTTCACGAAAGCTGCCCAAATTTTACGGCCATATAGACAATTCAAAAACAATATTATTTTCGATAATAATAAATTAAAGGAAAATGAGCCTTCTTTTTATTTCGAAAAATTTGGTAAAATATTGATTTTATTGCGAAAAAACAATTTCCCCATGTTAAATCCCCATAGACATCTTTTTTGGTGAAGATGTCAATGGGGATTTAACAGGGAATTTTTTTTTAATTTTAGAAATACTGGACCGATTTTTAAAATTTAACTTTTGTTTTCTTTGTTAGATCATATCAAGCTATCTAGTCAGGTTTCGGAGTCAATTTCCAAAATCTTTCTTTTTTTGACTCTTCCCACATTTCCTTAACTCTTTTTTCCCCCATGTTAAATTCCCATAGAGAAATCAATTTTTCGTAATAAAACCAATATTTGACCAAATTTCACGAAATAAAAAGAAGGCTCATTCTTAAATTTTGCTTTAATTTAATATTATCCAAAAAAATATTGTTTTTGAATTGTCTATACAGCCGTAAAATTTGGGCAGCTTTCGTGAAACAGACAGTAGTTGCTGGCACCTCACTGACATACGTTATAAATAGCGGGTCAAAAATATTCTGTCACTAAAGTTTCAACTTTCTCAAATTGAAGTTTCTCTTGCTTTAATTGTTAGTGAAACTAATCCCTGACGTTGATACTGAACTTCATCAAGAAGATAGGCTCGGTGTCTTGTTTTGCTACAGAATCGTGAATTTTGTAATATAATGTATAATAAATAAAAATGTGGGTCTATTCATGTGTGTGCAGTTATGTATTGATGTTTACTAGCCTGTCATAATTCTTCCAGTGGAATGCTGGGAATTTTGCCATCATACTACAATGTATGGGGCAAATTTTCATACTAATATCAAAAATCCTACTAGACAAAAGTAGTGTAACTACACGTATGTTAGAAATTGTGACTAAATTGTTAGAATCTTATTGTCTGTTAATTTCAATGTGAAATAGTGAGTTTTGTGAAATTACCAGTCTTGTAAATAGTTTTCCAAACTTTTGAAAATCACTTGTAACTTTGCTTAGAACTACTTTGGGTATCCTTGATGTTAGAATTGGTAGAATTGATCAGTTTGATATCAGGTTGCTTAGTTTAAACTGACAAATTTCGCCAATTCCAACACCAGAGCTCCAGATAAGCTGCGTATTTGCTTAAATACCCAATTAAAATTGCCAAAAACCAAATTGAAATCAGAAGTAGCAAGTATCAAAAAGCAATAAAAAATGTGTGGTACCTTTATCATGCTGCAGCAAACATTAAACAGACCGCACATATAGCATATTTTTCATGAAAAAACATCTTGGTATTTCATTAGAATTGTCTCCAAGGAGACAATTCTAATGAAATGCCAAGATGTGTTTTAATTTCAAAGCAAACTATTCAATAATTTCCGTCTACTGATGTGTAAACAATAGTGTGATCGTATTTTACCCAATTATTATTTTTAAATACCAAATTGCTTCAGAAATGATGGAGTGACAATACTCAATTACTAATTCCTTATCTGGAGCCCTGCAACACCGATGATGCCCGGAGGTAATTCTTGGAGAAGTTACTTATGATTTTTGTCGCGCCCGCTTGCGGACAGCGCGATATAGTCTGCACTTTGGCGTACATACGTCCAACCTTACGTTCGTTCGATTTTAGGTTTTTGGTTAAACTTTTTCGGTATACTAGCAAAGCCTTGGCGGGCATAACATTAGGATTTTGTCGATGTCGGATTTTAAAAAATGTGCCAATATATTTATCTATTGTGTGAGCAGGTAATGGTGATAGTAGTTGAGATGGAAAACTTTCTATTTTGACAAGACTTCAGTAACCAAGAACCCACTCTTCCAACGTTTCGTCACAATGCCTTTATCAAGGAATTAGTAACTAATTCCTTGACAAAGGTGTTGTGCCGAGTGGGTTCTTGGTTACTGAAGTATTGTTCAACATATCGTATTCATGAGGAAAGCTTGATTTTTTTACAAAGATTGTATCTTTCAAGTCGCCTCGTCGCTTCGAATTTGCAAATACAATGAAACCTCTGAACTACAGAGTAATGTCTCTGAACCGGACACCCTGGGGACCTCCCAGTGTGTCTGGTTTAGAGAAGTTCCACTGTATATGTACACAAGAACCTCTTCACTGGAAACGTCATTGAGTTCGACTTCAACTAGCTACCCTATAATTTATATTTATCCCTGTCATGATTGCCATACACACTCATGTCTTTAGTGTCTGTGTACAGTTGAACCTCTCTAAATTGGACTCTGGGAACCTCAGGGGCCTGTTTCACTAAACTGCGTACGACTAAGATGTTCATAAGTGCAAATTTAGGATCGTCTGGAAATTTCAACTGATGGATTTACATTTATCATTTATCGAGCATATGCTGCATATGCTGCAATAAATTTAAATCTAATAAGTGTTTACAAGAAAACATTGCTAATGTGAAATGTACAGACTATCATATTTAGTCTTACGATGTTTAGTGAAACGGGCCCCTAGCTTCCACTGCATGTATACATTGACGCCTATTGGTCCCGTCAAATTCAGGTAGTAATGATGATGCACCTTATCATTTGAGTGGGTGGCAGGTGGGAGCACGTGATGGGTAATTTAACGATCGGGGTTCATCCTTACCGGAATCCTGACTGGAGACCTGGTTTGGCCCTCGCATACGTCTTTGGCATTTTGTATGTGACAGTTGAATCTGGTTATACCCCTTATGTGAGTATTACGATATTCGTAATCCTATTTTAGGGGAAGGGGCCAAGTGACTTGGTGTGGTATGGACCTGGCACCAGGTCAGGTTATTCTAATTTCAGGATTGAATATATTTGTTCTCGATGTAAATATTCCGTTCGGATTTTGGGATTTTCCCCCCAATGCAGCAGGTTAAAATGGGATCGAACCCGTTTGCCCGGCCTTACATGACCGTAGCTGTTGATAGGCCGTTAAACACTAATAAACAAACAAACAAACTTATCATTTGACTATTTTGTTGCACTTTTCAGTGCAGATACACATATATTCCTTTGTTAAAAGAAAGTTTGTCCAAAAGAACTATATGTGACAAAATCCGTCATTCAATGTGTCCATCTGTAATAACTTTTATTGTCGTCATAAAGGTCGATAACAAATATGGCCCTGTTCTGGCCACATATATGTCACATGTATTACATACAAAATAAAAACAGTGCCTGTGTGGTGGTATAGGGGAAGTGTAAAATAATCTTGTCCCCTTTGTGCGATTGTAAAGGGGACATATTGCTCTGCTTTGTGATTCTGACTGTATGTCTGCAGCCCATTATATTACCCTTGACGATGATCGTTGATATTTAATATGCGTAGTTATTTTGTGTGTGATTAGGATCTTTACTGTTCGTTAGAAGCATGGCACGTGTTGCACCGACTGAATGGCAAACATTGCAGACCCTGATCAGACTGTGTGGATGCGCAGGCTGATCTGGGTCTACACTGGTTGTAAATGACGTACATGTAGGCCCAATTTCTCCAGTCACAGACACAATTATGGTTTGAACCTCTAAACCAAGACACTAAGAAAGCATATGTGATTGGTTAATAGTGGTGTATTTATTGTCATTTATTTCTGATCATTATGCCTGTTCATGATTGCAAAGCATTATACCTGTCTCTTGAAGTGCTTGTATATTGGACACGATGGGGACCTCCCTGGCTGCCCAGTTTAGTGTGGTATGTCTGTTCATGATTGCTACTAATGCAAGCATATTTTGGAGTGATAATATATTGGGAATAACAGTGAAACGTATTTTAAACTGGACACCCTGGGGACCTCCCAGGGTGCCCAGTTTACAGAGTTCCACTGTTTATAAACACCATATGTTCTGATAGCATTGAAGAAAATGCTGTTTGTGTACTCCAACAGTTACTGGTAAGTGCCATTCCACAAGTTATTGTGCTAGTGTAGATGGGTATTATAAGAACAGTATAAAATATTGCATGAATTGCATGATTTAAAACATGCAATAAATATAAGTATGTTGTGAAGTGTCCGTTTTTATTTTCCACTCTGACCATTGCTTGTGTCTAGACTTTTTATCTGTACCTCAAAAATATTTTCAGGTACATGCAGTCGCCACTCTGTCTGTCTGTCTGTCCGAAATTTGCTTAAAGTTTTCAGAAAATAACACAATTATTTGTATCCCTTCATGTAGCGAAAAAAGGACAGAGGCATGCATTTTTTCTTCCATATTTTCATTCAGTAGATGCATACGCGTTCCTCTATTCCCTATAACTTCTTTACTGTATCAATGTGCATGTTTATAATCCAGCCTCCACAGCTATGGGATACGTGCAGTTACTGACATTCTTGTATAAATTCCTTCTGTCAGAAAAATTCAGACCAAAGTAAACACAAAATTGTGCTAATTAGTTAAGAAATATACACCTTGAGATAGCATATTGTGTCACGCAAATTTCTATGGGGGCAGCCATTGATCGTGCTATGCCTAAACAGGGAGTACAACCAAAAATAGTGCCCTGTGCCAACTTATCCTATGGCGTTTGGTCTGTCTTGCTTTGTATCTAAAACTCTACATATACTATTCTCTATTGTTTTCACAGTTTTGTGCTCCGTTTATCAGTTAACTTCTGGAAAATACGAATCAAGACATTTCGTGTATATGAATACAACAGCTATTATCTTTAGTTCCCATAGTTATGTAGCAATGAACAGTTAGCCGCCTGTTTCGTACACTTTCTTTTCTGGGAGTTTCAAACAGTAATTTATTCTAGAGAAAACGTATGGATGGGACTGGGTTTGCACCATCACAGTACATGCCTCTGAATGATGATGGAGAAGATACGCAACTTTCAGTTGTTAACATATTTCAGTACTTTGATTATTATATTGAATTATTTACATTATCACGGCTGTGATAATGTAATGAATTCAGTATAATAATTCTGCATACTTTTAATCATCAAATATATGCAGTCGTTACTTCTATATGAAATAATGCATTTCAGGAAAAATATATGATTACTCCCTCAAAGTATACTCGGCTAGATAAATATGCTTAGCACTTTTGGTGATATTGGCTACTGGTCTAGCGCCAGAAAACACGGCGGGCGTTTCAACTACTGAAACTTTAAAGGTGAGCAGACAAATATTGATCATGTGGAAGCACAAATGCCACTAGTGACAGTAAATTGCGACTTATCAAATTGGCTGGTCTGGGGCTACTCTAATCGGAAACTACCTACTGCCAAACTATACTTGTACTTGCCGCGGTGGGTGGCAGGTGGGAGAATGCGATGGGTAATTTAACGATCGGGGTTCATCCTTTCCGAATTCCGACTGGAGACCTGTAGCCTATTTCATCAACATTGCAAAGTATACTTTAGTAGCAAAGTATACTTTGAGGGAGAAATTTTCAATTTTATGATAAATTTATTAATTTTTATTATACTGAATTTATTACATTATCACAGCCAATTTGGCTGTGATAATGTAATAAATTCAGTATAATAATTCTACATACTTTTAATTGTGAAATATATGCATTTGTTAGTTCTATATGAAATAATGCATTTCAGGAAAAATATATGATTACTCCCTCAAAGTATACTTCGCTAGTAAAGTATACTTTGCAATGTTGATGAAATAGGCTACTGGTTTGGCCCTCACATACGTCTTTGGAATTTTGTACGTGACGGTTGAATCTGGTTATACCCCTTATGTGAGTATTACGATTATTTGTTGTCCTAGTTTAGGGAAGGGGCCAAGTGACTTTGGTGTGGTATGGACCTGGCACCAGGTCCGGTTATTCTAATTTCAGGGCTGAATATATTCCATTCTGATTTTGGGATTTTTCCCCCAATGCAGCAGGTTAAAACGGGACCGAACCCGTTTGCCCGGCCTTACATGACCTTAGCTGTTGATAAGCAAATCTTAGCTGTTGACCAATAAACAAAACAAACTTGCTGCGAGAAAAAAGTAACCCCAATTGAGCAGACTAACCAGGATATACACCAGATGTATTCGCTATAGGCATTTACGTGAAAAATTCAGCCGACCCGCAAGTCTCTGCAACACAACCACGATTATTGCCAATAATTCTAGAATTCTGGTGATTTTGTACAAAAATCGCAATAAAATAAAAAAAAAAAATATTGCAAAAGCACTTGAATGATATTACATAAAACTTTTGATAATATATTGCTAAATATGTCTTTTCAAATAAAAAAAACATCCGGATCTCCCGGATGACATTTTTGGGATAAAAGTACAAATTTAATACAGAAATCGCTAAGGGAGGCCTATGCTATTTTACTACTCGGTCGTAGTAGAAACAAAATTGCTACCCCGCTCCATAGCTCTCGCGAGGGTAGCAATTTAACCCCATCTCTTTAATGTAACACATGGAAGAGTGATTTTTGCAATCGGTTATCAGGCGTGTTTGATATGTTAGCGATATAAAACTGTCAAAACTGTATCAATAAATTATTATACCCCCCGCAACGAGTTGGGGGTATACTGGAGTCAGGTTGTCTGTCCGTGCGTGCGTCCGTAAACTTAGCATCAGAGAAATATTATTATAACTTCTATTTCCTTCATCTAAAATGCTCAATATTTAACACATGCATTCCTGTAAGGTTCTACTACCATGCTGTGCTAAATCCACGACCGTCCAACCCCCGCAGATCCCAAGGTCAAGGTCAAATACTTAGTCCGTAAACTTAACATCAGAGAAATATTGTTATGACTTCTATTTCCTTCATCTAAAATGATTAATATTTCACACATGCATTCCTGTAAGGCTCTACTACCATGCTGGGCCAAATCCACGACCGTCCAACCGCACCCCCGCAGATCCCAAGGTCAAGGTCAAATACTTAGTCTCTTTACAAAACTTAACATCAGAGAAATATTGTTATAACTTCTATTTCCTTCTTCTAAAATGCTTAATATTTCACACATGCATTCCTGTAAGGCTCTACTACCATGCTGTGCCAAATCCACGACCGTCCAACCCCCGCTGATCCCAAGGTCAAGGTCAAATACATGGTCTCTTTACAAAACTTAACATCAGAGAAATATTGTTATAGCTTCTATTTCCTTCATCTAAAAGGCTTAATATTTCACACATGCATTCCTGTAAGGCTCTACTACCATGCTGTGCCAAATCCATGACCGTCCAACCCCTGCTGATCCCAATGTCAAGGTCAAATACTTAGTCTCTTTACAAAACTTAACATCAGAGAAATCGGTTATAACTTCTATTTCCTTGCTCGGATCTGCTTCACATTTCACACGTGCATTGCTCCAATGGACCTCTACCACCCTGTGACAAATTCAAGTTCATGCCGCTCCCGCTAATCCCAGAGTCAAGGTCACAAGTCCACACACTTGGAAATTTTTACATATTTTAGGGGTACCTGGGCCCACGCGGGGGGTATTCCGTAAGCCTCGCTGACTGACCAATCTAGTTAATAAAGAACATACACATGCAGACCTGTTATTTTACCGTGTCAATGTGTTTATCTGACATTTACATGTATATCTTGTAAAGAAAGCTTCATTTTGTTATGTTGAATGTTGAGCTACAACAAGAGAAAAGATGGCTTCTATAGGAAAATTATTTCTCTGTTCTATTATTTTTGGCAATTTACTAGTTCTATATCAACGATTATTTGTTTAAATGTATAAAATATACAGTTTACGAAATTTTGACCTACTTACAACAGGTTTGTGTATGCACTTCGGTTGATCACATTTTTTGAATGGGTCAAATTGTAGTTTATACCACATACTAAACTTAATTGTGTTAACGTGCGTGACGTCATGTATTGACGTCATTCCCTCGCCATACGTCAGAAATCCAGCGACGTCATTGAAAGCAAAATGGCGGCGTCCACTCCATGTAGATTCGGTATTGTATCTGATTAAATCTCCGATTTATTTACGATGAGCTTCAATAGTGACTAGTTTTGGACGTACACAGCTGTCATAATAGATATTAGCGGTAAAAAAGTAACAGTGTAACCTAGAAAAGCAGCTTTTTCGGTTGTAAGTGGTCGTAGAACAATGCCCAGTTTAAATGAAAATGACCGCCTTCGCGCAATTGGTATGATCCAGGCTGGTATGCTCCATCGCGCTTTTGCTATGCAATTTGGTGTCCACATAAACACTATTCAGGCTTTGTATAGACGTTTTCAACAATTTGGTAATGTCAGAGACCGACCACGTGCAGGTCGTCCACGCGTGACGTCACAACAACAGGACAGTCGCATCCGACTGGTGCACCTCAGGAATCGCTTCCAAACGACAAGTCTGACTATTCCTGGATTGCGTGCCACCAGCCCCAGGACTGTACGGAGTCGATTACGTGAACGGCGTGTCCGTCCGCGATGTCCGGCTGTCCATTCAGTTTTGCTAAGACGCCATCGTGTAGCACGTCTGGCTTGGTGTAGAAGACACTTGCGCTTTAATCGCCGAGACTGGGCGGGTATTCTGTTTATGGACGAACAGCTCTTGTGGTCATCGATGGCAATTTGAACGCCGTACACTACGGTGACAAAATTATCCAGGCTCACGTCATCCCATTGTGCAAGGACAGCAACGTCACAATCACATCACGCTTCAGCAAAACAACGCTAGACCTCCCGTTGCCCGGGTGGTAAGGGATTTACTAGCGCAGCAGAACATCGATGTGTTGCAGTTTTTATCAGCATGATAACTATACACAGTTCCTTTTTTCCGCTAGTATAGTTCATCGCTTTACCACATTCGGGGCCACATTTCCTTGATACTGAATTCATTGGGGCGTAGCCAGAGCCTGAAAATACCGAGGCAACAACATTGGTACGGCGAACGAGCGGATCGAGGGAGTTTGGTAAAGGAGGGGGTCCCGACCCCACCCCCGTGGGAAATTTTTCAAATGTACATCGCATTTCCAGATTTATTGCGTTCTGGGGTATTTTAGAGCAATATTATATATGTTCGACAACATATTTTGCTCTTTTTCTATGAAAATGTTGCAACCATAGACAATGGCAGAATAATTGATCATATGTGCTACCGGAGGTAAACACCGAGGCATAACATTACATGTTCAGTAATAGTCAAATCACGATCTGCTTATATGATGAAAGCACAAAATAATAATGAAAACATCCGGAAAATATCACCGAGGCATGCAGTATACTAACGTGGCTACGGCGGGGATTCGCCCGCCACGCAGTACCGGGTATGGAAGTAGTTCGAACCAATTCACATCCTTAAATATAGGCCGAATCGGGAGTCGCAACGCAGTCCGTCTAGATCTACATATTTTACCCCTAATATATATGCTCTAAAATACGCAATAATGCAGGAAATGCTATATGTAGATATCAAAAGTTTGAATGCATAGTGAGGCGCGGATACATAAATAATTGCAGGGGGTGGGGGGTGGTCTGAAGTTCCAAATCGGCGTAGTCGACCTCCGCGAGTGCGAAGCGCGATGCGCATCGTAAAGTCTGGGGGTCCTCCCCCATGCAATTTTGAAATGCCAGATCGCCGCAGATGCCATTTCCTGACACTTTTTTTGCCGGGAGCAGGGGGGGGGGGGGGTCCTGACCCCCTGTACCCCCTCACACCCCCCCCCTCCCCCTGTATCCGCGCCTGATAGTTCTAACGAAAGAGGAATTTAAAATCAACACAGTGGCCGTGCTTATACCGTGCGACATGGTTCCCTATTTTACGTGATCTGTAACTGGAGCGGTGTAAAGAATCGGGAACCATCGCAAGCGACCCCTCGGTATTCTGCATATTCTTGACTGTATCGCCCCAAATAAACATGGCACAGGCAATATTTGATGCTTTATCAGGTAAATATATTGACACAATGATTTTAGTTTGTAACAGTCATTTTTTATTTTTGAATGACGCATGTAATGTAGATGTACTTACAGAAATCGGTTAAGTTACATAGTCGTTTGCTTGGTGGAATAGCAAATTTTGGAGATATTCCGCCATTTTGATTTACACACGAAATTTTCAGATAGATCCTTCTTTTATTACGTATTACAATGAATAAATCAAGGCCCTTCGTGTAGTCTACATTTTAATCTTTCGTACAAATAACAGAAATGTTGAAAAATTGCAATTTTATTTTTCCAGTTTTTACACTCTCGGTATATTTGATAGAGGAATAGGGGGTGTGGAATTCACAAGGAATGACCAAAACATTCGGCGCATTTGTTTATTTCGGACCTCGACATTTTCGTCCCAATTTGTTGTTCAGCTGAAACAGTCACTATCAACGTTAAACAATTAAAGGTACATGCTCTCTCAGTAGGCACAACATGTTCCTTATCAGAGACATCGTCTGGGACATTTTCTGGCAAAATAAACACCCATTCACCATTACCCCACACATTGATTGGCATTATTATATATAAATTTCCACACTGATATCAGGGCCGATAACCGTGTTTCCTTAAAATGTTAACGGAAATTACTATTCTCTGTATTTTTGTCGCGCCCGCTTGCGGAAAGCGCGATATAGTCGGCACTTTGGCGTACGTACATGTGTCCGGTTTTCGTTAAAGTTTTTCAAAGTTTTTCGTTATACTATATCTCTGCAACTGCTTTGCCCATTACCTTGAACCTTCACATGGTTGTTTATCATAATCTATATTTTCATTCTACCCCCCTCCTGTGCGGCCCCTGTGCCCAATGTCAAGGTCAAATTACTTTGAAGTTTTTGGTTAAAGTTTTGAAGTTTTTGGTTAAAGTTTTTCGTTATACTATATCTCTGCAACTGCTTCGCCCATTACCTTGAAACTACACATAGGTGTTTATCATCGTCTATATTTTCATTCTACCCCCCTACCGTGCGGCCCCTGTGCCCAATGTCAAGGTCTAATTACTTTGACGTTTTTGGTTAAAGTTTTTTCTTGTACTATATCTCTGCACCTTGTTTGCCCATTACCTTGAACCTTCACATGCCTGTTTATCATCATCCATATTTTCATTCTACCCCCACACCCGTGCGGCCCCTGTGCCCAATGTCAAGGTCAAATTACTTTGAAATTTTTGGTTAAAGTTTTTGGTTAAAGTTTTTTCATGTACTATATCTATGCACCTACTTTGCCCATTACCTTGAACCTTCACATGCCTGTTTATCATCATCCATATTTTCATTCTACCCCCCACCCGTGCGGCCCCTGTGCCCAATGTCAAGGTCAAATTACTTTGAAGTTTTTGGTTAAAGTTTTTGGTTAAAGTTTTTTTTATGTACTATATCTATGCACCTACTTTGCCCATTACCTTGAACCTTCACATGCCTGTTTATCATCATCCATATTTTCATTTCTACCCCCCACCCATGCGGCCCCTGTGCCCAATGTCAAGGTCAAATTACTTTGAAGTTTTTGGTTAAAGTTTTTGGTTAAAGTTTTTTCATGTACTATATCTATGTACCTACTTTGCCCATTACCTTGAAACTTCACATGCCTGTTTATCATCTTCCATATTTTCATTCTACCCACCACCCGTGCGGCCCCTGTGCCCAATGTCAAGGTCAAATTACTTTGAAGTTTTTGGTTAAAGTTTTTCGTTATACTATATCTCTGCAACTGCTTCGCCCATTACCTTGAAACTAGACATAGGTGTTTATCATCGTCTATATTTTCATTCTACCCCACTACCATGCGGCCCCTGTGCCCAATGTCAAGGTCTAATTACTTTGACGTTTTTGGTTAAAGTTTTTTCTTGTACTATATCTCTGCACCTTGTTTGCCCATTACCTTGAACCTTCACATGCCTGTTTATCATCATCCATATTTTCATTCTACCCCCACCCGTGCGGCCCCTGTGCCCAATGTCAAGGTCAAATTACTTTGAAATTTTTGGTTAAAGTTTTTGGTTAAAGTTTTTTCATGTACTATATCTATGCACCTACTTTGCCCATTACCTTGAACCTTCACATGCCTGTTTATCATCTTCCATATTTTCATTCTACCCCCCACCCGTGCGGCCCCTGTGCCCAATGTCAAAGTCAAATTACTTTGAAGTTTTTGGTTAAAGTTTTTGGTTAAAGTTTTTTCATGTACTATATCTATGCACCTACTTTGCCCATTACCTTGAACCTTCACATGCCTGTTTATCATCATCCATATTTTCATTCTACACCCGTGCGGCCCCTGTGCCCAATGTCAAGGTCAAATTACTTTGAAGTTTTTGGTTAAAGTTTTTGGTTAAAGTTTTTTCATGTACTACATGTATATATCTATGCACCTACTTTGCCCATTACCTTGAACCTTCACATGCCTGTTTATCATCATCCATATTTTCATTCTACCCCCCCCCCACCCGTGCGGCCCCTGTGCCCAATGTCAAGGTCAAATTACTTTGAAGTTTTTGGTTAAAGTTTGTTTAAGTACTATATCTCTGCACCTGCTTTGCCCATTACCTTGAAACTTCACATGGGTGTTTATCATCATCTATATTTTCATTCTACCCCCCTCCCGTGCGGCCCCTGTGCCCAATGTCAAGGTCTAATCACTTTCAAAATTTTAGTGTCCATGCCTCGCCCCAAGGTTCGACATGCAGGCCACGGCCATCTAGTTTGCAATCATTATAATTTATAATCCGTCGATAACTTTTTCACACATTTTATTAGCCAGGTTTTTTAAAAAAAAAAAAACCCAGGCTATTGGATTGGCGAAAGCCGGGCAGGCGGGCGGCGTCCACAATCAATGTTAAGTTTTTGTGTTTGCGTCCATTTCTTTGTTACTGTACCTCATAGGACCAACAAACTTTCACAGTTTCATAACCAAGGGGTGCCCACCACATATCACTATCCAACATGTTACCTTTTTAGCCAGGTTTTTTGAAAAAAATCCAGGCTATTGGATTTACGAAAGCCAAACTTTCACAGCTTCATAATCAAGGGGTGCCCACCACATATTACTATATCCAACATGTTACTTTTTTTTTAACTTGACCCATTATTTCTACGTAATTGACTTAGCCATTTTCAACGTTAACTTTTTAACGTACGTCTGGTTAAAGTTTTTTGGTTAAAAGTTTTTCGTTATACTATATCTCTGCAACTGCTTCGCCCATTACCTTGAAACTTCACATGGGAGTTTATCATCATCCATATTTTCATTCTACCCCCAACCGTGCGGCCCCTGTGCCCAATGTCAAGGTCAAATTACTTTTAATTTTTTTGTTAAAGTTTTTTCGCGTACTATATCTCTGCAACTGCTTCACCCATTACCTTGATACTTCCCATGGGTGTTTATCATCATTGTCGCACCCGCTTGCCGAAAGAGCGATATCGTCGGCATTTTGGCATACGTTAGAAAAAATCTGGCCTTCGTAGCTTTGCCTCGTTTCTTGTTTTTAACTTGACCCATTTTTTCCGCGCAGTCGACTTTCACAGTTTCATAACCAAGGGGTGCCCACCACATATCACTATCAAACATGTTACCTTTTTTTGAACTTGACCCATTTTTTCCGCGCAGTCGACTTAGCCATTTTCAATGTTAACTTTTCGCGTTTACAATGTTAAGTTTTCGTGTTTAAGTCCATTTCTTTGGTACTGTACCACCTAGGACCACCAAACTTTCACAGCTTCATAACCAAGGGGTGCCCACCACATACAACTATCCAACATGTGACCATTTATTTTACCTTCACCTATTATTTCTACGTAATTGACTTTAACCTTAACCCCTTGCCACATTTTGATAATATTTCACATCAATATTTGTCATGGGATGATGCTTCATTACGCACACATCTATCAAATTCTGAAGGTCATTAGTCATTCTTTATTTACTTGTAATGTTCACGGTTTTGTAACAGAAATGCGTTAAAGTTATTGTTTTTTCACAATATCTCTTTAACCCCTTGCCAGACTTTGATAATATTTCACATCAATGTTTGTCTAGGGATGATGCTTCATTACGCACACCCCCACATCCAAATTCTGAAGGTCAAGGTCATTTATTTACTTGTAATGTTCACCGGTTTTGTAACAGAAATGCGTTAAAGTTATTGTTTTTTCACAATATCTCTTTAACCCCTTGCCAGACTTTGATAATATTTCACAACAGTGTTTGTCTAGGGATGATGCTTCATTACGCACACCCCCACATCCAAATTCTGAAGGTCAAGGTCATTTATTTACTTGTAATGTTCACCGGTTTTGTAACAGAAATGCGTTTAATGTTATTGTTTTTTCACAATATCTCTTTAACCCCTTGCCAGACTTTTATAATATTTCACATCAATGTTTGTCTAGGGATGATACTTCATTACGCACACCCCCACATCCAAATTCTCAAGGTCAAGGTCATTTATTTACTTTTTATGTTCATCGGTTTTGTAACTGAAATGCGTTAAAGGTATTTTTTTTTCACAATATCTCTTTAAACCCCTTGCCACACTTTGATAATATTTCACATCAATATTTGTCATGGGATGATGCTTCATTACGCACACCCCCACATCCATTCTGAAGGTCAGGTCTTTATTTACTTGTAATTGTTCACCGGTTTTGTAACAGAAATGCGTTAAAGTTATTGTTTTTTCACATATCTCTTTAACCCTTGCCAGACTTTGAATATTTCACATCAATGTTTGTCTAGGGATGATGCTTCATTACGCACACCTCCACATCCAAATTCTGAAGGTCAAGGTCATTTATTTACTTGTAATGTTCACCGGTTTTGTAACAGAAATGCGTTAAAGTTATTGTTTTTTCACAATATCTCTTTAACCCCTTGCCAGACTTTGATAATATTTCACATCAATGTTTGTCTAGGGATGATACTTCATTACGCACACCCCCACATCCAAATTATCAAGGTCAAGGTCATTTATTTACTTTTTATGTTCACCGGTTTTGTAACTGAAATGCTTTAAAGGTATTTTTTTTTCACAATATCTCTTTAAACCCCTTGTCACACTTTGATAATATTTCACATCAATATTTGTCATGGGATGATGCTTCATTACGCACACCCCCACATCCAAATTCTGAAGGTCAAGGTCATTTATTTACTTGTAATGTTCACCGGTTTTGTAACAGAAATGCGTTAAAGTTATTGTTTTTTCACAATATCTCTTTAACCCCTTGCCAGACTTTGATAATATTTCACATCAGTGTTTGTCTAGGGATGATGCTTCATTACGCACACCCCCACATCCAAATTCTGAAGGTCAAGGTCATTTATTTACTTGTAATGTTCACCGGTTTTGTAACAGAAATGCGTTAAAGTTATTGTTTTTTCACAATATCTCTTTAACCCCTTGCCAGACTTTATAATATTTCACATCAATGTTTGTCTAGGGATGATACTTCATTACGCACACCCCCACATCCAAATTATCAAGGTCAAGGTCATTTATTTACTTTTTATGTTCACCGGTTTTGTAACTGAAATGCTTTAAAGGTATTTTTTTTTCACAATATCTCTTTAAACCCCTTGCCACACTTTGTATATTTCTTCAGTCAAATAGGTCAGTGATTTTGTAACAGAAATGCGTTAAACTTATTGTTTTTTCACAATATCTCTTTAACCCCTTGCCAGACTTTGATAATATTTCACATCAATGTTTGTCTAGGGATGATGCTTCATTACGCACACCCCCACATCCAAATTCTGAAGGTCAAGGTCATTTATTTACTTGTAATGTTCACCGGTTTTGTAACAGAAATGCGTTAAAGTTATTGTTTTTTCACAATATCTCTTTAACCCCTTGCCAGACTTTGACAATATTTCACATCAATGTTTGTCTAGGGATGATGCTTCATTATGCACACCCCACATCCAAATTCTGAAGGTCAAGGTCATTTATTTACTTGTAATGTTCACGGTTTTGTAACAGAATGCGTTAAACTTATTGTTTTTTCACAATATCTCTTTAACCCCTTGCCAGACTTTGATAATATTTCACATCAATGTTTGTCTAGGGATGATGCTTCATTACGCACACCCCCACATCCAAATTCTGAAGGTCAGGTCATTTATTTACTTGTAATGTTCACCGGTTTTGTAACAGAAATGCGTTAACTTATTGTTTTTTCACAATATCTCTTTAACTTGCCAGACTGATTAATATTTCACATCATGTTTGTCTAGGGATGATGCTTCATTACGCACACCCCACATCCAAATTCTGAAGGTCAAGGTCATTTATTTACTTGTAATGTTCACCGGTTTTGTAACGAAATGCGTTTATTTACTTATTGTTTTTTACAATATCTCTTTGTTCCCCTTGCCAGACTTTGATAATATTCACATCAATGTTTGTCTGGGATGATGCTTCATTACGCACACCCCCATCACCAAATTCTGAAGGTCAAGGTCTTTATTTACTAATGTTCAGGTTTTGCAGAAATCTTTTTTAATATTCTAACTTGCAGATCTGATATATGTTCACGTGGAATTCAGTACTCAACCACACCATCATATCATTCATGTTTGTCTAGAAGATGCTTCATATCACACATCCCCCATCTTGCATCAAGGTCATTTATTTACTGTATGTCACGGTTTTGTAACAAGATAAGCTTTAAACTTATTGTTTTTTCACAATATGTCAACCCCTTGGCCAAGAACTTTTGATAATATCAACATCAATGTTTGTCTAGATGAAATGCTTTCATTACCACACACACATTCTTGTCACGGTCATATACTTGTAATGTCACGGTTTTGTAACAGAAATTTGCGGTTAAAGTTATTGTTTTTTCACAATATCTTTACTTTGCAAGATAATATTTCACATCAATGTTTGTCTAGGGATGATACTTCATTACGCACACCCCCACATCCAAATTATCAAGGTCAAGGTCATTTATTTACTTTTTATGTTCACCGGTTTTGTAACTGAAATGCGTTAAAGGTATTGTTTTTTCACAATATCTCTTTAACCCCTTGCCACACTTTGATAATATTTCACATCAATATTTGTCATGGGATGATGCTTCATTACGCACACCCCCACATCCAAATTCTGAAGGTCAAGGTCATTTATTTACTTGTAATGTTCACCGGTTTTGTAACAGAAATGCATTAAAGTTATTGTTTTTGGCGGGAGACATACTGTCTCCTCGCTATTGAGATCGTGATTCTGGCCGTTTGCACGGGTCTACTTTCGGAAGTGGCTCTCTGTTCATCGGGGGCCGTCTCAATTTGCGTTCGCAATTAACAACAGTCAGGTGACATTTAAATTCGGCGAGTGAACTGAAAGCAAGTTATTAATAGCAACGGCAATGCTCAACATTATGTGTAAAATAGTTGGCATGCCCAACTTTACTTTTGAAGAGAACAAATTGCTGTTATTGAGACGCCCCCCGTATCGTGTACCACGCAGTCGCATGTTCAACTTGTTCAGTTTCTTGATGTGATTATACTGAAAAAAAGTAGTGCCAACAATTAAACTATTCTACTACCGTTCGTGGTTGTCGATCTATCTAATTCGGTTTCTGGGAAGTTCCATTCTATCAATGGCTGGTAAAATAATGTGTATTTGTTAAAATGAAACCGGAAATGTTTATTTTTGTAATAATATTAATGCGCCGTAGTATTTCAATGTGGCCTAGAGGGATGTCGCAATTGATAAATAGCCCAGGCAAAAACGTACTCATTTACGACCTGTGACGTAGTATTTCAATGTCGCACTAGAGGGATATCGCAATTGATATATAGCCGGGGCAACAACGTCCTGATTTACGACCTCCAATGTTCCTATCATCGAGGCGCTTTGATGAGAGCATTTCATGATCCAGATCACTGTTCAGAACAAAATAATCGCGACAGAACTTTGAAGATTTGGATTTCCTTTTTGAAATTGGCATTCGCAGTTTTTTGTGAGCGGCTTTGATTTTAACTAGCATTTTTAGCTCACCTGAGCGAAGCTCATGTGAGCTATTGTTACCGCAATGTGTCCGTCGTCGTCGTCCGTGAACATTTTCAAACGTCTTCTCCTCGGTAACCATTGGGCCTATGGTCACCAAACTTCATGGTCATGGTCCTTAGATAGGGGGATTACAAAATTGTTAAAATGACGTCATTACGTAATCCAAGATGGCCGCCGTCTAAAAATAGCACAAATTCTTAAAATATCTTCTTCTCAAGAACCGCCAACCGGATTTCGACAAAACTTGGTAGGAATGATCGATGTACATTGCTCTTTCAAAGTTGTTAAAATGGTGACCCTGGGGTTAAAAATGGGCGTGGCCCATGGGGTCAAATTGGGGTTAAATTTTATTTTTGACTGAATATGGTCATTTCATATATCAAATTGAAGGTATCAATGAGGCGATCACTCTGGTGCATTTTTTGTCGAAATCGGATTGTTATGTCATCCAAGATGGCCGCCGAAAGGTCAAAAGGTCGTTCTTTTATTAGAGATTTCAAAATTCTTCTTCACATGAACCGCTTGGCCTATGGTAGCCAAACTTAAAAGTTATGGTCCATTGGGTGAAGCCTTTTCAGATTTGTTAAAATGGAGGTCATCGCTAATCCAAGATGGCCGCCGTCTTAAAAATAGCATAAATTCTTAAAAAATCTTCTTCTCATGAACCGCTAGCCGGATTTCGACGAAACTTGGTAGGAATCATTGATGTACATTGCTCTTTGAAAGTTGTTAAAATGGTGACCCCGGGGTCAAAAATGGGCGTGGCCCGTGGGGTCAAATTGGGGTCAAATTTTATTTTTGACTGAACATGGTCATGTCATATATCAAATTGAAGGTATCAATGAGGCGATCACTCTGGTGCATTTTCTGTCGAAATCGGATTGTTATGTCTTCCAAGATGGCTGCCGAAAGGTCAAACGGTCGTTCTTTTATTAGAGATTTCAAAATTCTTCGTCACATGAACCGTTTGGCCCATGGTAGCCAAACTTAAAAGTTATGGTCCATGGGTGAAGCCTTTTCAGATTTGTTAAAATAGAGGTCATCGCTAATCCAAGATGGCCGCCGTCTAAAAATAGCATAAATTCTTAAAAAATCTTCTCATGAACCGCTAGCCGGATTTCGACGAAACTTGGTAGGAATGATCGATGTACATTGTTCTTTGAAAGCTGTTAAAATGGTGACCCCGTGGTCAAAAATGGGCGTGGCCCGTGGGGTCAAATTGGGGTCAAATTTTATTTTTGACCGAATATGGTCACGTCATATATCAAATTGAAGGTATCAATGAGGCGATCACTCTGGTGCATTTTCTGTCGAAATCGGATTGTTATGTCATCCAAGATGGCCGCCGAAAGGTCAAAAGGTCGTTCTTTTAATAGAGATTTCAAAATTCTTCTTCACATGAACCGCTTGGCCCATGGTAGCCAAACTTAAAAGTTATGGTCCATGTGTGAAGCCTTTTCAGATTTGTTAAAATGGAGGTCATCGCTAATCCAAGATGGCCGCCGTCTAAAAATAGCATAAATTCTTAAAAAATCTTCTTCTCATGAACCGCTAGCCGGATTTCGACGAAACTTGGTAGGAATGATCGATGTACAATGCTCTTTCAAAGTTGTTAAAATGGTGACCCCGGGGTCAAAAATGGGCGTTGCCCGTGGGGTCAAATTTTATTTTTGACCGAATATGGTCATGTTATATATCAAATCGAAGGTATCAATGAGGCGATCACTCTGGTACATCTGTTGTCCAAATCGGATTGTTATGTCATCCAAGATGGCCGCAGAAATGTCAAAAGGTCGTTCTTTTATTAGAGATTTCAAAATTCTTCTTCACATGAACCGCTTGGCCCATGGTAGCCAAACTTAAAAGTTATGGTCCATGGGTGAAGCCTTTTCAGATTTGTTAAAATGGAGGTCATCGCTAATCCAAGATAGCCGCCGTCTAAAAATAGCATAAATTCTTAAAAAATCTTCTTCTCATGAACCGCTAGCCGGATTTCGACGACACTTGGTAGGAATGATCGATGTACATTGCTCTTTGAAAGTTGTTAAAATGGTGACCCCGGGGTCAAAAATGGGCGTGGCCCGTGGGGTCAAATTGGGGTCAAATTTTATTTTTGACTGAATATGGTCATGTCATATATCAAATTGAAGGTATCAATGAGGCGATCACTCTGGTGCAATATTTCTCGGAATCGGATGATTATGTCATCCATGATGGCCACCAAAAGGTCCATTTATTCAAGATTTTTAACGTCTTTTTCTCAGGAACCACATGGCCGATGCTGGGTGAAGCATTTTCAGATTTTGTAAAATGAGAGTCATCGCTTAATCCAAGATGACCGCCATCTAAAAATAGCACAATTTTTTTAAAACACATGAACTCAATGTCACATTCTCCTCTGGTGTTCATGGAGTCAGGTGAGCGAATTAGGGCCATCATGGCCCTCTTGTTTAGTGTCCATGCCTCGCCCCAAGGCGCGACATGCAGGCCACGGCCATCTTAGTCTACAAAAAATGGGTATAATTATGTTATCCAAGTGTCCATGCTTGGAAAAAACCTGGCCTTCGTGGCTTTGCCTCGTTTCTTGTTTTTAACTTGACCCATTTTTTCCGCACAGTCGACTTAGCCATTTTCAATGTTAAGTTTTCGCGTTTACAATGTTAAGTTTTCGTGTTTATGTCCATTTCTTTGGTACTGTACCACCTAGGATCACCAAACTGTCACAGCTTCATAACCAAGGGGTGCCTACCACATACAACTATCCAACATGTGACCATTTTTAGCCAGGTTTTTTGGGAAAAAATAATCCAGGCTATTGGATTGGCGAAAGCCGGGCGGGCGGGCGGCGTCCACAATCAATGTTAAGTTTTCGTGTTTGAGTCCATTTCTTTGTTACTGTACCACCTAGGACCACCAAACTTTCACAGCTTCATAATCAAGGGGTGCCCACCACATATCACTATCCAACATGTTACTTTTTTTTTAACTTGACCCATTTTTTCCGCGTAGTCGACTTAGCCATTTTCAATGTTAAGTTTTTCTCGCGTTTACAATGTTAAGTTTTCGTGTTTAAGTCCATTTCTTTGGTACTGTACCACCTAGGACCACCAAACTTTCACAGCTTCATAATCAAGGGTACCCACCACATATCACTATCCAACATGTTACTTTTTTTTTAACTTCACCCATTTTTTCCGCGCAGTCGACTTAGCCATTTTCAATGTTAAGTTTTCGCGTTTACAATGTTAAGTTTTCGTGTTTAAGTCCATTTCTTTGGTACTGTACCACCTAGGACCACCAAACTTTCACAGCTTCATAATCAAGGGGTACCCCCACCACATATCACTATCCAACATGTTACTTTTTTTTTTTAACTTCACCCATTTTTTCCGCGCAGTTCGACTTAGCCATTTTTTCAATGTTAAGTTTTCGCGTTTACAATGTTAAGTTTTCGTGTTTAAGTCCATTTCTTTGGTACTGTACCACCTAGGACCACCAAACTTTCACAGCTTCATAACCAAGGGGTGCCTACCACATACAACTATCCAACATGTGACCATTTTTTTACCTTCACCTATTATTTCTACGTAATTGACTTAGCCATTTTCAACGTTAACTTTTTAACGTACGTCTGGTTAAAGTTTTTTGGTTAAAAACTTTTTCGTTATACTTATATATCTCTGCAACTGCTTCGCCCATTACCTTGAAACTTCACATGGGTGTTTATCATCATCCATATTTTCATTCTAACCCCCAACCGTGCGGCCCCTGTGCCCAATGTCAAGGTCAAATTACTTTGAATTTTTTTGTTAAAGTTTTTTCGTGTACTATATCTCTGCAACTGCTTCACCCAATACCTTGATACTTCACATGGGTGTTTATCATCATTGTCGCACCTGCTTGCGGAAAGCGCGATCCTGTGCCCTATGTCAAGTTTCAAATTACTTTAAATTTTTTTGTTAAAGTTTTTTCGTGTACTATATCTCTGCAACTGCTTCACCCAATACCTTGATACTTCACATGGGTGTTTATCATCATTGTCACACCTGCTTGCGGAAAGCGCGATATCGTCGGCATTTTGGCATACTGTCCGTTTCCGTTCATCCGTGTGTCCGGTTAAAGTTTTTTGGTTAAAGTTTTTCCATCTATTATATCTATTTTTTTAGTGTCCATGCCTCGCCCCAAGGCGCGACATGCAGGCCACGGCCATCTAGTCTACAAAAAGTGGGTATAATTATGTTATCCAAGTGTCTATGCTTGGAAAAAACCTGGCCTTCGTGGCTTTGCCTCGTTTCTTGTTTTACCTTCACCTATTATTTCTACGTAATTGACTTAGCCATTTTCACGCCATTAACTTAACTTTTTAAGTACGTCTGGTTAAATTTTTTGGTTAAAACTTTTTCGTTATACTATATCTCTGCAACTGCTTCGCCCATTACCTTGAAACTTCACATGGGTGTTTATCATTGTCCATATTTTCATTCTAACCCCCAATCGTGCGGCCCCTGTGCGCAATGTCAAGGTCAAATTACTTTGAATTTATTTGTTAAAGTTTTTTCATACCTTGATACTTCACATGGGTGTTTATCATCATTGTCGCACCTGCTTGCGGAAAGCGCGATATCGTCGGCATTTTGGCATACGTCCGTCCGTACGTCCGTGTGTCCGGTTAAAGTTTTTTCGTTAAAGTTTTTCCATCTACTATATCTATTTTTTTAGTGTCCATGCCATCGCCCCTCGCCCAAGCGACATGCAGGCCACGGCCATCTAGTCTACAAAAGTGGGTATAATTATGTTATCCAAGTGTCCATGCTTGGAAAAACCTGGCCTTCTTGTTTAGTGGCTTTGCCTCGTTTCTTAAAGTTTTAAACCTTCACCAATTTATTTCTAGTAATTGACTTAGCCATTTTCAACGTTAACTTTTTAACGTACGTCTGGTTAAATTTTTTGGTAAAACTATTTCGTTATACTATATCCTCTGCAACTGCTTCGCCCATTACCTTGAAACTTCACATGGGTGTTTATCATTGTCCATATTTTCATTCTAACCCCCCAATCGTGCGGCCCCTGTGCGCAATGTCAAGGTCAAATTACTTTGAATTTATTTGTTAAAGTTTTTTCATACCTTGATACTTCACATGGGTGTTTATCATCATTGTCGCACCTGCTTGCGGAAAGCGCGATATCGTCGGCATTTTGGCATACGTCCGTCCGTACGTCCGTACGTCCGTGTGTCCGGTTAAAGTTTTTTCGTTAAAGTTTTTCCATCTACTATATCTATTTTTTTAGTGTCCATGCCTCGCCCCAAGGCGCGACATGCAGGCCACGGCCATCTAGTCTACAAAAGTGGGTATAATTATGTTATCCAAGTGTCCATGCTTGGAAAAAACCTGGCCTTCGTGGCTTTGCCTCGTTTCTTGTTTTTAACTTGACCCATTTATTTGTTAAAGTTTTTTCGTGTACTATGTCTCTGCAACTGCTTCACCCATTACCTTGATACTTCACATGGGTGTTTATCATCATTGTCGCACCCGCTTGCGGAAAGCGCGATATCGTCGGCATTTTGGCATACGTCCGTCCGTCCGTACGTCCGTGTGTCCGGTTAAATTTTTTTCGTTAAAGTTTTTCCATCTACTATATCTATTTTTTTAGTGTCCATGCCTCGCCCCAAGGCGCGACATGCAGGCCACGGCCATCTAGTCTACAAAAAGTGGGTATAATTATGTTATCCAAGTGTCCATGCTTGGAAAAACCTGGCCTTCGTGGCTTTGCCTCGTTTCTTGTTTTTAACTTGACCCATTTTTTCCGCGCAGTCGACTTAGCCATTTTCATTGTTAACTTTTCGCATTTACAATGTTAAGTTTTCGTGTTTAAGTCCATTTCTTTGGTACTGTACCACCTAGGACCACCAAACTTTCACAGCTTCATAATCAAGGGGTGCCCACCACATATCACTATCCAACATGTTACTTTTTTTTTTAACTTGACCCATTTTTTCCGCGCAGTCGACTTAGCCATTTTCAATGTTAAGTTTTCGCGTTTACAATGTTAAGTTTTCATGTTTAAGTCCATTTCTTTGGTACTGTACCACCTAGGACCACCAAACTTTCACAGCTTCATAACCAAGGGGTGCCTACCACATACAACTATCCAACATGTGATTTTTTTACCTTCACCTATTATTTCTACGTAATTGACTTAGCCATTTTCAATGTTAACTTTTTAACGTTATACTATATCTCTGCAACTGCTTCGCCCATTACCTTGAAACTTCACATGGGTGTTTATCATCATCCATCATCCATTTTCACATTCTACCTCCCCCACCCCCCCCCCCCCCCTCCCCCCCCCCCAACAACCGTGCTGCCCCTGTGCCCAATGTCAAGGTCAAATTACTTTGAATTATTTTGTTAAAGTTTTTTCGTGTACTATATCTCTGCAACTACTTCACCCAATACCTTGATACTTCACATGGGTGTTTATCATCATTGTCGCACCTGCTTGCGGAAAGCGCGATATCGTCGGCATTTTGGCATACGTCCGTCCGTACGTCCGTGTGTCCGGTTAAAGTTTTTTCGTTAAAGTTTTTCCATCTACTATATCTATTTTTTTAGTGTCCATGCCTCGCCCCAAGGCGCGACATGCAGGCCATGGCCATCTAGTCTACAAAAAGTGTGTATAATTATGTTATCCAAGTGTCTATGCTTGGAAAAAACCTGGCCTTCGTGGCTTTGCCTCGTTTGTTGATTTATGTGCAATCATTATACTTTATAATCTGTCGATAACTTTTTCACACATTTTATTAGTATAAATAATTAAAAAATATGCCTCATTTGCATATGAAAATAACCTGATACCACCGCGAGTCACTATCAGAACAGAACAGAACAGAACAGAACAGAACATACTCTTTATTTCGCAAAATCTCAGACCACGCAGTGGTACATGAGTGCATACAGGTACATGTACAAGCATATCTTGTATTGTCAACAACAACAAGACGGACGGCATGAATACATATAAATATGGTGAACAACCGATTTGATAAGAATATGTATGTATGATAGTGGTTGACAAAGCTGGTATATACTCAATACTGGTCGATAAGCATGCAATTAAATACAACTATCTGAGCACGTACCCAGTTCTCATAGACGTCTCTCGCAAGTAATGGATTATGGGTGAGGGTGAGATTGTGTGTGTGAGCGAGTTTGTTGGGAGAAATGTATTACACCTTTGTGGCATGGTACGGGAAACATGGATTAAACGGCAGATCAGTGTTCTCAAGATCGGTTCGCTTGATTTCTATAATCAAGCTAACCCAAATGTTATACTGATTCTTTATGTTAATGGTAGGAGACATGGGGCACACCCTCACATGCGGTCGAAACGCGAAAGTGTGTGAGGGCATGGTAAGTTACCTGTACTTGGGGAGTGTACATGGTAGTGTTACAAGTGAACAAGCAAGTGATATGAATTTGATACCGGCATACAGACACAACATAATTCCTACATATACTGATGACTAACAGGCTATAAAATATCATTTGTTTCAATTTTGGAATACTGTTTAAAGGTAAGTAATAAGTGATACATTGCATGTACATGTATATACAATTTATAATGCTACTTGACATTACTCAGTATTGAAAAACAGCATAATTTCAGCAATAAATAGGCTTAGCCGTTTTAAACTTAGTTCTGACTTGCTGGTAAAGAGTTCTTTATATTTGATCACATTTGGACGTATATAATAATATTTCTTTAGAAATTTCTTACGTGATTCTACAAAAGACGGACAGACTAAAAGATAGTGAAATTCATCTCCCAGGTCATTAGTATTACATAAATTACATTTACGATCTGAGTGGTTTATACCTGACCATCTCCCTGTTTCTATTGGTAATTTATGGTTAGCTGTTCTATAACGAACCATGTTTAAACACATCGATTTCGGTAAGATACTAAAGTATGGCTTTATGTTTGTGTTATCCTTGAACACAGTGTATATTTTTCCCTTGTTAGACTGATGTTTGGGAATGCCATCCTTGTATAAACTGGTCGATTAACTTGTTTTTAACTGCACATGTATTTGTTGACTGCATTTCGTAGTGGTTGGAAAATCTTGTGTCATTTAATATTTGCTTGATACACGTTAGCCACTTGAAATTACTGTTATTTAAATGGGACATGTACTCCAGTATTATGTATGATAGTTTAGTCTGGTTACCATTAATGATTTTATTCCAAAATCCTATCATTCGTGTTTTGATTATAATGGATATTGGATATCGGCCTAGCTCCGCATACACATATAAAGGTGTAGATTTGCGACTTTTGGTTATTCTTCGAAGGAACTCGGTATGTATGCGTTCTAAAGTTGTTAAATTTTCGAAGCCCCAAACTTCACACCCGTATGTTAGTATTGGAACCACAGTATGGTCAAAAAGTTTAAGTTGCAAATCAATGGGCAGATCAAGATTATTTATACGTGTATATAGCAAATGTGTGGCTTTCCTGGCTTGCTGTACGATGTGTTTACGTGAGTTGAGAAAACTACCACTCCTGGAAAAGTAAACACCTAGATATTTATTTGTATTCATTAACTATATCTAGTGTTTTATTACCTAATTTAAATTCATATTTGTTATTATTTGTTGTTCCAAACACGATTACTTTCGTTTTACTTATACTTACTTTTAGTTTCCATGTATCACAATACACTTGGAAGTCGTTTAGACATTTTTGAAAACTATTGGCATCCTCAGCAATAATAATAGTATCGTCAGCATAAAGCAGAACTAGTAGTTTAATAAAAATAAAAGATTCCTCAGTTCTATATTTGATTTGAATTCCGTCATTTTTATTTGCAGTTAGAAACGTTTCTAGATCATTCAAGAATAAAGCAAACAGTATTGGCGATAAATTTTCACCTTGTCTCACTCCACAAAAGCTTGGGAAAAGTTGAGATACTTCATTATTGCTGGAAACGCACGATTTAATGTCATCATACATGTTGTAAACAACTCTAAAAAACAAACTATTTACGCTACTATGTAATAATTTACGCCATAAACCAATCCTCCATACGGAGTCAAAACGCTTGTGAAAAATCGATAAAAGAGCAAAACAGTTTTTTCTTCTGTTTGCGGATTATTTCTATTAATGAGTGTAAAACAAAAATATGATCAGTTGTGGAGTATCCCTTTCTGAAGCCAGCCTGGTTATTTGATAAAATTTCATTATGTTCAACAAAATCGTTTAAACGCTTGTTTAATAGTGAGGTAAACAATTTTCCTAGACAGCTTCTGCATTTCGTAGTGGTCACCTTTATTTTTGTATATGGGTTTAATTGTACCAATTAGCCATGCATCAGTTAATATGCCTGTTGTAAATACAGTGTTGAAAAGTAAAACATAAATAGGAATCATTTGTTCAGTTGTATTTTTTATATATCGTTTAGAATGTTATCAATACCATGAGCCTTTGCGTTTTTCAGGGTACCGATAACATTAATAATTTCGTCCTCGGTGATATGTCTATTTAATATTTCGTCTTCTTCGCTTATATTAAAGTTAGCTAAGGGGTCTTCATCTTCACAGTCATTAGCAGGGCTAGCAGAGTTAATGTTAATTTTTAAAGTATTCATATAAATCATTTAGTTTAGGGGACTTATTATTTCCTTTACTTTTGAATTTGTTCAGCAGTTTCCAGTATTCTTTTGGCTTACTTTTCTGTAACCTTCTGATATCGTTTTGGGTTTTCTGTTTAAACATTTGGATATGCTTATTCATCATTTTTTTTGTAGTTTTTACTCTGTTTCCTGTAAGTCGTAGTCTTTTGCTGTGTAGTTTTGTTAATCTGATAGTTTTTCTTAGCCTAGGTGATATAACAACTCTCTTGCATTGCGACATTGACGTCCAAACATGGATTTATTATTACATGATGAATATGTATTACTATTTATTGCCTTTAGCTCTAAAGGTTTTTTTTTTAGCAGATGCGTCAAATATTAAAGAGATAGTATCTGTTATATCATTTATTTTTTGTTTGGATGGGATCTGTTGACAGTCTGTTAATTTATCGTGTAATCTAGTAATTTCAGATTGTTCTATATTTTGTACGAATTCAACTTTTCTATCTTCATTCCACTTTGTTTTACTATTTGCGGTTTATGGTTGGAGAGGTTTCTGGTGGACTAGGGCGGATGTCTTTGAAAGATAAGCACATGGATAAAAGAGAGTGTCCGTCCGACATACAGGGCATCTGTCTCTAACGTCAAAACCGTTAATTAACTCAAGGCAATAATGAGTAGTTAAGGTATAGTCTATTAAAGATGTATTTCTAAATGTAAGTTTACCAACCCCTTTATCTTTACCAATCCGTCCATTTATTATAAATAAATTATTGTTTTTGCATATGTCAATCAACCTGTGACCATGCGAGTTCACTAATTTATCACACGATTGTCTGTTTATACATACTTTAGTACTATCCAAGTGGTTTACACAATCAAAGAAATCCGTTCACCCGTTATAATGACATTGTTATATGAGCTACACATACTGGTTATTTCCATCTCTAACTCCATCATTTCATCATCATTGAAAAAACGCGACTGACTCGGGGGAATATAAATTGTACCTATTATAATATCATCTTTATTCGTATATGACTTACTTAATTTTACCCATAAAACATATTCCGAATCTGTGTGTATTGTATCAATATGCATTGATAGTTTGTTATTTACAAATATACCAATACATTTCTGTTTTCTGGGTTTAGAGATGAATGTATAGTTAGGTATGGAAATAACATCAAATACGTCCAATTTCGTTTCAGTTACACATAATAAATCATAATTTTGTAAAGTATACAAAAAATCCGGATATTGACATCGTGTCTTAAGGCCGCACACGTTTAAAGTTCCTACATTCAACAATTTCTCCCGTAATCCCTAGTCAGTTTGTGTGGACGGTGAGATTGGGGGACTGTCACTAATTTCACGCCTCTGGTCAATATGTCCCGACCGCTGATCCTTAGCACGGGTAATACTGGCTGATGGTGACCGACTATCGCATCTAGCGCTCGTGTGGCGCGATACCGATCTCGCTTTGTGTTCCCGGTTATTGACGTTCATGGACGGCCGCGTGACGTCAGGCTGTGGAATCTTCGACTTCGGAGTGTAAGAGGGGGCTAACGATTTAAAAATGGATTGCTGGGTTGGAATTGGTGGCGGTAAATAAGGTATGTTATCTGGCGTACCTGTATTGCTGTGGTCACTCGGCCCAGACTGGACACTTGAATTGGTAGCAGCCGGCACGGACGTAGGGCACATCGTCTGCACGGGAATACTATTGATGTCGCTAGCATATGTGAGGTGCGCCTCGGGATTTATCGATGGTTGTGAATGGGCGAGTGATAGTAAATTTAATTGGTCACGGTGCACGTGATGAAGATAAACTTCTCCACTGCGGTGGGGGCGCTGTATGGGGATACTGGGTACACTGGTAATATTTGACGCATATGGTGGGAAATACGGACGGCGTGGTCTCCGTTTGGAGTGGCTACACTGCTGGGCTGATGAGGGCAGGCTATCGTATTAATGGGGGCTCCGTCATCGTTACGTTGGTGGTGGCGGCTACTTGACGATTGTTGGGGCTCTCTATGGGTGTCCGTATGGCTGAATGTAGGATGCGGGGCACTAGAGGGGACGGAGGTTTCATCAAGGCAAATGTAGGGTATTGTAGCATCACGGATGCCATTCACGACTCGATACCAGTCCGGAAATTCATCATGGATGACGGTGTTGTTGACGACGAGTTTTGCAGGATACTGGATGGAGACCCTCGCACCACCCTTGGATTTCTCCTCCTTGAATTTGGGCCATAACCTTCTGCGGGCGTCAACAATCTCTTTAGGGAAATCACGGTCGACGACATACGAGGTGCCCCTTAGTCGCCCCACGTTGCTCATTATAGTCTCCGTGTCGGCAAAATCACGAAACGCGACTATAGTGTCACGTTTAAAATACATCTGTTTCTTGGGGGAACCGAAGGGATGTGCACGTTCAAAGTACATGTTATAACCATCTAAATTGAGTTCATTTTCTAGGAATATCCTCACAATGTCAGTTATCTCCCCTTTGCATGGGCATATTTCTGAATATGAGATTATTGCGTCTACTACGCGCTTCAATGTCTCGACTTGTATGCCAAAAGACGCATCATGTCAATGGTTTTGTTGGTAGTCTTCATTATGTTTGCGACATCTGATCGTGTACGTTGTAAATACATTTGAATATTGTCCATACCTTTGTTTGTATTAATTTGCCGTTCCTTGATTTCTTGAAGATCATTGTAAATCAATGTAAACTTGTCATCAATACTTGTGTTTACAAAGTTCGCGGTGTTTACAGGTGTTGTATTATTGTGTCTACGTCTATTTTGTACCAAAGTGAAATCGCCCTCCGTGCACCCCTCCATGGTAGCTTCTAATGGCGCGAAATTGTTGTGCACATTCTATCTATCTATCTATCTATCTATAGATACTGCTTGCACGCCCCTTGCGGGTATTATGAGCAGGATTGTATTGCTTTATTATATATATACATGTACAAATACAATTTCAAATACAATCGATGTTCCCGGTAATTAGCCGGTACCCATTTACAGCTGGGTGAACTGAAGCAGTGTGGATAAAGTGTCTTGCTCAAGGACACAACGCAACGCCTTGGGTGAGGCTCGAACCCACGACCTTTGGATCAGCAGTTTGACGCTCTAACTACCACAGCCACTGCGCTCCACTTCAAAAATAGTCCATCGCGTTATCCATGTTGTTTGTTACACCAATTACACCAATTACACACGTATATATGTATCACTTTATGATAACTTTATGTCCAATATATGAAACTTTGAAGTCCAGATTCGTAGTATATTAGCATAAAATGTGGAAAATGTTCAGAGCGAGAAATTACAGTCCGCTGTCCACCATTTTGTTACAGAACAGGAAATGGCATCTAGAATTAAAAAAATTCCAGGGGTGCATGCCCCCGCACCCCCCTAGCACTAATTCGCTTTGCTTGGGTCGACATTCGCCTCCTCAATATTAATTTGCTTCCAACGCCTCTGCAGTAAACTACCATCTGTTTCACGAAACCTGCCCAAAATCTAAGGATGAGCCTTCTTTTTATTTCGTGAAATTTTGTTCAAATATTGATTTAATTACGAAAAATGAGTTCTCTATGGGAATTTAGCATGGGGAAAAAGAGGTAGAGAACCTGGAAGAGGAGTCGAAAAAAATTGATTCTGAAATCTAGCTAGATAGCTTGGAAATGATCTATCTCAGAAAACAAGTTACATTTTGAAAATCAGTCCACGATTTCTGAAATTAGACATCATGGGGAAATTGTTTTTTCGCAATAAAATCAATATTAGACCAAATTTCACGAAATAAAAAAGAAAGCTCATTCTTAAATTTTGCTATAATTTAATGTTATTAAAAAACCAAAATTGGGGGTTTGGCCGTTCAAACTGGTTTTTGCCGTTCCGTTTGTTCTTTCTCAAACTGATTTCGTGTCCGGAGCATAACTCCACCACCCTTTGGAATATTTTCATGAAACTTCACACATGCATAGACCACGACCCGAAGGTGTGTCGCGCACAATAATGACAACTCTTGCATAGCTAATAATTTTTTTTAGTTGTCTCCCTTTTTTGTTTCTCGCACTGATTGACCATAACTCGACCACCCTTTGGAATATTTTTATGAAACTTCACACATTCAATTAGACCACGAACGAAGAAGTGTCGTGCACAAGAATGACAACTCTTGCATAGCTAATTTTTTAGTTATCTCCCTTTTTTGTTTTCGCTCACTGATTTCCTGTCCGGAGCATAACTCGACCACCCTTTGGAATATTTTCATGAAACTTCACACATGCATAAACCACGGCCCGGAGGTGTGTCGCGCACAAGAATGACAACTCTTGCGTAGCTAATTTTTTAGTTATCTCCCTTTTTTGTTTTGCGCACTCTACAAACTGGACAATAATGCATGAAGACCCGTTTTCTCGTCTGCTCTATACACCTTTTCTCGTGTGCTCTGTACACCTTACCTGTAGAGAGAACAATAGAGACTGGGAGAACCATTCACCTGTCCATGTGCTGCATGTGCTAGCATGTGCAAATGTCCAGTCTTGACCACAGGTAATTTATACAGGTAAATTACTACATTGGATATTACATTTCCGTAAACTGTGTTGAAAATATTGTGGCATTATGTGGACCTGTGCAGATATATGTAGATAAAAATAGGACTATTAAAAAAAAATTCTGGGCTCCAGTAGCAAGTATTATTATTTTTAAACATTTTTTTTCCATTTTTTTTTTTTTCAAATTATTTTTCAATTTTTGTCTAGTAGCATAAGGTCGTAAATGCTATATACAGACTATTCACCTGTGCATGTGCTAGCATGTGCAACTGACCACTGACCACTTACAGGTAATTTATACAGGTAAATGATTATATTACATTTCCGTAAACTGTGTTGAAAATATTGTGGCAATATGTGGACCTGTGTATATATGATATGTAGATAAATATAGGACTATTAAAAAACATTCTGGGCTCCAGTAGGGAGCATTATTCTTCTATTTAATTTAAAAAAAAAATCCATTTTTTTTTTACATTCTTTTTCAATTTTTTAACTGACCACTAACTTATTACAGGTAATTTATACAGGTACATTATTACATTTCCGTAAACTGTGTTGACAATATTGTGGCAGTATGTGGACCTGTGCAGATATATGTAGATAAATATAGGACTATTAACAAAAATTCTGGGCTCCAGTAGCGAGCATTATTATTTTATTTTTTTTGTATATTACATTTCCGTAAACTGTGTTGAAAATATTGTGGCATTATGTGGACCTGTGCAGATATATGTAGATAAATATAGGACTATTAAACAAAAATTCTGGGCTCCAGTAGCAAGCATTATTGTATCCCCCGGACTCCGTCGGGGGATACTATGGATTTGACAGCGCGCCTCGTCGTGCGTCCGCGTCCGCCGCAGACACTTCTTGTCCGGAGCATAACTCGAACACCTTTGGAATATTTTCATGAAACTTCACACATGCATAGACCACGTCCGAGGTGTGTCGCGCACAAGAATGACAACTCTTGCATAGCTAATTTTTGAGTTATCTCCATTTTTTGTTTCTCGCACTGATTTCGTGTCCGGAGCATAACTTCCCACCACCCTTTCGAATATTTTTCATGAAACTTCACACATGCATAGACCACGACCCGAAGGTGTGTCGCGCACAAGAAATGAACAACTCTTGCATAGCTAATTTTTTAGTTATCTCCTTTTTTGTTTCGCGCACTGATTGACTTAACTCGACACCCTTTGGAATATTTTTATGAAACTTAACACATTCAATTAGACCACGAAGCCGAGGTGTGTCGTGCACAAGAATGACAACTCTTGCATAGCTAATTTTTGAGTTATCTCCCTTTTTTGTTTTCGCTCACTGATTTCCTGTCCGGAGCATAACTCGACCACCCTTTGGAATATTTTCATGAAACTTCACACATGCATAGACCACGACCCGGAGGTGTGTCGCGCACAAGAATGACAACTCTTGCGTAGCTAATTTTTCAGTTATCTCCCTTTTTTGTTTTGCGCACTCTACAAAACTGGACAATAATGCATGAAGACCTGTTTTCTCGTTCTGCTCTGTATACCTTTTCTCGTGTGCTCTGTACACCTTACCTGTAGAGAGAACAATAGAAACTGGGAGAACCATGTGCTAAGCATGGGCTAGCATGTGCAGATGTCCACTGCTTGACCACTGCTTGACCACTGCTTGACCACTCTGGTTAATTTATACAGGTAAATCACTACATTGGGTACTGTGTTGAAAATATTGTGGCATTATGTGGACCTCTGCAGATATGTAGAAATATAGGATATTAAACAAAAATGGTCTTCCAATAGCAAGATTATTATTTTTAAACTGGATTTTTTTTTTTTTTTTTTTTTCATTATTTTTTTTCATTTTTTTTTCAAATTATTTTTCAATTTGACTGGAAAAAAAATCTGGGCTCCAGTAGCAAGCATTATTATTTTTAAACTTTTTTTTTCCATTTTTTTTTTTCATTTTTTTTTTCAAATTATTTTTCAATTTTTGTCCAGTAGCAGAAGGTCGTAAGTGCTATATACAGATTATTCACCTGTGTATGTGCTAGCATGTGCAACTGACCACTGACCACTTTACAGGTAATTTATACAGGTAAATGATTATATTACATTTCCGTAAACTGTGTTGAAAATATTGTGGCATTATGTGGACCTGTGCAGATATATGTAGATAAATATAGGACTATTAAAAAAAATTCTGGGCTCCAGTAGCAAGCATTATTATTTTTAATTTTTAAACTTTTTTTCCATTTTTTTTTTTCATTTTTTTTTTCAAATTCTTTTTCAATTTTTGTCTAGTAGCATAAGGTCGTAAGTGCTATATACAGACTATTATCATATAATAAAACAATTATTGACTAGTGAGCCATAGAATATAATCTGATATTCTATGGTTCATAGTCAATAATTGTATAATATGTTCGGGCCAGTGGAAAATTGCTTTCGGGCCCAGGCTCGAGGTCAAGGCGGGACAAGGCGAGGCATCTGATTCCGCGGAATTCTTGTTTACTTATCTCCCTTTGTTGTTTCGTGCTCTGATTTTGTATCCAGACCATAACTCGAACACGCATATACGCATTGCTCTAATGGTCCTCTACCGCCCTGTGCCAAATCCACGTTCGTTCTGCCCCCGTCAAGCCCAGGGTCAAGGTCACATACTTAGTGCTTCAAAAACATTAACGCTTGGGTAAATATCTTATACTTTCTGTTTTCTTTCATGGATCATGGATCATCTTTATATTTCATATACGCATTGCTCTAATGGTCCTCTACCGCCCTGTGCCAAATCCACGTTCGTCCTGCCCCACCAATCCCAGGGTCAAGGTCACATACTTGGTGCTTCAAAAACTTTAACGCTCAGGTAAATATCTTATAATTTTTATTTCCATTCACGGATCAACTTCATATTTTTATACGCGTTGCTCTAATGGTCGTCTACCGCCCTGTGCCAAATCCACGTTCGTCCTGCCCCCGCCAAGCCCAGGGTCAAGGTCACATACTTAGTGCTTCAAAAACTTTAACGCTCGGGTAAATATCTTATAATTTCTGTTTTCTTTCATGGATCATCTTCATATTTCATATACGCATTGCTCTAATGGTCCTCTACCGCCCTGTGCCAAATCCACGTTCGTCCTGCCCCCGCCAATCCCAGGGTCAAGGTCACATACTTGGTGCTTCAAAAACTTTAATGCTCAGGTAAATATCTTATAATTTTTCTTTCCATTCACGGGATCAACTTCATATTTCATATATGCGTTGCTCTAATGGTCCTCTTACCGCCCCTGTGCCAATCCACGTTCGTCTCCCGTCCCCGCCAACGCCCAGGGTTAACATCACATACTTAGTGCTTCAAAAACTTTTAACGCTCAGGTAAATATCTTATAATTTCTGTTTTCTTTCACGGATCAGCTTCATATTTCATATATGCATTGCTCTTAATGGTCCTCTTACCGCCCTGTGCCAAATCCACGTTTGTCCTGCCCCCCCCCGCCAAGCCCAGGGTCAAGGTCACATACTTGGTGCTTCAAAAACTTTAACTCGGACCTCAGGTAAAAGAAAAATTTTAACTTGCAATTTGGCCTCATTTATTATCAAATCCGATATGTGGGACATCCCGTGTTCTATGAACAAACATTTTCTAGTTTTATTAAACTTCACACATGCATAGAAGACGACCCAAAGGTGTGTCGCACGTAAGAATGACAACTCTTGTTAATTTCTTAGTTATCTCCCTTTGTTGTTTCGTGCACTGATTTCGTGTCTGGAGCATAACTCGAACACCCTTTGGAATATTTTCATGAAACTTCACACATGCATAGACCACGACCCTAAAGGTGTGTCCCGCAAGAATGACAACTCTTGCATCACTAATTCTTTAGTTATCTCCCTTTGTTTTTCCGTCACTGATTTTGTCTCCGGAGCATAACTCGAACACCCTTTTTTCAAACTACTTGTGTATCTGGGGAGGGGGATACACATGCGCTTGTCGACAAGCGTCCATTTCTAGTTATTTTTAATTTTTAAACTTTTTTTTTCCATTTTTTTTTTTCATTTTTTTTTTCCATTTTTTTTTCAGTTTTTGTCTAGTAACATAAGGTCGTAAGTGCTATATACAGACTATTATCATATAATGAAACAATTATTGACTAGTGAGCCATAGAATATAATCTGATATTCTATGGCTCACTAGTCAATAATTATACCCACTTTTTAAAAAAAAATGGGTATATTGTTTTCGTCACGGGTGTCCGTCCGCCCTCGTACGTCCGTCCGTCCGTCCGGGCAGACATTCAGGTACTTATGTGGCTAGCCCCACAGGGTTATGGACTTGTTAAAGGATAGGGTTGGTTACAATTAGCCACCTAAGATATCGTTTTATGTGGCTAAAAGTGGTTTTATGTGGCTAATACTTAACATGCGATAAGCCACATAGTTACCTGAAAGTAAGAACATCCGTCCGTACGTCCGTCACGTTTCTTGTAACTCGAAAAACTTTTTCACCTTCATACCTACGTGCCTGATATTTGGTATGTAGCTTCGTTATCATGTGCAGATGCGCAAAGTGAATTCGGATTTTTCATCCGACCCTCCATCATGGATTATCTCCCCCTTTCGGACTCAGAATTTCACATTTTTTCCTTGTAACTCGAAAAACTTTTTCTACCTCCATACTACGCGCCTTGATTTTTATGTGGATTAGGCTCGTTACATGTGCAGATAGCGCCAGTTGATCGATCATTCCGACCACCCTCCATCATGGATTATCTCCCCCTTTCGGACTCAGAATTTCACATTTTTTCCTTGTAACTCTCGAAAACTTTTCACCTTCTACCTACCTACGCATTTGCTATGTTAGCTTCGTTATCAGTGCAGATGCACAAAGTGAATTCGGATTTTTCTCCGACCCTCCATCATGGATTATCTCCCCATTTCGACTCAGAATTTCACATTTTTTCCTTGTAACTCGAAAAGCTTTTTCACCTTCATACCTACGCCCTCATATTTGCTATGTAGCTTACGTTATCTGTGCAGATGCCAAAGTGGAATTCGGATTTTCATCCGACCCTCCATCATGGATTATCTCCCCCTTTCGGACTCAGAATTTCCCATTTTTTCCTTGTAACTCGACTTTTTCACCTTCATACCTACGCCTCATATTTGCTATGTAGCTTCGTTATCATGTGCAGATGCGCAAAGTGAATTCGGATTTTTCATCCGACCTCCATCATGGATTATCTAACCCCCTTTCGGACTCAGAATTTCATTTTTTCTGTCAACTTATCAAAAACTTTTTCACTTCATACCTACGCGCCTCATATTTGCTATGTAGCTTCGTTATCATGTGCAGATGCGCAAAGTGAATTCGGATTTTTCATCCGACCCTCATCATGGATTATCTCCCCCTTTCGACTCAGAATTTTCACATTTTTTCCTTGTAACTCGAAAAGCTTTTTCACCTTCATACCTACGCGCCTCATATTTGCTATGTAGCTTCGTCATGTGCAGTGCGCAAAGTGAATTGGATTTTTCATCCGACTCATCAGGATTATCCCCCTTTCGACTCAAAGAATTTCCCATTTTTTTCCTTGTAACTCGAAAAACTTTTTCACCTTCATACCTAGCGCCTGTATGCTAGTAGTCGTTATCAGTCAGATGCGCAAATAATTCGGATTTTTCATCCGACCCTCCCATCATGGATTATCTCGAACTCAGAATTTCACATTTTTTCTTGTAACTCGAAAAACTTTTTCACCTTTCTACCTAGCGCCTCATATTTGCTATGTAGCTTCGTTATCATGTGCACATGCGCAAAGTGAATTCGGATTTTTCATCCGACCCTCCATCATGGATTATCTCCCCCTTTCGGACTCAGAATTTCCCTTTTATTTTTTCCTTGTAACTCGAAAAACTTTTTCACCTTCATACCTACGCGCCTCATATTTGTATGTAGCTTCGTTATCATGTGCACATGCGCAAAGTGAATTCGGATTTTTCATCCGACCCTCCATCATGGATTATCTCCCTTTCGGATCGAATTTCATTTTTTCCTTGTAACTCGAAAAATTTTTCACCTTTTTCATGCCTACGCGCTGATATTTGGTATGTAGCTTGTTATCATGCATCCAAAGTGAATCGGATTTTTCATCCGACCCTCCTATGGGATTATTCCCCCTTTCGACTCAGATTTCCCTATCATTGTAAGTCGAAAAACTTTCTCACCTTAATACCTACATGATCATATGTTAGCTGTTATGATGCGCAAAGTGAATTCGAATTTTTGATCCGACCTTCCATCATGGATTATCTCCCCCTTTCGGACTTGGAATTTCACTATTTTTCCTCGTAGGTCGCAAAATTTAGTTCGTCTGATATTTGGTTCGTAGCTTCGTTTTGATGTGCTGATGCGCAAAGTGAATTCGGATTTTTTATCCGACCCTCCATCATGGATTAACTCCCCCTTTCGGACTTAGCATTTGGGGAAAGTGGGTATATTGCGATGGCGTGCCATCGACGTTTTCTAGTTGTATAATATGTTCGGGCCAGTGAAAATTGCTTTCGGGCCCAGGCTCGAGGTCAAGGCGTGACAAGGCGAGGCATCTGATTCCGCGGAATTCTTGTTTACTTATCTCCCTTTGTTGTTTCGTGCTCTGATTTTGTATCCAGAGCATAACTCGAACACCCTTTGGAATATTTTTATGCCCCACCACGATAGTGAAGGGGGCATTTAGTGTTACCCTTGTCCGTCCGTCCGCCCGTCCGCACACACGAATGGGTACTTGTTGTAAGCGTACAGGGATCTTATTGGGTAGGGTTAGGATAGTGTTGGGTACTCTTGTTGGGTATTTTTATACAGTAAAAACCCAACAAAAGTCATTCATTCGTAGGTAACGTGCGTCCGTCCTCCCGTCCGTCCGTCACAAAACTTTAACACTCGGGTAAATGTCTCATAATTTCTTCATCCTTCGACCGATCTGCTTCATATTTCATATACACATTGCTCTGATGGTTCACTACCGCCCTGTGCCAAATCCACGTTCGTCCTGCCCCCGCCAAGCCCAGGGTCAAGGTCACATACTTGGTGCTTCAAAAACTTTAACGATCGGGTAAATATCTTATAATTTCTGTTTTCTTTCACGGATCAGCTTCATATTTCACATACGCATTGCTCTAATTGTCCTCTACCGCCCTGTGCCAAATCCACGTTCGTCCTGCCACCGCCAAGCCCAGGGTCAAGGTCACATACTTAGTGCTTCAAAAACTTTAACGCTCAGGTAAATATCTTATAATTTTTCTTTCCATTCACGGATCAACTTCATATTTCATATACGCGTTGCTCTAATGGTCCTCTACCGCCCTGTGCCAAATCCATGTTCGTCCTGCCCCCACCAAGCCCAGGGTCAAGGTCACATACTTAGTGCTTCAAAAACTTTAACGCTCGGGTAAATATCTTATAATTTCTGTTTTCTTTCATGGATCATCTTCATATTTCATATACGCATTGCTCTAATGGTCCTCTACCGCCCTGTGCCAAATCCACGTTCGTCCTGCCCCTGCCAAGCCCAGGGTCAGGGTCACGTACTTGGTGCTTCAAAAACTTTAAATTTAACGCTCAGGTAAAAGAAAATTTTGACTTGGAATTTGGCCTCATTTATTATCAAAGCGATATGTGGGACATCCGTGTTCTATGAACACATTTTTATACCCACTTTTTTGTAAAAAAAAATAAAAAAATGGTATATGTTTTTTTCGTTTTTTTATCACCACGGGGGTGTCCGTCCGTCCTCCGGTCTACCCGTACGTTCGTACGTCCGACACGTTTTCTTGTAACTCCGAAATACATTTTTCACCTTCATACCTACGCGCCGATATTTGTATGTAAGCTTTGTTATCTGTGCAGTTGCGCAAAGTGAAATTCGGATTCAGGATTTTGAATGCGACCTTCCCATCCATGATTTCTATTTCCCTTCGGACTCAGAAATCCATTTTTTCCTGTACTTCGAAAACCCCCTTTTTCACTTCAATTTAACCAATACGTTTTGCTATATTTTGATTTTGTAGGTCGTTTATCTTGCAGATGCGCAAAGTGAATTCGGATTTTTGATCCGACCCTCCATCCATGGATTACTTCCCCCTTTCGGACTCAGAATTTCCATTTTTTTCCTTGTAACTGAAAAAACTTTTTTCACCTTCATCCACGTGCCTCTATTTGCTTATGTAGCTTGTTATCATGTGAGATGGCGCAAATGAATTCGGATTTTTGATCCGACCCGGATCATGGATTATCTCCCCCTTTGGACTCAGAATTTCCCATTTTTTCCTTGTAATCAAAAACTTTTTCACCTTATACCTACGCCTGATATTTGCTATGTAGCTTCGTCATGTGATGCGCAAAGTGAATTCGGATTTTTCATCCGACCCTCCATCATGGATTATCTCCCCCCTTTCGGACTCAGAATTTCCCATTTTTTTCCTTGTAACTCGAAAAACTTTTTCACCTCATACCTACGCGCCTCATATGTATGTAGCTTCGTTATCATGTGCACATGCGCAAAGTGAATTCGGATTTTTTATCCGACCCTCCATCATGGATTACCTCCCCCTTTCGGACTTAGCATTTGGGGAAAGTGGGTATATTGCGATGGCGCGCATCGACTTTTTTCTAGTCTAGTTTATTAAACTTCACACATGCATAGAAGACGACCCAAAGGTGTGTTGTCGCACGTAAGAATGACAACTCTTGCGTCGTTAATTTCTTAGTATTATCTCCCTTTGTTGTTTCGTGCACTGATTTTGTGTCCGGAGCATAACTCGAACACCCTTTGGAATATTTTCATGAAACTTCACACATGCATAGACCACAACCCTAAAGGTGTGTCACGCAAGAATGACAACTCTTGCATCACTAATTTTTTAGTTATCTCCCTTTGTTTTTTCCGTCACTGATTTTGTCTCTGAGCATAACTCGAACACCCTTTTTTCAAACTACTTGTGTATCTGGGGAGGGGGATACACATGCGCTTGTTGACAAGCGTCCATTTCTAGTTATGCCAGTCTTAGGGAGGGATAGAGGTGGAAGGGGAGGTCCATTGAGCACAGGAGAATAATAGTCTATTCAGTTTTAAATAATGTTGATAGCAGTATAGTGGGATTAATTACTAACAATTGTTAGTTGAGTTGGTTCCTACACCGAGATGCGTAGGAAATCAGAAATTGCATGTGACACATTTGCATCTTTGGAAATTTCCAGAATTCAAAATGGCCACCAAAAGTGGTCTAATAAGACTTATATATCACTGCCAGTAAATTCACACAATAATTTCTCTGTTGGTCCCCTATCACTCTATGACAAATCCACGATCCTGGCACCGGCCCTTGGAGATTTCAAATGTGCCTCGCTTTCATTAGCTGTCAGTGGGGGCATTCACATGTTGACAGGCTACATTTCTAATTACAGTCTGTACTAGTATAGTTGAATACAGTACACTCTCCTTGGCATTTGAACAAATAAAATGGTGTAATTTTCAGATACACATAATTTGTATGGCACTCCATGAAGTGAAAAACCATGTACACATGTTGAGTATCTGATACATTGTATATCATCTGAGACGGGGTGCCTTTCACCAAGTGGCTAACACTTGAGCGTTTGAAGTACAAAGACATATTTCTTTTTGACAATTCATTAATCTGCACACACATTTTCATTTTCCATTTCCACCAGTAGTAAATATACTTACTAATGTTAATTGGCCCTTGGGGTCCAATTTTGTTGCAACTATTCATGTAATATATCATTGTTGTACAGCTGTTCAAAAGACAAATAAATTAATACTATTTTTAGCCAGTTCCACATATTCAAAGAGTAAAAAATTAACTGACATCTCTGATGTCTTGAGAGGTCTTCTTGTCAAGTTTGAATGACATCTCTTGTCTTCTTGCAAGTGGCTTTACTACCGTAACTGACAACCTTACATAATCATACTGACATCCTGGGTAAAAAAGTTTGACTATGAATGCTATGAAATACTATGAAATTCACATTTATAATGTTGCTTTCGTTGAAAGGAGTGAACATCGACTTGTTTACGTTGTGTCATTACACTGATGTCATTCGGCAATATCATGCGACTCGTTCCACCAATGAAATGTCAGTAAAAATAGTGTCCAAATATGGAATAACCCTGATGCATCAGCATCTGTGCCTGATAAAACATGTCACTACCAGTCTGCATGCATTTAGTCAAAATCATCACTTTGATTTGACGAGACTGATCATCAATCAGAGCTCGGCCTTGACCATTTAAAGTCACTGATTTTGATATGGAGAAAGTGGTATATGTACATGCTCAGAACGTTTTATGAGCACCGGCCTGAACATGTTTGTTTCCTCAAATAATAATTACCAGTACATGTACATGTAATATTATATTGAATGTTTTATATTTTGTCTTATTATACCCACTTTTTGAAGAAAAATAGATGTATTGTTTTCGTCACGGGTGTCCCATCGCGCAAAAATGGCTTACAAGTTGTATAATTTTAATATTTGATATATATCTTCTTTATAATGGAAGGTAGATACTGGAAATTAATTTTAAATCTGACCCTTTTGGACCTAAATTCTCCGTACGTCCGTCCGTCACATTTCTTGTAAGAAGTAAAACGTTCAGAAACGTAGGGACTTGAAACTTGGTGTGTGCCTTCCTTATGGCGTGTAGATGTGCAAAGTGAATTTCAATTTCAATTTCAATGGTCATGGATTATCTCCCCCTTTCAAACTTAGATTGTCTCAAGTCTGCCTTGTAAGAAGTAAAACGTTTTAACTGTAATAGCTAGGGACTTGAAACTTGGTGTGTGCCTTCCTTATGGTGACAGTGTGTAGATGCGCAAAGTGAATTTGGAGATACGCGCGACACAAGTTGAAAATCGCTCGTATCTCCAAATCTATTTCAATTAGAGTCGCGAAACTTTACAGGAATACTGGTCATCGTGTGAAGTTGCGCACCTGGGGTTTTAGATGCGGATTCATCCAGTATTCACAGAGTTATGGCCCTTGACTTAGTGAAAAGTGGGAATTTTCAACTTGTGTCGCGCGTATCTCCAAAAGTATTTCAGTTAGTCGCGAAACTTTACAGGAATACTGGTCATCGTGTGAAGTTGCGCACCTGAGGTTTTAGATGCAGATTCATCCAGTGTTCATGGAGTTATGGCCCTTGACTTAGTGAAAAGTGGGGATTTTCAACTTGTGTCGCGTGTATCTCCAAAAGGATTTCAGTTAGTCGCGAAACTTTACAGGAATACTGGTCATCGTGTGAAGTTGCGCACCTGGGGTTTTAGATGCGGATTCATCTGTATTCACAGAGTTATGGCCCTTGACTTAGTGAAAAGTGGGGATTTTCAACTTGTGTCGCGCGTATCTCCAAATGTATTTCAGTTAGAGTCGTGAAACTTTACAGGAATACTGGTCATAATGTGAAGTTGCGCACCTGGGGTTTTAGATGCGGATTCATCCTGTATTCACGGAGTTATGGCCTTTGACTTAGTGAAAAGTGGGGATATTCAACTTGTGTCGCGCGTAATCTTCAAAAGTATGCAGAAAATACAAGGTAGCTACATATATGCTGTTGCTGCCTTAAATTCTACTTTTCCAAGTCCTGATAACATGCAGTGGTGGTATTGGGGAGACATATGTTTTGTCTGAAAAACAATCCTCTAGTTGTATAATATGTTCGGGCCAGTGAAAATTGCTTTCTGGCCCAGGCTCGAGGTCAAGGCGGTGGGACAAGGCGAGACATTTGATTCTGCGGAATTCTTGTTTATCGCGAATTTGTAGCAATTGTTCTATTAATGAAACCGGAGACGTTCGGGCCCGACTGAAAACGGACCAAACTTTACTCACAGGTGGAAACGTTACCGCACCCACCCATTTCTTTACACTATCTTCAATCTTCTAAGCCTTCAGGCCGAAGTAGACACACTTGTAGTATATTTCATCACTCTTCTTGTAAATGTTCACCAATTAGATCATTCACTTGTATTTTATTAGCCAGTTTTTTTGGTTGAAAAAACCCCCCAGGCTATTGGATTGGCGAAAGCCGGGCGGGCGGGCGGCGGGCGGCAGGCGGCAGGCGGCGGGCGGCGTCCACAATCAATGTTAAGTTTTCGTGTTCGAGTCCATTTCTTTGTTACTGTACCTCATAGGACCAACCAACTTTCACAGCTTCATAACCAAGGGGTGCCTACCACATATCACTATCCAACATGTTTCCTTTTTTTGATCTTGACCCATTTTTTCCTCCCAGTCGACATTTTCATTGTTAACTTTTCGCGTTTACAATGTTAAGTTTTCGTGTTTAAGTCCATTTCTTTGGTACTGTACCACCTAGGACCACCAAACTTTCGCAGCTTCATAACCAAGGGGTGCCCACCACATACAACTATCCAACATGTGACCATTTTTTTATACCCCCACAAACAAAGTTTGAGAGGGTATATAGGAGTCAGCTTGTCGGTCGGTCGGTCGGTCGGTCTGTTGGAAATTCCCTTCCGCTCTATATCTTCTACACCCATGCATGGATTATCAAATGACTTGGCACAAATGTTTCTCATGATGAGAAGGTGTGTCGCGATCAATAACCACACACCTACGTCCAAGGTCAAGGTCACAGTTGAAGGTCAAAGTTCAAACCTATCGAAATTCCCTTCCGCTCTATATCTTCGTTTGAGGGGGTATATAGGAGTCAGCTTGTCGGTCGGTCGGTCTGTCGGTCGGTCTGTTGGAAATTCCCTTCCGCTCTATATCTTCTACACCCATGCATGGATTATCAAATGGCTTGGCACAAATGTTTCTCATGATGAGAAGGTGTGTCACGATCAATAAACACGCACCTACGTCCAAGGTCAAGGTCACAGTTGAAGGTCAAAGGTCAAACCTATCGAAATTCCCTTCCGCTCTATATCTTCTACACCGATTCATGGATTATCAAATGGCTTGGCAAATGTTTTCTCATGATGAGAAGGTGTGTCGCGTCAATAACCAGCACCTACAATCCAAGGTCAAGTCATAGTTAAGGTCAAAGGTCCAAACCTATTGAAAGTTCCCTTCCGCTCATCTTCTACACCGTGCAATGGATTATCAAATGGCTGGCACAAATGTTTCTCATAGAAAAGTGTGTCGCGTTCAATAACCACGCACCTAGTCCAAGTCAAGGTTACAGTTGAAGGTCAAAGGTTCAAACCTATCGAAATTCCCTTCCGCTCTATCTACACGATTCATGGATTATCAAATGGCTTGGCACAGTTTCTCATGATGAAAAGGTGTGTGTAAAAACCACGCACCTATCCAAGCAAGGTCACAGTTGAAGGTTCAAAGGTCAAACCTTAGAAATTCCCTTCCGCTCTATACTTCTACACCGTGCAGGATCAAATGGCTTGGCACAATGTTTCTCATGATGAGAGTGTCGCGATCAATAACACGCCTACTCCAAGGTCAAGGTCCACAGTTGAAGGTCAAAGGTCAAACCTATCGAAATTCCCTTCCGCTCTATATCTTCTACACCGATCATGGATTACAAATGGCTTGGCACAAATGTTTCTCATGATGAGAAGGTGTCGCGATCAATAACCACACACCTACGTCCAGGTCAGGTCACAGTTGAAGGTCAAAGTTCAAACTATTGAAAATTCCCTTCCGCCTATATCTTCGTTGAGGGGTATATTGAGTCGGCTGTCGGTCGGAAAGGTCTGTCGGTCGGGTCTGTTGGAAATTCCCTTCCGTCTATTCTACAAACCCATGCATGGATTATCAAATGGCTTGGCACAAAGTTTTACCATGATGAGAAGGTGTGTCGCATAAAACACGCACCTACGTCAAAGGTCAAGGTACAGTTGAAGGTCAAAGGTCAAATCACGAAATTCCTTCCGCTATATCTTCTACCCTATTCAGGATTATCAAATGGCTTGGCACAAATCAGATGAGAAGTGTCGCGATCAATAAACACGCCACCTACGTCCAAGGTCAAGGTCACAGTTGAAGGTCAAAGGTCAAACCTATTGAAATTCCCTTCCGCTCTATATCTTCTACACCGATTGCATGGATTATCAAATGGCTTGGCACAATGTTTCTCATAGAAAAGGTGTGTCGCGATTTCAATAACCAGCACCTAGTCCAGGTCAAGGTTACAGTTGAAGGTCAAAGGTCAAATCCCTATCGAAATTCCCTTCCGCTTCTATATCTTCTACACGATTCATGGATTATCAAATGGCTTGGCACAAATGTTTTTTCTCATGATGAAAGGTGTGGGGCGATCAATAACAGCACCTAACGTCCAAGGTCAAGGCACGTTGAAGGTCAAAGTTCAAACCTATTGAAATTCCCTTCCGCTCTTTTTATCTTTCTACACGATCATATTATCAAAATCTTTGGCACAAATTGTGGGGGTCATGATAGGAGGTGTGTCGCGATAAATAAACACGGCTACGTACAAGGTAAAGGTCACAGTGCAGGTCTGGTCAAACCTATCGAAATTCCCTCCGTCTATAACTCTGACATGGATTATCAAATCTTGGCACAAATGTTTTCTGATGAGAAGGGTGTGCGATCAATACACCCACCTACGTCCAGGTCAAGATCACAGTTGAAGGTCAAAAGGTCAAACCTATTGAAATTCCCTTCCACTCAAATCTTCTACACCCGTGTGATTATCAAATGGCTTGGCCAAATGTTTCTCTGATGGTATGTAGCGATCAATAACCACGCACCTACGTCCAAGGTCAAGGTCACAGTTGAAGGTCAAAGGTGAAACCTATCGAAATTCCCTTCCGCTCTATAACTTCTACACCGATGCATGGATTATCAAATGGCTTGGCACAAATGTTTCTCATGATGAGAAGGTGTGTCGCGATCAATAACCACGCACCTACGTCCAAGGTCAAGGTCACAGTTGAAGGTCAAAGGTGAAACCTATCGAAATTCCCTTCCGCTCTATAACTTCTACACCGATGCATGGATTATCAAATGGCTTGGCACAAATGTTTCTCATGATGAGAAGGTGTGTCACGATCAATAACCACGCACCTAGTCCAAGGTCAAGGCACAGTTGAAGGTCAAAGGTCAAACCTATTGAAATTCCCTTCCGCTCTATATCTTCTACAATGATGCAAAGGATTTATCAAATGGCTGGCACAAATGTTTTTCTCTGAGAGAAGGTGTGTCGCGTCAATAAACACGCACTACTTCCCCAGGTCAAGGTCACAGTTGAAAGTCAGGTCAAAACCTATCGAAATTCCCTTCCGTTCTATATCTTCTACAAAACCGGATTCATGGATTATCAAAGGCTTGGCACAAATGTTTCTCATGATGAGAAGGTGTGTCGCGATCATAACCACACACCTCGTCACAAGATCACAGTTGGGAAAGGTCAAAGGTCAAACCATTGAATTCCCTTCCGTCTATAAATCTTCACACCGATGCAGGATTATCAAATAGCTGGCACAAATTTTCTCATATGAAAAGGGATGTCGCGATCAATAACCAGCACCTATGTCCAAGGTCAAGGTCACAGTTAAGGTCAAAGGTGAAATCCTATCAAATTCCCTTCCGCTCTAATAACTTCAACACCGATGCATGGATTATCAAATGGCTTGGCACAAATGTTTCTCATGATGAGAAGGTGTCGATCAATAACCATGCACCTACGTCCCAAGGTCAAATAAAGGTCACAGTTAAGGTCAAAGTGAAACCTATCGTCCCATTAACCGGTCATAACTTCTACACCGATGCATGGATTCTCAGCTTGCACAAAGGTTTTCTCATGATGAGAAGGTGTGTCGCGATCTAACCAGCATACGTCCAAGGTCAAGGTACAGTTGAAGTCAAAGGTCAAACCTATGAAATTTTCCCTTCCGCTCTATATTTTCTACACCGATTGCATGGATTATCAAATTGGCTTGCACAAATGTTTCTCATGATGAGAAGTGTGTCGCGATCAATAAAAACCACGCAACCTACGTCCAGGTCAAGGTCACAGTTTGAAGGTCAAAGGTCAAACCTTAGAAATCCCTTAAGCTCTATCTCTACACCGTGCAAGGATCAAATGGCTGGCACAAAGTTTTCTCTATAGAAGGTGTGTCCGAACAATAAAACACGCACCTACGTCCAGGTCCCAAGGGTCAGTTGAAGGTTCAAGGTCAAACCTATCGAAAATTACCTTGCTCTATATCTTATACACCGATTATGGATTATCAAATGGCTTTGGCACAAATGTTTCTCATGATGAGAAAAGGTATGTCGCGATCAATAACCACACACCTACGTCCAAGGTCAAGGTCACAGTTGAAGGTCAAAGTTCAAACCTATTGAAATTCCCTTCCGTCTATATCTTCTTTTGGGGGGGTATAGATCGGCTTGTCGGTCGGTCGGTCTGTCGGTATCTGTTTGGAAATTCCCCTTTCCGCTCTATACTACAACCCATGCATGGATTATCAAATGGCTTCGGCACAAATGTTTCTCATATAGAAGGTGTGTCGCGATTCAATAAAACACCAAACCTACGGTCCAGGTCAAAGGTCACAGTTGAAGGTCAAAGGTCAAACCTATCGATTCCCTTGCTCTATATTTCTACCTATTCATGATTATCAAATGGCTTGGCAAATGTTTTCTCATGATGAAGGTGTGTCGCGATCAATAACCACGCACCTACGTCCAAGGTCAAGGTCACAGTTGAAGGCAAAGGTCAAACCATTGAAATTCCCTTCCGCTCCTATACTACAACCGATGCATGGATTATCAAATGGCTTGGGCACAAAAGTTTCTCATGATGAAAAGTGTGTGCGATCAATAACCACGCACCTAGTCCAAGTCAAGGTTACAGTTGGAATATCAAACCTATCGCCCTTGGCTCTATATCTCTACACATTCATGATCAAATGGCTTGGCACAAATGTCTCATGATGAGAAGGTGTGTCGCGATCAATAACCACGCACCTAACGTCCAAGGTCAAGGTCAGTTGAAGGTCAAAGGTCAAACCTATTGAAATTCCCTTCCGCTCTATATCTTCTACACCGATGCATGGATTATCAAATGGCTTGGCACAAATGTTTCTCATGATGAGAAGTGTCGCGATAAATAAAAACACGCACCTACGTCCAAAAGTCAAGGTCACAGTTGAAGGGGTCAAAGGTAAACCTATCGAAATTCCCTACCGCTATATCTTCTACAAACCGAATTCTGGATTATCAATGGCTTGGCACAAATGTTTCTCATGATGAAGGTGTGTCGCGATCAAGGAATACACACCACTCCAGGTCGATCACATTGGAAGGTCAAAGGTCAAACTATTGAAATTCCCTTCCCTCAATATCTTCTACACCGTGCATGGATTACAAATTCTTGGCACAAAAATGTTTCTATGATAAAAGGTATGTCGCTTCAATAACCACGCCTATGTCCAAGTCAAGGTCACATGAAGGTCAAAGGTGAAACTATCGAAATTCCCTTCCGCTCATAAAACTTCTCAACCGATGCATGGATTATCAAATGGCTTGGCACAAATGTTTTCTATGAGAGTGTGTCGCGATCAATAACCATGCACCTACGTCCAAGGTCAAGTCACAGTTGAAGGTCAAAGTAATGAAACCTATCAAATTCCCTTCCGCTATAACTCTACACCTTGATGATTATCAAATGGTTGGCACAAATTTTTCTCATGTGAGAAGGTGTCGCGATCATAACCACGCACCTACGTCCAAGGTCAAGGTCACAAGTTGAAGGTCAAAGGTCAAACCTATTGAAATTCCCTTCCGCTCTATATCTTCTACACCGATCAGGTTATCAAATGGCTTGCACAAATGTTTCTCAAGAGAAGGGGTGTCTGATCAATAACCACACCTACGCAAGGTTCAAGGTCACATTGAAGGTCAAAGGTCAAACCTAGAAATTCCCTCCGCTCTATATTCTACAAAACCGATGCATGATTATCAAATGCTTGGAATGTTTCTCATGATAGAAGGTGTGTCGCGATCAATAAACACACCAATAGTCCAAGGTCAAGGTCACAGTTGAAGGTCAAAGGTCAAACCTATCGAAATTCCCTTCCGCTCTATATCTACAACCGATTCATGGGATTATCAAAGGCTTGGCACATGTTTTCTCAGATAGAGTGTCTGCGATCAATAACCACACACCTACGTCCAAGGTCAAGGTCACAGTTGAAGTCAAAGTCAAACTATTGAAATTCCCTTGCTCTATATCTTCGTTGAGGGGGATATAGGAGTCGGCTTGTCGGCGTCGTCTGTCGGTCGGTCTGTTGAAATTCCCTTCGCTCTATCTTCTACACCCATCATTATCATGGCTTGGCACAAATGTTTCTCTGATAGTGTGTCGCGATCAATAAACCAAGACGTCCAAGGTCAAGGTACAGTTGAAGGTCAAAGGTCAAAACCTATCGAAATTCCCTTCCGCTCTATCTTCTACACCTATTCGTTACAAATGCTTGCACAAATGTTTCTCTATAAGGTGTGTCGCGATTCATAACACGCACCAGTCCAAGGGTCAAGGTCACAGTGAAGGTCAAAGGTCAATATTGAAATTCCCTTCCGCTATAATCCTACACCGATCAAATGGATTATCAAATGGCTTGGCACAAATGTTTCTCATGATGAAAAGGTGTGTCGCGATCAATAACCACGCACCTACGTCCAAGGTCAAGGTTACAGTTGAAGGTCAAAGGTCAAACCTATTCGAAATTCCTTCCGCTCTATATCTTCTACACGATCATGGATTATCAAATGGCTTGGCACAAAATGTTTCTCATGATGAGAAGGGTGTGGTCGCGATCAATAACCACGCACCTACTCCTAGGTCAAGTCACAGTTGAAGGTCAAAGTCAAACCATTTGAAAATTCCCCTTCCGCTATATCTTCTACCCGTCATGGATTATCAAATGGCTTGGCACGAAATTCTCATGATGAAGGTTGTGTCGCGATAAATAAACACGCACCTACTTCCAAGGTAGGTCACGTGAAGGTCAAAGGTCAAACCTATCGATTATTCCTCCTATAAATCTTCTACACCGATTCATGATTATCAAATGGCTGGCAAAATGTCATGAGAAGGTGTGTCGCGATCTAATACGCACCACGTCCAGGTCAAGACACAGTTTAAGGTCAAAGGTCAAACCTATTGAAATTCCCCTTCCTCTCTATATTCTCACCGATGCTGATTATCAATGGCTGGCACAAAGTTTCTCATGATGATTGGTATTAGCGATCAATCCACGCACCTACGTCCAAGGTCAAGGTCACATGAAGGTCAAAAAGGTGAAACCATCGAAATTCCCTGTCTATAACTTCACACCGATGATGGATTATCAAATGGCTTGGCACAAATATTTCTCATGATGAGAAGGTGTGTCGCGATCAATAACCACGCACCTATGTCCAAGGTCAAGGTCACAGTTGAAGTCAAAGGTGGAAACCTATCGAAAATTCCCTTCCGCTCTATAACTCAAACCGATGCATTGGATTATCAAATGGCTTCGGCACAAAATGTTTCTCATATAGGGTGTGGTCTTACGATCAATAGCACCTACGTCCAAGGTCAAGGTCACAGTTTGAAGGTCAAAGGTCAAACCATTGAAATTCCCTTCCGTCTAATCTTCTACACTGATGCAGGATTATCAAATGGCTTGGACAAATGTTTCTCATGATGAAAGGTGTGTCGCGATCAATAAAAAACCACGCACCTACTTCCAAGGTCAAGGTCACAGTTGAAGGTCAAAGGTCAAAACCTATCGAAAATTCCCTTCCGCTCTATATTCTATACACCGATTCTGGATTATCAAAGGCTTGCAGTCATATGAGATGTGTGCGTCAATAACACACACCAACGTCCAAGGTAAGATCACAGTTGGAAGTCAAAGGTCACCATTGAAATTCCCCCTTCCGCTCTATATCTTCTACACGATGCATGGATTATCAAATAGCTTGGCACAAATGTTTCTCATGATGAAAAGGTATGTCGCGATCAATAACCACGCCTATGTCCAAGGTCAAGGTCACAGTGAAGGTTCAAAGGTGAAACTATCGAAATTCCCCTTCCGCTCTATACTTCTACACCGATGATGGATTATCAAATGGCTTGGCAACAAATGTTTCTCTGATGAGAAGGGTGTGTCGACAATAACCATGCACCTACGTCCAAGGTCAAGGTACAGTTGAAGTCAAAGGTGAAACAATCGAAATTCCCTTCCGGTCTATAACTTCTTAACCGATGCGGATTATCAAATGGCTTGGCACAAAGTTTCTCAGTGGGTGTCGCGATCAATAACCACGCAACCACGCCAAGGTCAACGGGTCAGTTGAAGGTCAAAGGTCAAACCATGAAATTCCCTTCCGCTCTATATCTTCTACACCGATGCTTGGTATATCAAATGGCTTGGCACAAATGTTTTCTCATGATGAAGGTGTGTCGCGATCAATAACCACGCACCTACGTTTCCAAGTCAAGGTCACAGTTTAAGGTTTTTTCAAAGTCAAAAACCTATCGAAATTCCCTTCCGCTACTATATCTTCATCACCGGATTCATGATTATCAAATGGCTTGGCATTTCTAAATAGTTTCTATGTGAGAGTGTCGCTCAATAATCGACCTACGTCCAAGGTCAAGCCCAGTTAGGTCAAAGGTCAAACCCTATAAATTCCCTTCATCTATATATTCTACATGTACACCGTGCATGATTATCAAATGGCTTGGCACTAAAAATCATATGAAAGGTGATGTCGCGGATCAATACGCACCTAGTCAAGGTCAAAGTCACAGTTGAAGGTCAAAAGGTCAAACCTATTTGAAATTCCCTTCCGCTCTATATCTTCTCCACCGATCATGGTTATCAAATACCTTGGCACATGTTTTCTCAGGAGAGAAGGTGTGTCACGATCAATACAGCACCACCTCCAAGGTCAAGGTCACAGTTTTTTGAAAGGCAAGGTCAAACCTATTGCAGGCGCAGACAGATAAACTGCATATTTGTGTACACAACTCCTCTGAAACCGTTCATGGATTACGAAACTATACAAACTTTTTTATCCGAACAAATTTTTTTTTTTACAAAAAATATCATCCTTTTAATCTTAGCCATTTTTTCTATTTTTAGTCAGGTTTTTTTTTGAGAAAAAAATCCAGGCTATTGGATTGGCGAAAGCCGGGGCGGCGGCTGGCGGCGGCGGTCGCGGGCGGCGGCGGCGGCGGGCGGCGCGGCGTCCACAATCAATTGTTAAGTTCGTTTGATCCATTTTTGTACTGTACCCACCTTAGGACCACCAAACACTGCTTCATAATCAAGGGTGCCCACCACATCTAGACCCAACATGTCCTTTTTAGCAGATTTTTTTTTAAAAAATCCAGCATATTGGAGGCGAAAGCCGGGCGGGGATTTGCGGGCGGGGCTGGGCGGGGCGAGGGCGCTTCCACAATCAATGTTAAGTTTTCGTGTTTGAGTCCTTTCCTTTGTTTACTGACCACCTACCACCAACCAAACTTTCACCAGCTTCATAATCAAGGGTTGCCCACCACATATCACTACCCAACATGGTTAACCTTTATTAGCCATTTTTTTGGAGAAAAAAATCCAGCATTAGATTGGCGCAAAGCCGCGAGGCGCGGCGGGCCGGCATCCACAATCAATTGTTAAGTTTTTCGTTTTTGTGTTTGAGTCCATTTCTTTGTTACTGTACCACCTAGGACCACCAAACTTTCACAGCTTCATAATCAAGGGGTGTACCCACCACATATCACTATCCAACATGTTACTCTTTTTTTTTAACTTGATCCCATTTTTTTTCGCGCATATTCGACATAGCCATTTTCAATGTTAACTTTTCGCGCTTTACAATGTTAAGTTTTTTTAAAAAAATTTTCGTGTTTGAAGTCATTATTTCTTTGGTACTGTACCACCTAGGACCACCACTTTCACAGCTTCATAACCAAGGGGTGCCTACCACATACAACTATCCAACATGTGACCATTTTTACCGGTGATAGTTGATTGCGGAGGGGGCGGGGGGGGGGGGGGGGGGGGGGGGTGGTGGGTGGGGGGGTTTTTTGGGGGCGGGCGCCTAAAAAAAATCAATGTTAGGTTTTCGTGTTTGAGTTTCTTTGTTACTGTACCACTGGACCACCAAACTTTTCACTCATAATAAATGCCCACCACATACACACCAACATTACTTTTTTTTTAATACCAATTTTTTCGCTCGACTTGCCATTTTCAATGTTGTTTTCGCTTTTTAATGTTAATTTTGTGTAGTCTTTCTTTGGTACTGTACCACCTAGGACCACCAAACTTTCACGGGTTCTAACCAAGGGGTGTCCACATACAACATCCAACATGTGACCATTTTTAGCAGGTTTTGAAAAAAAATCCAGGCTATTGGAATGGCAAACCGGGCGGGGGCGGGCAATGGGTGGCGGGCGGCGCCCACAATAATGTTAAGTTTTTCGTGTTTGAGTCCATTTCTTTTCTGTACCACCAGGAACAACCTTTCAACCTCTTCATAGTTACTGTACACCTAGACCACCAACACTTTCACATCTTCATAATCAAGGGGTGGCCACAAATATCACTATCCAACATGTTACTTTTTTTTTAACTTCACCCATTTTTTCCGCGCAATCGACTTAGCCATTTTCAATGTTAAGTTTTCGCGTTTTCAATGTTAAGTTTTCGTGTTTAAGTCCATTTCTTTGGTACTGTACCACCTAGGACCACCAAACTTTCACAGCTTCATAATCAAGGGGTGCCCACCACATATCACTATCCAACATGTTACTTTTTTAGCCAGGTTTTTTGAAAAAAAATCCAGGCTATTGGATTGGCGAAAGCCGGGCGGGCGGTGGGCGGGCGGCGGGCGGGCAGGCGGCGTGCGGGCGGCGTCCACAATTAATGTTAAGTTTTCGTGTTCGAGTCCATTTCTTTGTTACTGTACCACCTAGGACCACCAAACTTTCACAGCTTCATAATCAAGGGGTGCCCACCACATATCACTATCCAACATGTTACTTTTCTTTAACTTCACCCATTTTTTCCGCGCAATCGACTTAGCCATTTTCAATGTTAAGTTTTCGCGTTTTCAATGTTAAGTTTTCGTGTTTTAAGTCCATTTCTTTGGTACTGTACCACCTAGGACCACCAAACTTTCACAGCTTCATAATCAAGGGGTGCCCACCACATATCACTATCCAACATGTTACTTTTTTTTTAACTTCACCCATTTTTTCCGCGCAGTCCACTTAGCCACCATTTTCAATGTTAAGTTTTCGCGTTTACAATGTTAAGTTTTCGTGTTTAAGTCCATTTCTTTGGTACTGTACCACCTAGGACCACCAAACTTTCACAGCTTCATAACCAAGGGGTGCCTACCACATACAACTATCCAACATGTGACCATTTTTTTACCTTCACCTATTATTTATACGTAATTGACTTAGCCATTTTCAACGTTAACTTTTTAACGTACGTCTGGTTAAAGTTTTTTGGTTAAAACTTTTTTCGTTATACTATATCTCTGCAACTGCTTCGCCCATTACCTTGAAACTTCACATGGGTGTTTATCATCATCCATATTTTTATTCTAACCCCCAACCGTGCGGCCCCCTGTGCCCAATGTCAAGGTCAAATTACTTTGAATTTTTTTGTTAAAGTTTTTTCGTGTACTATATCTCTGCAACTGCTTCACCCAATACCTTGATACTTCACATGGGTGTATCATTGTCGCACTGTACTTGAAAGGCGCGATCCTGTGCCCAATGTCAAGGTCAAATTACTTTGAATTTTTTTGTTAAAGTATTTTCGTGTACATATCTCTGCAACTGCTTCACCCAATACCTTGATACTTCACATGGGTGTTTATCATCATTGTTGCACCTGCTTGCGGAAAGCGCGATCCTGTGCCCAATGTCAAGGTCAAATTACTTTGAATTTTTTTGTTAAAGTTTTTTCTTGTACTATATCTCTGCAACTGCTTCACCCAATACCTTGATACTTCACATGGGTGTTTATCATCATTGTCGCACCTCCTTGCGGAAAGCGCGATATCGTCGGCATTTTGGCATACGTCCGTCCGTTCATCCGTGTGTCCGGTTAAAGTTTTTTCGTTAAAGTTTTTCCATCTACTATATCTATTTTTTTAGTGTCCATGCCTCGCCCCAAGGCGCGACATGCAGGCCACGGCCATCTAGTCTACAAAAAGTGGGTATAATTATGTTGTCCAAGTGTCTATGCTTGGAAAAAACCTGGCCTTCGTGGCTTTGCCTCGTTTCTTGTTTTTAACTTGACCCATTTTTTCCGCGCAATCGACTTAGCCATTTTCAATGTTAAGTTTTCGCGTTTTCAATGTTAAGTTTTCGTGTCTAAGTCCATTTCTTTGGTACTGTAGCACCTAGGTCCACCAAACTTTCACAGCTTCATAATCAAGGGGTGCCCACCACATATCACTATCCAACATGTTACTTTTCTTTTAACTTGACCCATTTTTTCCGCGCAGTCGACTTAGCCATTTTCAATGTTAACTTTTCGCGTTTACAATGTTAAGTTTTCGTGCTTAAGTCCATTTCTTTGGTACTGTACCACCTAGGACCACCAAACTTTCACAGCTTCATAACCAAGGGGTGCCTACCACATACAACTATCCAACATGTGACCATTTTTTTAACTTCACCTATTATTTCTACGTAATTGACTTAGCCATTTTCAACGTTAACTTTTTAACGTACGTCTGGTTAAATTTTTTGGTTAAAACTTTTTTGTCATACTATATCTCTGCAACTGCTTCGCCCATTACCTTGAAACTTCACATGGGTGTTTATCATCGACCATATTTTCACTCTAACCCCCAACCCCCAACCGTGCGGCCCCTGTGCGCAATGTCAAGTCAAATTACTTTGAATTTGATATTTGTTAAAGTTTTTTTGTGTACTATATCTCTGCAACTGCTTCACCCATTACCTTGATACTTCACATGGGTGTTTATCATCATTGTCGCACCCGCTTGCGGAAAGCGCGATATCGTCGGTATTTTGCATACGTCCGTCCGTCCGTCCGTACGTCTGTGTGTCCGGTTAAAGTTTTTTAAAGTGTCCATGCCTCGCCCCAAGGCGCGACATGCAGGCCACGGCCATCTAGTCTACAAAAAGTGGGTATAATTATGTTATCCAAGTGTCCATGCTTGGAAAAAACCTGGCCTTCGTGGCTTTGCCTCGTTTTTAACTTGACCCATTTTTTCCGCGCAGTCGACTTACCCAATTTCAATGTTAAGTTTTCGCGTTTACAATGTTAAGTTTTCGTGTTTAACTCCATTTCTTTGGTACTGTACCACCTAGGACCACCAAACTTTCACAGCTTCATAACCAAGGGTTGCCCACCACATATCACTATCCAACATGTTACTTTTTTAGCCAGGTTTTTTGAAGAAAAAAATCCAGGCTATTGCATTGGCGAAAGCCGGGCGGCGGCGGGCGCGGGTCGGGGGGCGGGCGGTGGGCGGATGGGCTGGCGGGCGGATATCGGGCGGGCGGGCGGCGTCCACAATCAATGTTAAGTTTTCGTGTTTGAGTCCATTTTTTAGCCAGGTTTTTTTTTAAAAATCCAGGCTATTGGATTGGCGGAAGCTGGGCGGGCGGGCGGCAGGCGGCGTCCACAATCAATGTTAAGTTTTCGTGTTTGAGTCCATTTCTTTGTTACTGTACCACCTAGGACCACCAAACTTTCACAGCTTCATAATCAAGGGGTGCCCACCACATATCACTATCCAACATGTTACTTTTTTTTTAATTTCTTTCACCCATTTTTTTCCGCGTAGTCGACTTAGCCATTTTCAATGTTAAGTTTTCGCGTTTACAATGTTAAGTTTTCGTGTTTAAGTCCATTTCTTTGGTACTGTTCCACCTAGGACCACCAAACTTTCACAGCTTCATAACCAAGTGGTGCCTACCACATACAACTATCCAACATGTGACCATTTTTTTAACCTTCATCTATTATTTCTACATAATTGACTTAGCCATTTTCAACGTTAACTTTTTAACGTACGTCTGGTTAAATTTTTTGGTTAAAACTTTTTCGTTATACTATATCTCTGCAACTGCTTCGCCCATTACCTTGAAACTTCACATGGGTGTTTATCATTGTCCATATTTTCATTCTAACCCCACCGTGCGGCCCCTGTGCGCAATGTCAAGGTCAAATTACTTTGAATTTATTTGTTAAAGTTTTTTTGTGTACTATATCTCTGCAACTGCTTCACCCATTACCTTCATACTTCACATGGGTGTTTATCATCATTGTCGCACCCGCTTGCGGAAAGTGCGATATTGTCGGCATTTTCGCATACGTCCGTCCGTACGTCCGTGTGTCCGGTTAAAGTTTTTTCGTTAAAGTTTTTCCATCTACTATATCTATTTTTTTAGTGTCCATGCCTCGCCCCAAGGCGCGACATGCAGGCCACGGCCATCTAGTCTACAAAAAGTGGGTATAATTATGTTATACAAGTGTCCATGCTGGGAAAAAACCTGGCCTTCGTGGCTTTGCCTTGTTTTTAACTTGACCCATTTTTTCCGCGCAGTCGACTTAGCCATTTTCAATGTTAAGTTTTCGCGTTTACAATGTTAAGTTTTCGTGTTTAACTCCATTTCTTTGGTACTGTACCACCTAGGACCACCAAACTTTGACAGCTTCATAACCAAGGGTTGCCCACCACATATCACTATCCAACATGTTACTTTTTTTTTAACTTGACCCATTTTTTCCGCGCAGGCGACTTAGCCATTTTCAATGTTAAGTTTTCGCGTTTACAATGTTAAGTTTTCGTGTTTAAGTACATTTCTTTGGTACTGTACCACCAATACCACCAAACTTTCACAGCTTCATAACCAAGGGGTGCCTACCACATACAACTATCCAACATGTGACCATTTTTTTACCTTCACCTATTATTTCTACGTAATTGACTTAGCCATTTTCAACGTTAACTTTTTAACGTACGTCTGGTTTAATTTGTTGGTTAAAACTTTTTCGTTATACTATATCTCTGCAACTGCTTCGCCCATTACCTTGAAACTTCACATGGGTGTTTATCATCGTCCATATTTTCATTCTAACCCCCAACCGTGCGGCCCCTGTGCGCAATGTCAAGGTCAAATTACTTTGAATTTATTTGTTAAAGTTTTTTTGTGTACTATATCTCTGCAACTGCTTCACTCATTACCTTCATACTTCACATGGGTGTTTATCATCCTTGTCGCACCCGCTTGCGGAAAGCGCGATATCGTCGGCATTTTCGCATATGTCCGTCCGTACGTCCGTGTGTCCGGTTAAAGTTTTTTCGTTAAAGTTTTTCCATCTACTACCGGTATATCTATTTTTTTAGTGTCCATGCCTCGCCCCAAGGCGCGACATGCAGGCCACGGCCATCTAGTCTACAAAAAGTGGGTATAATTATGTTATCCAAGTGTCTATGCTTGTAAAAAACCTGGCCTTCGTGGCTTTGCCTCGTTTCTTGTTATTAAATTGATTCATTGCGTTCTTGACAAACTCGGCACAGAGTTTTTAATCAAAATCATATTAATCCATTACTCGTGTAAGATCCTCTATAACTGATGAATGAATTTTCAAATGTTTTCAGATTATCTCATTTTCATTGACCACGTACGTAGGTAAAAGGTCAATGTCACACATCTCTTAGGCCAGCATTAAATAATGATCATGAAATTTGTATTCAAACCTTTAAAACTCTTCTAATGTTAAGTTATTTGTAAGTCCAATCTTTGTGGGGGTATTATGATCACTCCTGTGATAGTTCTAGTTTACCTTGACCTATTATTTCTACGTAATTGACTTTTTTTTAATTGCTCCAATGGTCCTCTACCGTCCTGTGACAAATCCACATTCGTCCCATCCCCGCTAAGCCCAGGGTTAAGGTCGCAGACTTGGTGCGTTTGAAACCTTAACGCTCGGGTAAATGGCTTATAATTTCTGTTTCCTTGCTTGGATCTGCTTCACATTACACACACGCATTGCTCCAATGGTCCTCTGCCGCCCTGTGACAAATCCACATTCAACCCGCCCGTGCTAAGCCCAGGGTCAAGGTCACAGACTTGGTGCATTCAAAACCTTAACTCTCGGGTAAATGGCTTATAATTTCTGTTTCCTTGCTCGGATCTGCTTCACATTTCACACACGCATTGCTCCAATGTTCCTCTGCCGCCCTGTGACAAATCCACATTCGTCCCACCCCCACTAAGCCCAGGGTCAAGGTCACAGACTTGGTGAGTTCGAAACCTTAACGCTCGGTAAATGGCTTATAATTTCTGTTTCCTTGCTCGGATCTGCTTCACATTTCACACACGCATTGCTCCGATGGTCCTCTGCCGCCCTGTGACAAATCCACATTCATCCCACCCCCGCTTAGCTCAGAGTCAAGGTCACAGACTTGGTGTGTTTGAAACCTTAACGCTCGCGTAAATGGCTTATAATAAAATATGCCTCGTTTTCTTTCGCTGCCAGCGGGGGCATTCGTGTGCCGACCGGCCACATTTCTAGTGTTTTCGTGTACTATATCTCTGCAACTGCTTCACCCATTACCTTGATACTTCACATGGGTGTTTATCAACATTGTCGCGCCCGCTTGCGGAAAGCGCGATATAGTCGGCATTTTGGCATACGTCCGTCCGTTCGTACGTCTGTGTGTCCGGTTAAAGTTTTTTAGTTAAAGTTTTGCCATCTACTATATCTCTTTTTTAGCTCACCTGAGCGAAGCTCATGTGAGCTATTGTTACCGCAATGTGTTCGTCGTCCGTCGTCGTCCGTCGTCGTCCGTCGTCGTCCGTCGTACGTCGTCGTCCGCCGTCGTCCGTGAACATTTTCAAACGTCTTCTCCTCGGTAACCATTGGGTCTATAGTCACCAAACTTCATGGTCATGGTCCTTAGATAGGGGGATTACAAAATTGTTAAAATGACGTCATTACGTAATCAAAGATGGCCGCCATCTAAAAATAGCACAAATTCTTAAAAAATCTTCTTCTCAAGAACCGCCAACCGGATTTAGACAAAACTTGGTAGGAATGATCGATGTACATTGCTCTTTGAAAGTTGTTAAAATGGTGACCCCGGGGTCAAAAATGGGCGTGGCCCGTGGGGTCAAATTGGGGTCAAATTTTATTTTTGACTGAATATGGTCATATCATATATAAAATTGAAGGTATCAATGAGGCGATCACTCTGCTGCATTTTTTGTCGAAATCGGATTGTTATGTCATCCAAGATGGCCGCCGAAATGTCAAAAGGTCGTTCTTTTATTAGAGATTTCAAAATTCTTCTTCACATGAACCGCTTGGCCCATGGTAGCCAAACTTAAAAGTTATGGTCCATGGGTGAAGCCTTTTCAGATTTGTTAAAATGGAGGTCATCGCTAATCCAAGATGGCCGCCGTTTAAAAATGGCATCAATTCTTAAAAAATCTTCTTCTCATGAACCGCTAGCTGGATTTTGACTAAACTTGGTAGGAATGATCGATTTACAATGCTCTTTCAAATTTGTGAAAATGGTGACCCCGGGGTCAAAAAGGGGCATGGCCCGAGGGGTCAAATTGGGATCAAATTTTATTTTTGACCGAATATGCTCATGCCATATATCAAATTGAAGATATCGATGAGGCGATTGGTCTGGTGCAATATTTGTCGGAATCTGATGATTATGTCATCCATGATGGCCACCAAAAGGTCCATTTATTCAAGATTTTGAACGTCTTTTTTATCAGGAACCACATGGCCGATGCTGGCCAAACTTAGCAAGTTAAGTTCCTTGGGTGAAGCATTTTCAGATTTGGTAAAATGAGAGTCATCGCTTAATCCAAGATGACCGCCATCTAAAAATAGCACAATTTTTTTAAAACACATGAACTCAATGTCACATTCTCCTCTGATGTTCATGGAGTCAGGTGAGCGAATTAGGGCCATCATGGCCCTCTTGTTTAGTGTCCATGCCTCACCACAAGGCGCGACATGCAGGCCACGGCCATCTAGTCTACACAAAGTGGGTATAACTATGTTAAACAAGTGTCTATGCTTGGAAAAAAATTGGCCTTCGTGCCTTTGCCTCGTTTCTTGTTATAACATATAACATGGGGTGTGTATAATTTAAAATTAACACATATCACATTTCTTGACATATAAAGTACAAATAATTCTCCAATGTCACAGTCACATAAATTAAGCATTCACAATAATGATTCTATACTCCTTCATCACAAGTTATTAGTTAATATAGATACTATAGTCACAGCTAACACATATATCAATGTTATTTCATAAAGTTATACAATCTGTACATGTATTTCAAATAACTTCATTGACGGGAAGTATATAACATTTTCTCACTGACACAATGTGCTCATATATATTATGCTGCTACAACAAATATCCAAATGTTCTGAGTTCCCTTCTAATTTTAGAGTTCATATAATTCAACAATTAACAAATATCCCAAACTATACTTTTCATCATATTGTGTCACTGGCATATACATGTAGGAAACATATGATATATTGCTTGTTCTACATGCAAGTCCAGATATCGATTCCAATTACTAATTTACTGGATTGGTTGATTCTCAATTATGTACATGCATGTACACTTGTAAACATAGTATGTTATGATCCGGAAGTTTATGTACTGGTAGTCCGCCAGCATATATTCAGAAATGTATTATAAGTAATATCAAGTTAAATAAAGCGTTAAATAATCCTCCAGGATCACCTGCCGGGCGTTCTTCCAAAACTCTTATTATCCCATACTCAGCAGACTTTCTAATGAAAATTCTGTGACACCGCAAACGCCAAAGCAAATTCATCCTACATTGCTCTCTGTGTAAATCATATGTTCCACAATCAATCAAATAATGTTGAACATACTCTATCTCCCCACATTCACAGTGTGGCTCCTCAGACAAGCCCACTGTGTGCATATACAGTACAGTATAGCCTTTCAATGTAGGTAAGAACAATGCTGACGTATGCCTCTGGCAAATAATAAATGCCTTAGACCCCCGAATATATTCACTTTAAACATATGTGTTTAGTATATTGTTAGTTACACACGTTTTAGCTACCAACGTTGCAGAGAAATTTATCTTTCCGAAAGAATCCCACACACACATCGCCACCTGATTGGCTGTAGTATTTTGTAACGCTCCAGTTTAGGTTTTCCCGTGACGTCATTATTTATAATTCTGCGAATATAACAAAGGAAATCCGAAAGTAAAGCTCCCGGAAGATTTTATAGTAAATACATGGTTAGTGCCAAAATATATTCGGTTGATCCTTAGACAGCTTTATTGGGACGAGCTTTAGCGAGCCCGTATAAAGTTGTCGGGGCGAAACCGAAAATATTTTATATTCTGCGGCACTAATCATGTATTTAATTTATACCGCATGCTAAACTTAATTGTTTGAACGTGTGTGACGTCATGTTTTGACGTCATTACCTCGCCATACGTCACAAATCTAGCGACGTCATTCAAATCAAAATGGCGGCGTCCACGCTAGGTAGATTCGGTATTGTATCTGATTAAATATCCGATTTATTTACGATGATCTTCAATATTGGCTGGTTTTAGACTACGCAGTTGTCATAATAAACATTGCAATCATAATGGACATATCCATGACGTCGTTGGTTACGTCGCATGTACTGTAAAAATGGGCAACATTTAGCTGGAATCGACAGCGAATGCGTTTTTTATTTAAAAAATTCGCCGCCCCCCATCTGAATTTGCTGTTGAGACAGACCAATCAGAGGCCGCGATTTGGGTCAAAGGTGAAAAAAGAAAAAATTAAAGGCAAACTAAAAAAAAACGGCACTTCATGTATATTAGGCTACTTCAATAGCCGATTTCATCAAAATTTCAAAGTATACTTATCTAGCAAAGTATACTTTGAGGGAGTAATCATTTATTTTTCCTGAAATTCATTACTTCATATAAAACTAACAACTGCATATATTTGATGATTAAAAGTATGCAGAATTATTATACTGAATTTATTAGATTATCACAGCCAAAATGGCTTTGATAATGTAATACATTCAGTATGATTTTGGCTGTGATAATGTAATAAATTCAGTATAATAAAAAATAATAAATTTATCCTAAAATTTAAAATTTCTCCGTGAAAGTCTACTTTGCTAGAAAAGTATACTTTGCAATGTTGGTGGAAATAAAAAAGCTAACTTTGGTATTAAATTAAGTTACTTCAGATTATTCAACCCCCTTTATTATGCTACATGGAGCAATGGTTGCGGTATAAATCGAAATGTTGGGTCGCAAATCAAAATAAACACGCGTTTTAGATCATTCAAGGTTAGTGAATGACCCTTATTAGTCACAAATTGTAACATCGGATTTACTGATGTTTATTTCAATGATTCACGTCAATATGTTGAGACTGTATAATGTGATTTCAGCCAGATTTTACACGTAATTTATGCTTACACAGCCCTGAAAAATGTGTGACATTCTTTTGTACACACAATTATCGCCATGGCTGTGGTAGCTAATTTGACCGTAATTAACGAAATGCTAAAAGCAAATGCTTGAAGTGAATATATTTGAAGACCTAAGACATTTACAGATTACCAGAGACATAAGTCAGCAGAAAAATCGAAATGTGTGGTGTTTGAGCGAGTCCGAAACTGCAACATTTTTCCAAGCTCTTTCCTGCACAGGGTATTCTAGTGTGTCTTGGATGGTCAAGTATTGTTATGCCACCGGGTTTCGAAGAAACGGGTGGCATATAGTGTTTGGACCGTCCGTCCGTCTGTCCGTCCGTCCGTCACACTTTTCGGTTAACCAATTTGTCACAGTTTCTCAAATATGCTGCAGGTGGCATCCGCGTTCGACAGACGCATTTCTTGTTTGTCTTAAAGTACTATTATATGTACACCCGGGCTCATTTGAACTACTTAAAATGTAACAGCATCTATCTACCCTGAATTTATTATATCCTGTTGCATCGCAAGTATCCACAAACTAGTTTGTCCCTTACGGTAAACTGTTTACGCGTATTACCGTACTTTCGTTTCGCATGTTTGCGTGTTTTACGGTACAGACAGCTGATGAATACGACACTGAGCCGAGCGAGTTCGAGCTTGAACTATTTATAGTTACTATTGTTGAACTATAACAACCGCGAACGCAGACTGGTTCGACCAGAGTGACGTCATACATCTACTATAGTTCGACTAGCCAAAAGACGCATGTTCCCCCAGTTTCAAGATGACGGCGAATAGGACATGCGCGATGCATCTACTATAGTTCAACTATAGTACAAACCCGAACTCGCTCAGTGAAATGAAACTGATGGGCTGATGGGTCGATATGCCATCATCATAATTATGGGTTATTGTATCCCCCGGACGAAAGTCGGGGGATACTATGGATTTAACACCGAACATCGTCCGCGTCCGCGTCCGCCGCAGACACTTCTTGTCCGGAGCATAATTCGAACACCCTTTGGAATATTTTCATGAAACTTCACACATGCATAGACCACGACCCGAAGGTGTGTCGCGCGCAAGAATTACAACTGTTGCATAGCTAATTTTTTAGTTATCTCCCTTTTTTGTTTCACGCACTGATTTCGTGTCCGGAGCATAACTCGACCACCCTTTGGAATATTTTCATGAAACTTCACACATGCATAGACCACGACCCGAAGGTGTGTCTAGCACAAGAATGACAACTCTTGCGTAGCTAATTTTTGAGTTACATTGTATCTCCCTTTTTTGTTTCGCGCACTCTACAAACTGGACAATAATGCATGAAGACCCGTTTTCTCGTGTGCTCTGTACACCTTACCTGTAGAGAGAACAATAGCCTTCTCCGGTTGAACAATAGTGACTGGGAGAACCATTCACCTGTGCATATGCTAGCATGTGCAAATGTCCAGACTGACCACTAACTGACCACTAACTGACCACTAACTTATTTACATTTCCGTAAACTGTGTTGACAATATTGTGGCAATATGTGGACCTGTGCAGATATGATATGTAGATAAATATAGGACTATTAAACAAAATTATGGCTCCAGTAGCGAGCATATTATACCCCCCCAACTAACGAGGGGGGGTTGAGGGGGGGGTACTGGAGTCAGGTTGTCCGTCCCGTCCGTCCCGTCCGTGCGTCCTCCGTGCGTCCGTCCGTGCGTTCCGTCCTTCCGTTAAACTTAACATCAGAGAAATATTGTTATAACTTCTTATTTCCTTCATCTAAAATGCTTAATATTTCACCACATGCATTCCTGTAAGCTCTACTACCATGCTTGTGCCAAATCCACACCCGACCGGAACCCAACCCCCGCAGATCCCAAGGTCAAGGTCAAATACTTAGTCTCTTACAAAACTTAACATCAGA